>VZRE01010269.1:0-79466 GCA_013396775.1 Cephalopterus ornatus | reverse complement strand
GGTTCAGGCGTGGGGTGGCTCTACGCCCGTGGGAGTGGGTGTTCGGACTCCCCGGTAGCGGCTTCGCTACCGAGGTGTCCGAGTGAGCGAGAACTGCCCGAGCCCCTGGCGCAGGTTGGGGGTCAGGGTGCTTCGAGCGGGCGCTCTGGTTTCGCGTGGCATTTGTGCTATGCTTTGTCCTTTTTTTAGCTAAAAATAATAATAGCAATGTTTTTTAGTCGCAATTGGCTCTTGGGTTTATAATATCTTACTTTCACAGCATTCCAAATTTAGTACTTGATGTTTCTGCGGTGTGTGTGTCGAGATGGGCAGAGGGAAGGGATCAGGTGTCCGTCTGGGTTTGTAATAGAAAAGTGAATCTGTATGTTGTATGGGATTAAAGAAACCGATGATCAGATTGGATATTTCTAGCTGGATTGCAAAAATCCACGTAGTTACTGATGAAAGATGATTTAGAAAGTTTCCTAGTAAAGTGCTCACAAATTTCCTGTATTTGTCTTGTGATAGCACACCGTAAAGAGGCTCATGTTAACACGTGTTTACACATGTGATAGCAGGGAAGATACGGGGAAAATGAAATGGTGCTAAGTTGCCTTCAGTGCCTGTCTGTGTAGGATAGCAGGCAACCCTGGCCCATGTTTCCTTTGTGCTCAAGAATGTTATGGCTCCACTTGTGTTCAAGCAGCTGCTTTGCCGTATCTGTGCTCCGAAGCTTTCCAACTTTTCCGTAAGCTAATCTGAGTGAGTTGAGATAATTCTTTAAAACACAGTTATGTGGTGTAGGCAAGGACAGAACCCTGCTTCCCCGATATTTTGGGGGGTTTTTATGCTGTATAACTAAAAGCCTGTTCCAGCACCTATCTTATCTGCTCACTCCAGAAACTGTGTTTCTTCGAATCATCTGCAACACACACACAGTACCATTTTATTGATTTCTGCACCCTGACCAATGTAGAGTCTCTGTCTGAAGTCAGTTCGTTTAGTGAGAAAGCTGCAGGCATAGTTGATCATGTGTGAACTTCTGTTTCCAATAAAGCTTTGCAGAATGGTTTTCGTAGCTTCAGAGATTCTGGGTGAAGTGCAGCAGTTCCTCAGAAGAAAAACAACAGTGTCAACTTGTTAAAACCTGCAGCCTATTGGCAGGACCAGGTTGTGAGCATATTTGCATGATTTGGAAACAGTTTAAGACACTATTTCCTGGGCAGGCTGCTTCTCTTGGCATCCTGCTCCTTAACATGACTCCAGAGAGAGCAGAGATCATGTCATGGACAGAAATGATTATGAAGGATGGAGTTAGGATTTGATACATAACTTGCTTTGGGAGGTATTTTTATAGAGAAAAAAAATTGGTCATTTTATTATGATAATAATACTCTACAGCAGTAAAAAGGCAAAATACACTTCTTTTTTTCCCTTTAGGATATAGTTTGTGCCTGCATTGGCTGAATGTAGGGGTCCAGAGCAGGCTGACATCCTCCCAGGTTTATGCAGCCTATTAGGTATTCCCTGCTAGGTCAGTGACCTCCATGCATTGTCAGGTCTGTTTAGCAAGCTTACTTCAGGACTGAGTTAGAGGGGGTTTTTTTGATTTTTTTTTTTTTAAATTAATTTGAAATGCGGTATATTCAATACCAATCAGAACTTCACTGAGAAAGAAATTAATCATAATCATTAAAAGGTGATTGTGCTGGATGTGGCTGGAATGTAAAGCAACAGTGTTCAGGCCAACTTTAACAATTTTCTTGAAGCAAGAGTGACCATCCAATTGTCTAGTATGTGTTTCTTGAAAACATATTTATGAGGTTTTAGTTGCCTTATTATTGCTTTATAGTTATAGCCAGTCAGTTTGAGTAGTATTGCTTGTGTCTTTTAATCACAACAATTTATTCTCAAATCAGAGGGAATATATGAAGGAGGAGGTGGAGGAGTGTGCTGAAGATGAGGCGACTGAATCGCAAGAAGACCTTGAATTTGATGAAAGAATTGGATGCCTTTCCAAAGGTTCCTGAAAGCTATGTGGAGACTTCAGCGAGTGGAGGCACAGGTAGGCCTCGTTGAGATGCTGACATTGATAGCAGCTTCAATAGGAGGAAGGCAGACATGTGTGTTCGCTTGAGACTAGCCAAAATTGGGTTTTGATTTCTTTGTTGGACTGTCTGAGCTCATCCCCTTCAAGTAAATACATAATATCTTATCCAAACAGATGCATATATCACTCATCTGAAGGGAGATTTTTGTATAAAGTTGCTGAGAGTCAATGCAATGTGAAGGTTCACTGTAGAAACTTCTACCCAATTACAACTGGAAGTGCACTGTGCCAAGGCTGTCATAAAATGTTCTCATTTGTTGTCTCATCAAGCCCTTTTCTTGGTGTCAGGTTTCTGGGTGAGACTGAGCATGAACTGAAATGATGGTGGGATTCAACACTGCTTTTGTAAAAGAGGAAAAACATTTTCCAGAGGCAGATAAGTTGAGCATCAGGATGAAGAACAACTTTCTAAAGCTTTTTTCTTGAAGGTGTAGTGGATTGTAAGAATAAAGAAAGCCCTTTGAAGAAATAAACACTTTACTTCAGGACATGTGCTTGTACTGTCCTTATTAGTCACTCAAGCTTCTCTGAAAAAAAGCTGTAGCTGTAAAAACTACCTTTTCTTTATGTATATGATCATAAAATTGTGCTTTTAAGTTGAGCTGAGTTAGAGGTAGCCTTATCTGGAAATAAGGACTGTTGGACTATTGGAATTATTTGCAGTTAGACAGGAAACTGCTAGCACTTAGTCTGAAACGGAGGACACAAATCTCTCTCTTGATTATGTCTGAAACTCAGTTGAGTAAAAAGTTCAAAGCCTTTGAAGTTGTTATACCACTTGTAGTGTAGAAATAAATATCACAAGGATCTGTATTACTTTGCTACATTTCCTCAATTGCACTGTTAATGATTAAAGGGTTATTGCGTATAAAATAATCCCGAAGAAGTGATTAAATAACTCCTTGTTAATGTCTTAGTTACTGAGAAAGCCAAGTGAGTTGTTTCTATGTTGTAATTTGCAGAAAAACAATAAATGCTTTAAAAAGTCCTTTTTTGTAGTATCGCACCTTCATGAGAACTTCACTTTGGTGAACGGTGCCTTAAGGATTTTTCAACACCAGAAGTTACTTTAGCATTCTTTGGCTTTATCCCAGTAACCTTATAAATGACAATATAGGATTGTCTTATTCTGTGCCATTATGGGAACTGAAGTAGTATTCTTGTTTCATTCAGGATTGAAATGCCAGGCTTACATTCTGGTGTGATAGGGATCCAAAACATACCAGGACTCTTCTCAGAATTTCAGTGCATTTAAAAAAAGAAGTACCAGTCTCTCAAAGAGGCTGAGACTCCAGCTCTTGGGCTGGGAGACCCTTGAGACAAGAGGATCTGTCTTTGGAAATTCTACAAGACATTATTTTCCTATTCAGATCCACAGATACCTTCATGCAGAATTACCCAGAAAGCAGCAGCGGCTCTAATTGTTCCTCTGTGGCTTTGGGTAGTCAGCATGGTTCCACCTTTCCTATTGCCTAGCTGGGGTGAGTCTGGCCTACTGGGCTCCTGAAGGATATTGATAGCCGGAATAATTAAATGATTAGTGCATCTGCTTTCACAGTTCGCATTGACGTGAAGGGTTTCAAATATGTGATTGTTACATAGTGTCAGCTGAAAGCTAGAACTGGAAATGTTGCTGATCAATGGAACAGTCAATTGTTTCTTTCCTGATCCTGAAGGACAGTGCCTTTATTCCCCTGCTCCCACCTCTGGCCTGTGGACCACTGTGCAGTGAGTTGAAGCCTATCAAGTTGAAACAACTTGAGGACTTGTTTTCCCTCAAGTTGCCCTTTGCAGACTCCGTAGAAATGCTCCACGGAATGCAAATGAAAAACGTAATCGGTGTCAATAAGCTCTACAAATAGCTATTAAGCTCCAAAAAATGAAGTTTTTTCAACTTAACAAAAGCCATGATTTAATAAAAGGGGCATACCGGGTGCTTCTGGGTATCTGTTACTGTGTTTCTGACTACGTGCAGCAGGAAGATCTTCCCTTTGCATTGCACAACTTTGCAAGTGTGATGAATAGGCTGCTTTGGAGATAAGTGAGGCACATATACCACTAAAATAAACCAATTAGTTTTCATCCTAAAAACAATTTCAAGTCAGTTCTTCACTTATTTAGCTGTTGGTACAGTTGGATAGCAGCGTGTTGCTGATCGCCAGAGGGAGAATCGTTCGACATATTGGGGTGGGAATCCTCACTGTGCATCTATACATAAGTAATATAATGCATATTATTTCTCTTGTCTGCTAGCTTCTTGACTCTCAAACTGGATATAAAAAAACTGTTATAAAAGCTTAAGTTGTAGACAAGGAATTTGAAGGAATTTCAAGGTGCTCTACCTTCTTCTTTCATGTTTGAATTCAGGATTGAGTTTGCCTAGACCTTTCCTGACAGTGATTTGTGGGCTTTTTTGTATGTGGGCTTTTTTATTTGTGCCTGTTCCTAAATCTTCCATGTTAGGAATTTCACAACCTCCTCATCATTCTAGAATTTGACTGTGCTTAAAAAGTACTTTCTTGATGCAAAGGTATGACTTGTTCTTTTCCACTCCTGTGTAAAAACAAATACAGTAGATATGAAAACAACTTTCTAAGAACAGCTATTGGATTTGTAAATCAAAGCCGCCAGTATTGTACTGGTAATGCTCAATTTCTGGGATGTTAGAATTTTGTTCTGCTTGTTTCTGAATAATATTTCTCACAATCTAAAATTCTACTTTTTTTTTCCTCTGACCAGTTTCTCTGATAGCATTTACAACAATAGCTTTCCTGACTATAATGGAATTCATGGTATACCGGGACACATGGATGAAATATGAATATGAAGTAGACAAGGATTTTACTAGGTAACTTTATTTGTTATAATTCCTTTTAAAACTTAAGTTGTCTGCATTTCAGGGAAGAATAGATTTAAAAGGTTCATGTGACTTGCAAGAAATTTATGATTGAAATTAAAAATTAAATACTAAAGGGACTTGATTTTTCTTCTGTTGATTGATTTGGGTTTTTTTCTTTTCTGAAATCTATGATGAAGATAAATTGAGATTTCTGCAATGAGAAAATCAAAGTAGTGTAGGTTTGTTGGTGACGGAGTTCCCTGAGGAATTATTTGCTAACAATTCAGAGAACATTGTTATACTTAACTCCACATCAGCTAGGTAAACTCACCACATTGGCATGATTCTTACTCTAGTTCATACAGTTTGTATGCTGCCATTATATTTTGTGTGCTGGAGGTGAACCTGAAGCACTCAGAACTTTGACTATCTTATCTAGAAGTTGCTACTGATCTTGTCTCCAGTTCCAGCCCCCATGAAGGTACATTTTCTGATGGTTTCATGTGCCTGTCTGGGCTGTGTTTGCCTTTCTTCCAGAGGTGGTCAGGCACCTGTGAGTCCCTGTGAAGTAAACACAGGTTTTGTGCCCTGAGCACTTTAAATGTCACACGTCTGGGACTGAAATAACTTTAAAAGCTGTTTGACTAGTTGCTGTGGTAACAAGCTGAAGATACATACATTAATTGGATGTCTTGTACATCAGAAATAACGAAGGGTTCTGTAATTAAAAAGATATGAAAAATTTAAAGGGGCTGCATCAGAAACTCAAGTAAATCTATTCAGACAGATGGGAGTTTCACAGTTAGGCCTTTGCTAAAGTAGGTTATATCCCCAGCGAAGCTATCACATGGGAAGGGTAGTCTGTCAGTTAAGAGACTATTATGGGATTTGGGAGATGGCCTACTACAGATTTCCTGGTTTGATTGTGGGCTAATTACTCAGCCTGTGGTTCTTGCCAGTTTAAACCAATGGAGACTGGTATCACTGTAACTGCTTTTCTCCTCTCTGCTGACCCTTTCTGATCCCAAATTGAGCCAGTGTGGAATCCCTTGCTTACGTGATTTGCTTGTGGTCAGCTAAGTTCCAGAAGCAGCTCCCTGGAGGTAATAGAGCCATGTGACTGTAACGAGAGGGTTTATTCATTATAATTTAAGTTGCTTTTGTGAAACTAACATGAAAACCAATAGGAAATGCCCAGAATATATGGGAATGCCAGACAATCAGACTTTTGGTGAGATGGAGGTTATGAGTGCTTTAATGTGCTCCAAAAGTCCATCTAGCTTCACTTCAACATTAAACAGATTACATTTGTTGGTGTAAATTTTGTTATTTGACTGCGTTTCTGCAAGTACTCTGATATTTTTAGCAGTATGTCTCTTGATACTTGTACTCAATGTGACTTCCTAGCTTTTTACCTTTTTTTTTCCTTTCCAGTAAATTAAGAATCAATATTGATATTACAGTGGCCATGAGGTGTCAATGTAAGTATTCCATCAGTAAAAGTTTTGAAACATTTTAAGGCCTCTTCAGAGGATGCATTTGCTTGCAATACAGTTGGATATTGTTCAGAACATTCTACCAGTGTGATTTCTTCTGATCTTGATGGCATGTGGTGATTTTGATGGGTTATGACTCACTGGAAGAATTGGTAATAGATGTGAAGAAAAGTATCTGTGCCATCTCATTCGCATCTCACAGAACTTTGCTTTGTCTGTCAGCAAGAAAAGGATCTGCTGTTCCAGTCTCTCTCTTGCTGGAATATTCTAAAAGCTCATTGTGAGACACAACTCAGCAGCAGGAATTTATAGCAACTTTTATTTATTTATGAACTTGGGCTATATTAACCTGCTCTACTGTTGAACAGTACCGAAACCATCAAGTAATTTTGTCTTCCTCGTGAACATACGAGGGATGCCTTCCTATTCAAAGGCAATGCTTGCTATTATTTTGACATCATTTAGCAAATAAACCATTATTTGTATGGACTGGTCTTGCTTTTCCTGGACCAAGAAAGAGAGAGAATACTACTTGTAGCAGGAATGCAAGCAAATTTTCAGGACTCGCTTTTTTTGGTTAGCTTAAACCTTGCAGTAATTGTATGGTACATCAGTGTATTTTTTTTTTTTTTGGTCACTGTGCATGAGTTCATTTTGAAGGTTAGGTAGGCTGAAGAAACAATGACGTACTGAAGTTTACCACTGTACTGTGAAGCTTCGTTTCAACTTGAAAGAGGTTTTTTTTTGTTGGTCTCTGATCATCTGTGTGACTTAATATTTCTTCCTGTTTCGAATAGATGTGGGGGCTGATGTTCTGGATTTAGCAGAAACAATGGTTGCCTCTGCAGATGGGCTGATCTATGAGCCAGTAAGTTGATTCTTACCTTTTTTATTTGAAAATTAAATTGCTCCTGGTATGAAGCACTACTGGGCTAGTTTGCTTGCTTGTGTTTTTTTTCTCCAACCTCTTGGAAAGAGGAAACTTTCTGCGGTTGATCTCTTTTGGCCATAGCTTCTGGGTATGTTTGAGCATTAATTGCAATTGAATTTGCTGCCTGGAGTGCATTAGTGTTAACCAATACTTAGATTTGAAGTCTGTGTAGAGGTTACTGCTGATACTCCTGTGTTGATGAAGTATAGCAGGTCTGGTAGCTTGTCTTTAGTGCTTGATGTGGGATGACCCTAGAAATAAACAATCTGCACCTGGACCCTTTTCTTTTGAGGATTGCTCCTCTGCTTGTTTTACTGCTGTTTGCATCAAAGCCATGCAAATCAGTTATATCACTTAGAATTAAATTGCTGCTCACTACTTCTAGTCCCTGTTAGTCAAAGGTGAGAAGGAGATACTGACTCAAGTTAGGAAAGCTTTAGGAAAAGATGCTGTAGTTATAAATGCAAGCAAGTGAATAACTCTGGGTTGAAAGGGACAGAAATTTTTATACTTAAACACTAAATGGATTATTTAAAGTGCAAAGTCCTTTCATAAACTCCCCTTAGTAGTACTAAGTGTGAAGTTGATTATAACTCCTCACCCCTTCCCACACCCCAGTTTTCTCCTGGGTTTCCTGGAAGGGAAGTTTTCTGTGTGTTTTATTAGAGGTGTTATTTTTGTTTCAGGTGGTATTTGATCTCACCCCACAACAAAAAGAATTGCAAAGGTAAACCACTGAGATGCATGCTTATGGCTTGTATTATTTGTACTGGAAGTGATCTTGAGGTACACCAGAGTCATACGACACAACTATCTATGTCTTGGGTCTAACAACTCTTGTTTGTAATTTAAGAGTGCAAACATGTGAAAAGATACTATCTTACTTTGCTTTTCTCATTATTTGATACCTCTGTATGGAAAAAAAATTGGCTTTGGACTTACCTGTGGAATTGGGTCATGCAGTTGCAAGCCAGGATGTACGGACTCAGCTTATATTTCCAAATGAATGCTTGGTAGACAAGTTATAATTATTGTACTATATACATTAAATGTATAAACCAGATATCTAAATGTCCAAGCTGAGCTGTAGTAACGAATCGGCACGTTCTTGCAAAAACAAAAGAATTTGAGTCATTCATATAACTGAATTGAATCATTGTTCATCATTTAAACTGTGATAGCTTGGTGTTGTGTGTGCCCGATACACTGATAGTCTTGTAATAGAACTGAACCTTATTTGGGAGTCTGGCTAGTATTGGTATTTTGGTAACACACTGCTGTGAACACCTGAGCTTTAAGTTCTGTATAAAACATCATTCTCAAAGTTATGCTGTAATACTTCTAATAAAGTAATGCAAAAGTTATGCATTAGTACTTCTAATAAAGCAATGCTTTGATGCCTACATCAACTTTGCCAATTTCTTGATTTGCAACCTGCAGCTGACGCTAATAATTGACTGTGAAGCCAGATCTCTTTTTACTGTGGCATGCTTTCACACTTGTCTCTGATCTTTAGGATGCTGCAATTAATTCAGAGTAGGCTGCAGGAAGAACATTCTCTTCAAGATGTGATATTCAAAAGTGCATTTAAAAGTGCTTCTACAGCACTGCCACCAAGGTAAGAAAAACTGGGATTTTGGGTCGTAATTCCACCCTCCCCCTCACCCTGTTAATTAGACGTCACATTTTATTGTTGTTATGATTCCCACCTGACCTCCGAAGACAAGATTGTAAGAAAAGAAGATTTCACTGCTTTTGAATGCATTTTAAAATATTTTGATACTTCCCCAAGGGAAAACACTTTCTAAATGAAAGCTGAAATGCTCTCCCCTTAGAAACAAACAAGCAACCAACCAGCACGAGGGGGAGGAGGGGAGGGAAACCCCAAAACTCCACTAAAACAAAAAACTGAGTAAGACAAAACAAACACCAAAACTGCCTTACATACTTCTCATGTTGTCATCTGTGTCTGAGGACCAAATACGTTTTTTCTTCCTAAGGTGAGCCTGAAGATGGCTCAAAAAGTCTTTTTTTTTCTCATTTACTTGATGTCTTCAGATTAATTAAGTCTTTCTTTGCTTCTGTGTTACTTGTTAGTGCAGTATTTGAAGTGGTATTTATGCTTGAGATGTATTAAAAAAAAAAAAAAGGCCTTTTTTCATCTCCCTCTAAGGAGCAGATCTGGAAATATGTTCTGAGTTGTGGACATTCCATTAAGAGTGGGGAGAGAAAGGTTTCCTAAAAAATGACTGTTGAAAGCTGTTTTTGCTGCAGTGTTTTTACTGTGACCAAAATGTATTTGGTTCTGTTCATAGTAGCATTAAAACTTTCCTAATGAGCCGTGTTTGGTAGAAGTAAGTGGGAAAATAAAAATCCCCAGGGCAACAAGATACACTGGTGGTCTTATGTTTTCTGCTCACTTGTTCAGGTATCATAAGCCAGCAGTGTAGGCCAGATCTGTGAGTACAAGTATGGACGAAAGCTTATTGGTCTTGTCAAACTGACCTTTACTAGTTTCTCTCCCTTCCGCATCCCTGCTATAATTCCAGAAGAATACAATAAGGAGAGGTAGATGATAATGCTGTATCTTTATGCTAGGAAAAGGAAATCTAACTGTACTGCTGTTGTTTCTGCTAGACAGTGAATATTCTCAAGTACTCTCAATGTTGTCTTTATTTGAACAGGGAAGATAATTCATTGCAGTCTCCAGATGCATGCAGAATTCACGGTCATCTCTATGTCAATAAAGTGGCAGGGAACTTCCATATAACTGTGGGCAAGTATGTTCTGTTCAATTCCTGAAAATAAAAAACCCCTTGACTTCTACATTCTATATAGTGCATCTATGTATATCTGTGTTTGTGCTTTTATATTTCAGCGTTAATGACTGGTTTTTATTAACCTTTCTGTACTCATGCTTGATGTTTTTTTTCCATGTGATACCTTTTCTTGCAGAATTAAATTTCTTCATAAACTACTGAAACAGCGCAGTGCGGTGCATTGTTGCACGTAATGTAGTTGTTATGGATTCCATGTCTTACAGGATGGAAACTCTTGAAACTTGCTTTGTCAGGGAGCAAATGCAGAGCGCACTCTGCATTTGCAGTTAACTTGCTTAGTCATGGAACAGATGGTCAAATTTTTGTTAGTTGCTTGAAGAGTTCTGCAGTTTTTTGTGGAGTAGGACTTGGTGACTCTTCTTAGCACACTTGATGTGTTTTTGATATTTCTAAAAATGAATGACAGTAATTTTGTGTACGAGGGTTTTTGTGAGTCCAAGGCTTCTGCACCTTACCGTTCAGGCTGTCTGTACTTGGCAGTAATAAAACTGTCACATTTGGTTTTTATATAGATATACTCAGTTTTTATAGATATCAGTTTCTAAAACAAATACATACATATTACATGTGTTTAAGCACATACATGTTATGTTATATGTATGTGCATATATATGTATTTTATATATACATAGAGAAAGTATTTATTGAAATAGAGGAGGAAAGGTAATTTTTCTACACAGTCCTGTGTGGATTCATAAAACATTTCTTGCTTTCTTTAGGGCAATACCACACCCTCGAGGCCATGCACACTTGGCAGCCCTTGTAAGCCATGAGTGTAAGTTCCTTCTGTCGCCTCCATATGAACATGTATCATTTCAGTCAGACTGCTTTCTCCTAATTCTTGTGAAGTTGCTGTTGTAAAGATGTTCTAGCTGTGCAGTTGCTTTGTAAAAAACAGTGAAGAATATTCTCCACAATGATCTGACTCAGTAGCCACTTTCTTTTATACATGTAACACTATTAGAACTATCCTTAGATTACTTCTACAGTAATGATAACACAGGAATATCAGATGTACTCTGTTGTAACACAAATACCATGTGAAATTTCTGTATTTCAGTCCAAAGTCCCTATTTCCTGGAAAATCTTTTTATAAGGTTAAAAATTTCTGAGCTTTGTCCCTAGAAACTTAATTTTTGGATTAGGAGTCTAGGTACTAAAGGTGTGTTGTTGCCTTACTTAATGTGAGATAAAGGTGACTTACTGTGAAAAATTAACTTGGTTAAACCAGTAAAGGTCGCTTAAACCTCCAAATGTCTGCCCATGAATTTATGTTAACACAACTGTATTGTAGATCTTAAATACCTTTGTAAAATCATGCAGTGTAGTCTCTTGGAAACTGCCTTATACTTCCTCTGTAAATTTGATTTATGAAATAAATCTTTTTATATGCCATTGCATACAAGAACCTGAATAATAGAATAATTTAAGTATTTGGCCAACTAGAAATTCCATGTCATCAAATTAAACTGTTCAGCTCTGGAATCGTTTAAAATAGAGTAGTAATTTAGTTTAGAGCTCTTTTCTAGAGAAATTTAACTTTTTTGTTAAATATTTTGGATGTGAGTTTTCTTTGAAGCGTGTGTAGGTATATTGGTGTAGTCACAGGCACAAATCCAGTGACATGTTTGGTAAATGCATTAGTTAGAATATTTCAGTGTGAGAAATGGATGAATTTTTTTCTCTAAGTACAGAATCTCATAGCTTAAAAATGTTTCATTCCTCTGTATTATCTTTCAGCCTATAACTTCTCCCATAGAATAGATCATTTGTCATTTGGAGAGCTTATTCCAGGAATTATTAATCCTTTGGATGGAACAGAAAAAATTGCATCCGATCGTAAGTGTTGTGTGTTTAAAAAAGCATCTTGTTTTCTATAGCTTCCCAATAGTTACATTTAAAATGTTGTCATTTTTTCATGAATGTTGTGATTTATAAGCAGCATGTCAGGCTAAATTTGGTAGTGAGCAGTGCCCTGTTAATTTATCTACGTGGCATTTAAATGGGCATTTCTCTTCAGTGTCTGCATCGCTGTACTCTGCTGTTTCCCTGAAGGTGATTTGCAGTTTTTTCCAGGTTTGTGTTATGCTGAAGTTGCAGTATGTCTGAACACACTGCAAAGAGTTTTGCAGGAGTATGTTGCAGTGGAGAATCACAGATCTGATTGTTGTCATAATGGGGAAAAATAAGTCTGATTTGATGTAAAAAAAAAAATAGCACCAGGAATCTTGGATTCTATTCCCGTATTTGGGTTGTCCCTCCCACGGTGTGTTTTGTGAGGCTACTACAGGATGGATTTGTGTATCACTTTGTTTCCTCCTGTATAAATAAAGGAGAGTAATAACCTGCCTCATCCTTTCAGTGATGGTCCCTGTGAGAGTGATCCCCAGAACCTTCTACAGCTGCTGTTGTCTCAGAGCCAGTCCCTTGGCTGGTACAGCCCGAATGGTTTAGTGTAGTTGAAACAAATTGCTTCAGTCTGTTGGCGTTTGTTCTCTTGGGAATTGCACAGACCAATCATAAATGTATGATAGTGCTGATTGCTCAAGAAGAATTCTCCAGAAGTCTAATCAAGAGAAAAACCATAACCAGTTTAGAAGGGCTTCCAGCATTTTGTATGCAATTCAATCTGCTGAGACCACTGTGAGATGTGTCTATATCATGAAAAATGTGACAGTGTGAAACCTGCTCTAGTGAGTAGAAAACACCACCTATGCATTTCATTTGAAGCTTTGAAGCCTGACCTTAATGAGTCTTTTCATTACATGGGTAAAATGTAAATTTCTCTGAGTACAAGTGGGACATATGCCTTTTCCATGGAAACTAACTTTGTTCGTGCAGATGGTGCTGAAGGAGTCTTGGCAGTGCTGGGACTCATGGAAGAATGTCCCTAGTGTAAATGGCTTAGCTGATTAACTGTTTTAATATAATTTCTTTGATTTATTTTTGAATGTCTCAGATGGTCTTTGACTTGATTCAGCAGTGAGATGTTTTTTCTTCTAGACAACCAGATGTTCCAGTATTTTATCACAGTTGTGCCAACCAAACTCCATACGTATAAAATTTCAGCAGAAACTCATCAATTCTCAGTGACAGAGAGGGTAAGTAGAAGTAGTAAAAAAACATGGAGTGAAAATTCTAGAAGTGGCTGTTCATAACAGAAGTTCAGAAGTGAAAACAGAGACTTGGTTGTACCATGGTTGTGAAAACTCCTCTAGCATGAAGAACATCCTAGTACACTGGATTTGTCTGTAAATCATACAGTACTGATGGTAAAATATATATGTGCTTGGAGACACGTGCAAACTTCTTGCATTAGTGTTTTGCATCTGGAGTCTGATATTAGAATTAATGATAATCCCGTAGTTTCCACTTCACTGGATGCTAATAGTGGTGGTGGTGAAATCTTCCAAGTGTTAGGTCTGTAACCTAGTGTGTAGCCTTACAAATATTTAATCTACTGTTAGCTTTTTATCCATGTGGGAAGCAAACCAAAAAATGCAGCTCACTTGAATATCACAAATTTGGTTGTGGAGTACAAGAAATGGAAACAAAGGTAGTTTGTATGAAAAACTAATCACGCAGTAAATGTCTCAGCTGTCTTGTTTAACCTTTGTTGAACCATCAGTTTTAATTACTCTCAAGACCAGAGAGCTTCCACTTCTCGGTTTGGAGAGGCATTTAATTCTGAATCCGTACTGAAAGTAGATAGTGCAGCACAGTACTAGTTTTAAAGACTGCTGTAAATAGGAAAAAAGCCTTGGGTGTACTGCTTACATGTCTTATTTTCAGAGACTGAACTTGATTTTGGTCTTCTATTCAAAAGCCAAAGAGAAAAATCTTGGTAAAAAGCTTAATTAAAAATGACAGATAAAGCAAGAGGTGAGAAGGAAGCCTTGGGTTGAAAGGAAATTTGGGGATTAGGGTGGCAGTTCACTGAATTACAGCTTGTGGTGTTCTCCAAGGGAGAAAAATGTTTGATTTCCTCACAATTTCATGTTGTGCTTCTGAAAAATACCTAGGTAGGGGAAGTAGGATAGAGGTAATGTCTTGGTGTTCAACTTGGGATGTGCAGACCACTGAAGGGAAAGGTTCACTCTGAAACTCATGAAAGCTGGACTACAGAGAGGAGTGAAGAGGAATTTCATAGTGCAGTATACTCCCACCTCCTGCTGGTCTAGCAGTATGCTTTGTGTTTTCTCTGCACAATCTGTGCAACAACCAAGGCATTCCTTAACTTGTTGACTGACATCCCTAAGTTTGTCTTAGACATTTTTCCTTTTTTTTAAATCTTGTATTCAGTTATTCTCTCCTGCTGTAAAGATGGTACTATCAATTACCTGTCCAGTCTAAATTAGCGCCTTTTTTTTTTTTTTTGTGGGGATCTAATTTTATGAGAGTTGCAACAGCCACAGGTCGCTTAGCGGAAAAGCTTGGAATAGCAGAGGTAAAGTGGCATTATGTACTTGTTTGCTCTTGCTCAGCAGATAGCTCTGTAAAGCTTATTTATGTTAATCTTAGGACACCAAATATTCCTAGCAGATAAGCTGGAGAAGGCTCTTAAGAACAGCTGTTGACTGAACAACTTAGTGCCTGTATTTTATAAGAGTAGACACAAATGCAGATGTGGGAAAAGGTGGTGGTCGGGCAGCCATGGCTAGAAGTTGAGTGCAGTGAGATTTAATTACCAGTGGTAAGCAGATGGGGAAGCAGAGTTTGAAAGGTGTGGGCAGAATCATCTCCACTATTGTTGGTGTTTGAGATACTGTGTTTATCTATATTGAAAAGATTTAATTCTAGCAAGGCTTCACTGAGCTATCTGATGCAGGGGTAGTTATTTTCAGCAGGTTTTAGCAATCAGAAGTTGAATCTGCAGCAGTAGAAGATGGAAGCAGACCAAAATGGTTTGCTGAAAAACAATTCTGTATCTTTTGAGGATGGAATTTTGTGTGCTGTATTTAACTTCATATTCTTTTTTTACCATTTGACCTCAAAAGACCAGTAAGGCTTAGGGTAACAACAGAGGAAAAACAAACAGTACAATGGCTTTTGTGTCCCTTGCCAAAGGACCTGTTTAACTACCTTCAGTCTTCTCTTCCTTCTTAAGGTGCCTCATCATCCATCTTTGAATGCTGACTGTTGTCATGCTTTTGAAATATGGAAAACATTCTACATTTTGTTATTTAACCATTGCAAAGTTTTTGTGACCTGGTATTATTACTGATACATTATTTTGACTCCTTTTTACTTTGAAAAATACAGATCAGGCAATTTCTTCAGTCAACTAACACTAACACAAACCAGCTTGCTTTTTCTGCTACCTCAACAAAGTGGTATTCTGCTTTTTATTTTGTACTGTATTCTGCATGGTTTTTGAGCACAGTGTTAAATCTACAAATGAAATGGAGCTGTGATATATTGCTTTTCTGTTCACTCCTGCTTGTCTTGTCTTCTCTGTTCTTATTAACTTGGACATGGCTGAGCCTGTCTTCAGTCAATTATGTTCTTTTCTGCTGCCCTTGTGTATTTTCAGTCAGACATACCTGTCAGTGCATTTTTCAACACCTTTTTCTAACAACAAAAGGACAGCAAACTTTTGAAAGAAGCTTAAGGCTGTGTTGAGGTGTTTTCTCCTGAAACCTTTTTTAAAAAGTAGGTATTTACAGCAGCCACACTTTCATGCTTGGGGTCTTTTGCTGTAAGAATTTGACCAAATGAGAAGAAACTGTAGATGTTCTTCGATTAGGACTGAGGTGCCTGGTAGTCCTAGTGAGTTCGGGCTTTCTATTTACTGAGGTGCATTTCTTGCTGTGTGACTTGTCTGAAATGACGTCACTGACAAATATTTTGCAAAGAGGCTTTTGCCAAGGAGGATCCTCAAGGTCCCTTCCAACCTGGTATTCTATGATTTATATACACCCTCTGGGGAAACTGCCATAGCTAAAGCTGTACAACTTAAATGTCTCCTGAAGGTCTCACCCTGGTGTCATTCATAGTAGTGGATAAAGTAGGAAGAGTTGCAGTACAATTATACCAGTGCAGTCCCCTGAGTTCACAGGCCAGACCAGGAGTGTGGCACTTATCCTCATAAATACTGAAAACAATGCAGTTTTAAACATCCTTGTTTAAAGGACCGTGTGAGCAAGTCATGGGAGAAAGTACCAGAGCACGATAGTGAATATTGGTATGCAGCACAGAAGACCAGTGACCAGAAAAGTAAACTTTTTCTTAATGATGTCTGACATTTAGAAGGTAGTGGTCAAAGTTATCTTGGTGTTCTGTTGATTGCTAACTGATTAAACAGCTCTTTGTTACCACATCTTGTAAGACTGGTTTTCTTGTGACTAATAACAAGTGACTAACTTGTGTTTCTCTCTTTTCTTTCAGGAAAGAGTAATTAACCATGCAGCTGGCAGCCATGGGGTGTCAGGAATATTCATGAAATATGATATCAGTTCACTTATGGTGACAGTGACAGAAGAACACATGCCTTTTTGGCAGTTCTTAGTGAGGCTCTGTGGCATTATTGGGGGAATTTTTTCAACTACAGGTGATTATCAGAACCTTCCCTTTTAAGTTCTATCCGAATTGGGGTTTTTTTCATGGTGATTGTTATGGATAAATTACAGGGGAGTCCTGAACCTTTAATAGGTTTAAGATGAAGTGCTCATTTTGTGTGCCATGAAAGCTACTCCATTTCAGTGTCCCGGTATGAGATTTCTGCTGTTCAGAGAGCCTGTTGTTTCCTTTCTGGTAACTATAGCATAGTTTATTTACTTCTGGAAGGGCAAGTATATATCTCTGTGCTATACACACACACATATATACAGACACATACTGACTTCTGATATTTGGTGTAGTTCCTTTAGTTGGGATCCACTGTTAAATCAGTGACAAAAGTTGAGATAAAATTCACATCTGAAGTAATTGGGAGGATTTTTGTTGTCAATGTACTGCAGGATTTTCTCCTTCAAAGAAAAGAAAATAAGTTGAAAAGGCACAATTCATTTACTAGTCAAGACATAACAGGGTATCTTGATCATGAGTAATTTCTTTTCTTGGCTCTCATTTGAGGAGAGCTTTAGTAAAGAGACCTTGAACTAAGAGCTGCCTTTCAAAGTAGGTATTTCTGTCCCACAGAATGTATTTTCACCCATGAAAGCTGGCAGAGGGTGACATTTACTTGGACAGCTTTGCTTTTCTCGATGCATTTCTGAATGTTAGAATTCTCCCCTGCCCTTGATGTCTCCTTTTTGCATGTTAATTTCTCGGAGTTTTATGTATGGGTTTACTGCACTGTATTCTATGTAGAGTATTGTGGTAATGCTTCCGTAAATAATTCAGTTTTACTAGTGATGACAATTTAAATCTTGTTTAATGTTGCAGGAATTTTACATGGCTTTGGAAGATTTGTAGCAGAAATTATTTTTTGCCGTTTCAGGCTGGGCTCTTACAAATCCACATCGGTAAGGAGAACTTTCTCTAAGTATTAAGTGGTACAGCTGAGGATGGATATAAGGTCAGCTTTGGGACTTGGTCTCAGGAGGTTTAAGATGTTGGCAATAAACCCTCCCCTTGACATGCATATGAGCAGAGATTCAACAGCTTTTAAAAAGTTAGAAAACGTAAAACATAAGAAAGCAAGGTGTTCTCTAACAAGCTGAAATAAGGCAACCGAGTCTTTTAGAGGTTTTTGTCCTACATTCCCTCCATTGTCCTTACTATTACTATTTTTATTTTTATTCTTTTTATTCATATTGCTCCAAAAATTACATGTTTTCCCAGGCCTAGTCAGTCTCCCTGTCCTGGTTTTGGTTTCACATTTTCTTCTGCTTGGCCTGCAGGCTGAAGAAGACACACTGTGTGCTGCAGGAGTTCAGTGGTGCTCCTTATGAGTTCGCAGGCTACTGCCAAGTGCTGTGAAAGAGCTGAGCTGTCTTCACCTTTCCCTTCACTGGACATTAATAGGATTGCTCCTCTAGCAACTACTTGATTTTTATTTTACTTTTATTTTTCCCATTTAAGCCTGTAGATAGCCTTTGAGACCTCTGCATTTCTCTCAAATTTGGTTGAAGTTTGCCAGCTGGCAAGGTTATGTGAGTGGGGAGAGGAGGGGCAGGGGGAAGGCAACCAGATTTGTATAATTGTTATATGAGAGACCAGGTAAAAGATATCCAAGAAATGCCCAAGTGTGTGTTTTTGGGGGAGGGAGTGGAGATTCTGTTTGTGGGCAAGCCATTAATAACACTTTGTTTTTGCTCCACTAGGTCCCACTTTCTGATGGCCACACAAGCAACCACTTACCTCTAATTACAGACAATAGTACACATTAGCCTCCTGAGAAAATTTCCTTTCTTCCTGCCTGATTCAGAAGACTTTTTTTTATAATAAACATTGTGCAATATGCTGAGACAGTGCTGATGGGCAGCAAAAAAAACCAAGCCTTTACAAAAAACCACAACAACAGCAAAACAATTTGTGTAATTTTTTGTCTTTCTAAGTGCACGTGGAGTCATAGAAAGTTGTGAGACCAGTGAGGTGGACGATCTGGAGAGTAAAGGAGTGTTACTGCCAACACAGTATTCATGGTCGAGCTGAACGTCGTCGTGGTGGCTGCCATTGACCACTGAAGCATCTTTGTGATGCCTGGAAAGGCTGCAGGCCCCAAGGAGAAAAGAGTACAAGTGGGATGTGTGGAAGGCACAGAGGGACAACACTAGAGCTGGGGTTTCTCTTAGGTGTGCAAACGGGGCATTGGGTTTTCTTTTTCTTTTGTAATGCTGGGGCTGAGGGCTAAGATGCCTCATACAGGTGGGGAGCAATCCTAGAAAATCCTGAAGAAGAGGGGGATGAGAGAGAACTTGGAGTAAGGTGGAGCCCAAGCCATGATGTTGGTCATAGCCACTGCCTCTTCTCGGTCCCACCATTCCTTAGTGGAAGAAACATACTGCGGAGCAGAGGAGTTCCTCTGTTTCCACACATCCGCTGTGCCAGCAGTGAGAGTGTTGCTTCTGGCATCGGTGTGGAAGTGCTCAAGGACTCTCGAGAATGCCCTCCAGCGTGCACAGTTTTTTTAACTTGGAATAAGGCATTTAAATAAGGCTTTTAAATAAGGCATTTGACTGTAGTTTTGGTAAAAGGCAAGACTCCCTAGTAAAAGATCAGGAAATCTTTGTACCTCCTTTTCTTGGTAAAGAAATTGCTTGGATGGAACCTTTGTTGTACCCCTGCTGTTGGTATGCGAGCCACGGGAGCATGTACAGCCTGGAAATGGAGTGGGGGAAGCGGGGAAGAGCAAGAAGCTGCCAGTTCAGGGCAGTTGGGAGATCTTCTAGGCCAGGGAGCGTGGAGTTGAAGTAGGTGACTTCAGGGAATTTGAGTCCTATTGCTGCAGACAGGTGATGAGAGGGGATCTGCAGAATTAATCCGTATTGTTCATGAAGGTTTTTGTAAATTAAATGAAGAGAGCAATATCATATTGTAAATATGCTACTGAGAATGAATGTTATTAATGCAGATGGTGCTTTGAGAAACTGAACATCATGTTACTGCTGAACTACTGGTACACAACTGTGGTTGAACAGTTACTCCACCGGTGTAAAAAATTAATAATATGATTCTTTCTCGGCAAAACTGATTTAATAATATATTAGGAGATGATGCAGGTCCTGGCCTTACTCACCATGGAATGAATATTATAATTGAGAGGACTAATTGCAGAAAAATAAAAATCTCTATGGTGTCAGATTTTGCTGACTTCTGTTAATGTACTTTACAGGACACTTGGATCTTGGTGATGAGCATAGTGTAAGTAACAGCTGATTTGCTATGCAAAGCAAAGGGCTTCCTAAACAGAAATAATATAATAAATAAAATGTGGGAAATAAGGAAAGACCTTTGTTGAATTTGACTGTTGAGAAAGAAGTTTCAGGAAGCTGGGTCCTTGGGGATGACAGCTAGGTTTAGGGGTTTCTCTTTTGTGCTTTATTTTAACACTGATTAAAACTCCAGCAACTTGAGAAACTCTTTGTTTTCCATTTCTCTTTAGCATTTCTTTCTGAGGTTTCTTCCCTGCTTCTACTCAGACTGGTTCTGCTTTGGGCTTTGTCCTAATGCTTGTTTCTTACCTGCCTGGAACAGACTGTACAGGTGGGAGAGACTGATCTCAGTTAACTTTTTGTACCAGAACTTTAAATGTTATTTTCTATTCTCACATAAAAGAGCCAAGCAGCTTGGTGTGTCATAAATCCTTGTGTGGTGTATTTGTGTTATCTAGAACAAAGCTTGTGTGATGGCTGGTTGCTAATGGAGGGAAATTTGGGATCCACTTCCAAATGAGAGGTGCTGCACTGGCATTGAATACAGGATCAGTTGACCCTGTGTTGCTGTGCTGTTTGCTTTCTTTCCACAGCCAGTTTGGTTGTCAGAGCACTGCTGCTCGCTCTTGTAGCACACGTTGTCACTGGCATAATCAGCACGTGCAGGGGTGTCCCAGAGAAAACAGTGGTTTATTGCAGGGACCTTTTTTTGGTTATGTTTCTTTACATTGTGTAAAAGTGAGAGTAGTATGGAAAAACTAAAGGAATGGGTGTCCCAAAGGAAACAAACCCAGATGTTCATGTGATGTATATTTTCTGAAAGGGGAGATAGCAGATAAAAAATACTATTTTCTGGGTCAGAAAAGATGGTCAAAATGATACATTTTAATCCTTTGCTCTTACATGATGTTGGCAACAGCACAGGGGAAGAAAGTTTTAACCTTCATCAGGTGTGTTCATAGCATGCCGTTCGTGACTACTGTCTTTCTGGCCAAAAAGTCTTCCCCACTGCCAGCTGGCGTGATAGGGGTTGTGCCCTGCCCCTGCCCTGCTCTCCCGGGAGAGGTGGTGTTTTTTAGCAGACAGATCATCCTTGGCCCTGTTGCCTGCAAGCCAGAATCACACAGCATTGACAAGAAGTTGCTGTAAAATCACCATGGTGGAAAAGGACATGTACTGGTGGAGTCAGTCCTGCATGGAGGTAGGCAAGGACTTGCCCTCCTGCCCTGCCCAAGAGCTTTTTAAGCTGTTCAGGGACTGATTTGAGAAACTCATCCCTAAGTAGTTGGAGTAGTTGCTTAGGAATGGTGAGAGGCAAATATATGTTTGGTGTATAAATGCAGATGTGATTAACTGTACAGACAAAACCAAGGACAGAGAGGCAGATGTTGCCTCATCCTTTTGCTGTCGAGTTCTCTGTGATAAGATCCAGTGCTAAGGATGTCTGGTGTAATGATGCAGTAACACTGAAGCAGGAGAGATGTGGTCACCTTGATCACGTCTCCGGTGGTATGGATGATACTAAAGCTCTCTGCTCCCTGTTTCTTCAGAGGTAGCCAAGTGCTGCAGCTGTTTTTTCTGGGAAGACTGGAAATGAGAACAGCTTGTTTGGGGATACTTGGAAAGATCTCTGTTTTTAAAAGGCACCCAGAAGGTGGGGGCGTGGGAGGTTTACTTACTTATGTGTTGCTTACTCAGATTGGTGCAAAGTTACTTCTTGTAAAGACACTTTTTTCCCCTATCAATGATCAGTTAATGCAAATGATGTCTAGTACTTGGCCTTGGTGGTGGTCTGTTGTTTAAAGAAATGTCCATGCCTGCATATATAGTTAATATTTAGTAGTTAATGCGTCAAGAAGCCCTGAGGGACTTTGCCTGCTGCCTTCAGTGCCCTGGCAAGGGTTTGATGCGGTCCACCTGCCCTTGCACACCTTGCTAGAGCACTGGCATTCATTTCAGCTGGCTTAGTTAAAAGGATATGTAATGTTTCATCTTTTCCTTCTGACATGGCTTAGTGTCCTTTCCAAAGCATTTCTGGTCACTGCTGGCCCAGGAGAAAGGCAGTGTCACTTTTCCCTGTCTTCCAAGAGGACTTTTCTGAGAGCTGGTCCGTAAATTCAAACAGGAACCTTCAAGGCTGGGTGGTGCAGCTTCGTAAGGGAGAGAGCTGAAGGCATGCTCTGAGAACATGCATCTCTCTGTGGCTTCCACATACCAGAATTCAAGCAAAATCTCATTGTGGCTTGGTTTTGGGGCTTTTTGGTTTTGTTTTGTGTATATAGATAGAAATGTTCAGAGTCCCAGGACCAGCAATTTGAAGTGTGAGAAACAGAAAGCTAGACTGGGTTGAGGTCAGGAGGACCCTGGTGTGGTGTGGGGGCAAGAGGCCATGGCAAACAGATGCTGGGCAGGCTCCGGATGAGCAGAACTTCTCCAGGCTGCCGTGCCTGTGTCTCTGCCTCTGCCATCACAGACTGCAGTTGTCACAGATGCTCCTCTGAGCAAGGGCCCTGTGCTCCCCTGCCCATATCAAGCCAAAAAGCCTCCCCTGCCTCACTTCCATTTCCAGCAAAGGGGATTTCAGACTCTTCAGCAGAATTGCTCTGCACCAGCTACTTCTAAGCCCCTGCAGAGCGCAGGTGTTTGTTTCCCTTCCTGGGTTTAGCTGTAATAGCTGTAAAAACTGGAATTGAATGGTTTTGGGGTTGTTGCGTTTTTTCCATTGCACATTTTCCTGTAATTACAAGGTGGGAGTGTGTTTTGCTGTGAGATTTTCTAGTTGCAGAGTGCTCAGCACATACTACTATTTTGGAGAAGGAAAAAAAAAGCGAAGAGGTGAGTTTTGACGCATGGATGATATTTGAAAATTACTATTTACCAAAGCTTAATTCCCTGGCTGGTGGTTGAGTATTAAAATTGACTGTGAACAACTGTGGCATTTAAACTGAGCAGGGCTGCTGCACAGGGCTGGGTGGCCCGAGCTCTCTGTCCGTCAGGAGCTGCTGTTGCACTGCTTCACCCGGGAGTGTGGGCTCTATTGGAGGCCTCTCCTTAAAGTTTAGAAACTCACTTTGCAAATTTTGAACTTCACTGGAATAACAGGAAACTCATTAAACCTTTACTGTGCGTATGTGATTTAACAGAATCCTTTGATTTTGCCTGAACCTGACAGTGTTCGACTGATGCAAGAGTTGTCACTGTGGCAGTCTGTGGAAGCTTGCACAGAGAGGAAACACCTTCTATTGCCACATGGGGAGCGGACAGGCTTTTGGTCCTCCCCACCCTCTGCATGGCAAGCTGCAAACACTGCTGCTGCTCTTCCAAGGGCTCGTAGCTCTGAGAGCAGTTCTGCAGCTTTTAAAAAAAATTTATTTATTGTGACCTCTGAGGATATTGGTGTGAAATTGACGTTTTTGAGTCTCAGTTGATTTAAAGTCCAAATTGCAGAGAACCTGGCAGGTGGTGGCAGGGGTGGATGTTTCTTGTAGCTCCGCAGAAAACAGATGTTTTCAAGGCAATGGCAGAGATGTCAAGGCAAGAAAAAGCAGAACTGAGAATCACTGACCTCCATCATGGCTAGGCTTTGCGAACGGAGATTTGTGAAGGACTCTACCCACGCTTGCTACAAGCGCGCTGATGGCTAAAAACGCCAATGCAAGATAGACATGTCCGGTTGCAAAAGGCACAGCAGAATGACTCCCCAGGTGGTACCGACAGGACACGGTTCTTTCTGCGTTGTCTTTTCTCCTCGACCTAAGGTTATTGTATTTGCAGTAAAAAGCCAGGTGTTTCCGTTGCCACTCTGTGAATCACTGTAAAGGCCTGTCCTGCCGTGCTGCGTCCTCTTGGCACGATGGTGCTGTGCAGGCTGCGCTCTGCCGAAACCCGGAGCGGGGAGGAGGAGGCGATGTGGAGCGGTGTGACCCTGTGAGCCGAGTCACTGCGCTGTCACCGTGTCGGGCTGACCCGGGCCCTGCGGGCGAGCCGAAGGCCGCTCCTTTCCCGCTGCGACTCCGTTGTGGGTCATCCTTCCCTTGAGAAAGGACGCGAAAAGGGAGCTCAGAGTGAAGGATTTTCCCCTTTTGCAGCCTCGTTAGACAGGGCTCGGTGCGGCGTGAGCCGGGCCTGGGGCACCGCTGAGGGAGCTGCGGCCGGGGCGAGCCGGCGGCGGTGGCGCAGGAGAAGCTGAAAGCGCCTGCTGGGATGCGGCCCCCCATCCCTGGAGGGGATTCTGCCGGTCAGCCCTGTGCCGCTGCCAGCCTGCTGCTCCCGCCCGGGTGTCCTTCCTTCAGGACCGGGCACCGTGTGGCCACGTTTTCTGCCCTGCCCTCCCTGCCGGGCACAGCCCTGCGGGGGGATTCGGGGGGCAGCACAAAGCGGCTCCCGGGCCCCCACAGCGCTGCTGGCTCGGCTGCTGAGCACTGTCACGCTGCCAGATTCTTGCTCTTATGTATTTCTCTTCCTCTGTCCCTTTTTCTCTTTTCTGTACAACCGTTCTGTGCTTCTCGGCTGGATGGGAGCGGGGTCACAGCCCCCTCTCGGGCACAGCTGTGCCGTCAGGAGCCAGCGCCAAGAGGTGGCACGGGAAAAGCACGGCCTGCAGTGCCGGGGGGACAGTAATGAAAGCACAGCAGAAGGCACGGAAAAAAGTGGTTCAGAAAAAGAAAACTGGAATTGCCACAGAAGAAGGTTTTAGTTTCTTTCCCCTTTTCTGTCTGGTTTAACTTTTCAAGTCAGTGACACTAATGGGCTGCGGTGGAAGTGAAGTAAATAATCGCATACGCCAGAGACAGCACATCGATTTTTAAGTCTCCCCTCAGTAATTAGTCACAACCTTTGTGGGGACTGACGGCAGGGCTTAACAAACCTCTGGCTGCCGGCAAAGCAAAGCAACACAGAGGAGAAGGAAAAAAAAGAAAAGGCGTTTGCTTGTTTTTTTACTTTCATTTTGTTTTTACTAGAGTCATATTGGGATAATTTAAAAAAAATACTACTTTTTTAATAGATCTATTAATGTATCATAAGTTTTAATAACTTCTAAAAAATAATTTCAGTTTACTGCTCTGTCCAAGTAACCCATGAAAAGGATAGGTACCAGTCAGCATAAGGTCATTGCAGGCTAAAAAAATTTTTACAGTTTGATCATTCTTGCTACTTAATTGAATGAAAACTAGTGTAAGTATTGAAGAGTGTTACTGAGGTATCTACAGCTAGAGGCAGAGCTGTCCTTACACAGTGCCTGTGCAGCTCACTGATACAGCAAAGAACGTTCCTGAAGCTCAAAGATTCCTGCTAGAAATTTCACTTAATTAATTCACTCTTAAATTTTTGTTAAGTGAGGTTTACCTTTGCTAATACAACAATAATACATCTTGCAGTTTTTTCCTTTTAAAATCATTAATTTTAAAATACAGATATGCAGTATGATTCTCCATTTTCATGTGATTATGCTACTTTATATTTATAAACTGTTACAAAGACACAGGCCTACTAAAAAAAAAAAATAAATTTGGAAAAGTTACCAAAATGGAATGCTGGCCAGCCAATGAATTATACTTGTTCAAAGGCCATGAAGGAGGCTTTATATAAGAGACTTTGCAGGTCAGTAGAGCCCCAGGATGAGTTCATAATACAGATGAAGAACTGAGACACAAATAACAGTTGCTAGTGACGATCAAAAATTTGGTTCTCTTAAGGCAGGTAAGTGGAGCTGTTTTCAGATTTCTTTTAATGAATTACTTAAAAGGCAAAAAATGAGAAGAGGAATTGTTCACATGCTTTTCTACTTGAAAGACTAATAGAAAAATATGACTGTCACTGTGTTTTCCTCATGCACTGAGACTCATTCTTCTCCCTCCTTACTTTCTCATGTCTCTGGTATGTGAAGTGTTCATCATAAAATGGATTATTTGTCTTGCTTGCTGCAGGTGGATGGGCATAGTTAGTAAGTGGCATTAATGATGGCCTGTGGTTGGAGATCAAGCCACACCTAAGAGGCCTTATTCTCTCTCCTCTCTTATGTGTCCCAGTTTTGCCCCGAAGGGGTGCATGAAGAGTATAGGGTAATAATATGGGACACAAGAGGCAGTATGAGATTTCACAGTAAAAGGAAAGCCAGGATATAATACAGGAAGTGCATTAATCAGGCTTTGTATCTTGTTTACAGTAGGATTGACCAGGAACTGCTTCTAGAAGAAATGAGGTTAAAATTAATGAACAGGTGAATCTGCATATGTAGTCTGTCAGAGCAAGCAACCAATAAAAAAGAATTACTCTAATTGAAGTCAGTAGCACAGGAGGGAAAGAGTAGTTTAAAACAAACCAAACAAACTGGGACCTCATCAAGCATTCAGCTCACTCTGTACAGTTTTTCTCCTTGTCTTTAGGTTTAAACCCCAGCACCCTTTAGCTGCACTGAGGACCACAGTGTTAATTACCTGTCCCAGCTCAGGTGCTCAGTCACAGCCACACCCCATGCTTGTTTCCCAGGAGCAAACAGTCCCTTTTTGAAATAAGGGCTATCTCTGTTTTCAGGTGCTGGATGTTATCCTAAGTATACAGGAAGCTACAGCCAGTAGAGCTTGTCCTCTTATGTGATCAGCTTCTACTGGTTTCCAAACAGCTCTACTAAAGCCAGAGTGAACAAAAAGTTATGGATCTTTTTTTTTCCTCTTTCCTTATGGTTTATCAGTAGAAGTGTTTCTTGGAAATGGTTTCCTGATAAGTGCCAGTTTCAGTGGTACTGTTCTTCCCGTTGGTGGCAGGTCCCAGCTGGGAAGGGGATGCCGGTCCCTGAGCACTTCTAACAAGAAGCATCAATGCAGGATGTTCTCATTTTCTTCCAGTACTAGAAAGCATCTGGAGAGGGTGCAGTTGGATCACTGTGCTCCATGGGAACGAGTGCTGTACTGCTAAACAGACCCCGTGGGTTACACCATCACAGAATTTTTCTCTCCCACCACAGTGGTCAGTTGAGTCAGGTTTGCCATGAGCTCACAACTCTCCTTTGGCTGCTGTTGTCTCTTTTGTTCTTTGCCCTCCTTGTAATACCAAATATGTATCCTGATTCAGATCATTCTTATCCAGAGCATCTTGGAGAGGTGAGGAATGACCACAGGGACAGTACTGCTTACAGGTCACCTCCCATGCCTGGGAAAAGGCTGCATGGAACACTAAGTAGAAGACAAACTGGGGAATGGAAAAGGGCTCAAGACATGCACTGTGAGACAGAGCACAAGTGCGAATGCAGCTGTGTCAATACCATCTACAGAACTGGGATATCGCATCATCCTGAAGGAATTAAATGCCAAAAAAGCTGCACACAAAAGCTTTTCCTTGAAAATTCAGTGATGAGAAAGTAGACAGGTTATTAACAAAGCACAGTTTTAATAAAAATGTTTAAGGCTTACATTTCAAAATGACTTATAAATAAACTTAATCACAATGCATTTTTTTTTAAAAACCCTATTCATTATAATATATATTTTCTGAGTTATAAAATCCCATATAAATAGCAAATTATTTTCAGTATGCAAATTACAAGAACACATAAAAACTGGGATGCATATCTGAAAGGAATCCTGAGTATGCACTCCAAAAATGGCAGAAAATAGAACAACGGTAGAGTTGGACACAAGAAATGCTGGTGTCCCAGTATGTTATTTTCTCAAAAAAAAAAACAAACCACAAAAACTGAGAACTATTTGGTTGCTCAACCTTGTTCAGCTCCATAGACTCAGGAATGGCTTTAGTTACTCCACTCCTGGAGATTTCAGGAGCACCCTGGAGATTCGATTCTTTTGGTATCAAAAAAAGAAACTGATGTCTGTCTCCAGATGGACAGAAATAAGGCACTTCCTTAGGGCAGGTCAGTGCTGGCTGCAAGCAGCAGCTTGGACTTACAGCCAGAGAGCAGCAGAAGTCGACGTGTGGCAACAAATTTGCAAGAGGCAGCCAATTCTTACAATCCTCAAGGTTCCCTTGATTAGCCCCCAAAATAACAATATAAATTAAACCAGCATTTAATAAGTGGAAATTTTGCATGTTCGAAATATCAAAGTGAAAGTTCCCTTTTGTTTTTAGATTGAGGTAAGTGAACAAGCAAGCTGGACCGAGAGCCAGTGGTCTGCCCACAGCAGGATGCTGCTCTCTGTGTGGCACAAGTCGGAGCAGCGTTTGGATCAGAGCTTTCACCTTGTGCTTTCTCCTTGCCTTTCCCAGTGAGCTGCACAAGAGATCGATGTGAGTGGTAACATTCCCAGCGCTGTGACTGCATCTCCTAGAACCAGGCAGACTGCAGGACTACAAGAGGACAATGACTTGCAGAATCCTGTCAGTGTATTTAAATTCTGAGCTATTCTATTATTGTAGCACAATGGGCTTTTTTCTGGTCATAATGAAAAAAAAAAGTCAATCATGGGAGAAATAAAGACTATTCTGCCTGTTGTTTTCAAAGAGTAATGCAGTCACTGCAAATTCCTTTGAACACTGCTATTAGATAAACTATAATTTTTTTTCATATACTCAGGGTCATGAGCTCTGATTTACTACTAAAATATGAATCATAAGAGCAAGCTCATACATGCAGACTGCAGTTAACACACAGAGGCTTAAATTTTGCTTCTTATTAGAGAGTCTACTCAGTAGAGATAATGAAGTAAATTAGAGCTGTTTATAGTCTCCTGGCTTATTCCGAGTTTAGTTGGGATCAAAAACCGGATGAACAATGTTATACTGAAGTTGAGCCACAGTTGCTGAGAGCAGAACTTCATAAGTAAACAATGGATGCACGATAGCACTTTAGATTCAGAAATTCTCAACAGTTTTCTGTCCTTTCAAATACTACAAATAACTTCTTTCTTCTTGGTATCCTATAAATACTCTCATGGCAATTTTCTTCCTGGTTAGTTCAAAACAACAGCAAGAAGTTGTAATTATTGCACAGTACGTTAGGATGGAAGACTAGAAAAGAGTATGGCACTTGCAGGGTGACTTTTCAGTCCAAAGAAAAGCTCTTCATTTTTTCTGCTAGTTCCTGTCTCATTTCTATATGTTTTTTCAGGTTTTGCACTTCATGGGGCAGGTTAATGTCCCACACTGACACACAGGATTGTAACTCTGGGGGAAAAAAATAAAGAAAATTTGAAAACTGCAATAGAGGTGAATTCTTGCATAATTAGCAGTGGTTTTGCTTATCTGCTTATTTTTAATTACTTGTAAATTCACTCAACGAAGCAGGATCCTTAGAACCAGGAAGACAAGTTATGTGACACTTCATGTGTGAGATAATGCAGTCAGAGGCTACAAGCTGTTTGTACTTGTTTGTTTGTACTTGTACTCACAATGGTTTGGATGCCAGTTCCTAAATTTAGAGTACCCCATTTAAAAGTACTTGAAAAACCATTTCTGGAGTCTGTGGGCCATGAGGTACCGACCTGAGCTACACCTAATGTAGCTGTACTGAGGTGCTTGCATAAAACTTCATCTCTGTTTTCCCAAGCAGATATACCTTAAATGCTTATGAGACTCAAATCCCTTTCACCATTAACTAAAAACTGATTTCATAATCTAGTGAATATACTGAGAAAAGGTCACTTCTTCAATCTCCGTTCATGCAAACAACTCTATTCATTAAGAATAAAGTGCTTTTTGTGGGAGAAGGATAATTGAGAACACCTGCATAAGTAGGGGCTCACAAACCAAGGTCCCAAGGATTCTGGGACTCTCTGATTCCTCTCTACAATTAATGTCACGCTTAAATAAAACAAAAATGCTAAAAAGGCAGTAAGTGTTCTTATGGTAACAGGAACTGAGGAATACCATATAAACCCCAGTGCTCTAATCTTGAGTCTTATTTTATTTCAGTCAGCTCATCTACACTTCCCATCCTTAACTTTATACTATCATTGCCACATTTTTAGGAGTCACTGAAACTGGGATGAGATAAAGGTGAAGAAGGGCATTGATCAGAGCACCAACTGTAACTGTTCTTAGAAAAATCCAAAGATGGACTTTTTCTATCTTCCAGCACTTTGCTATCCTAATTGTCAGGAAGCTTTTACCAATGCCTGACCTAATCTCCCTTGCTGTGACAGAAACTGGTTAGTTCTTATCGTACCCACAGGGAATATGTAGCGAGGAATTAATTCTCTCGCTCTTTATTTACAAAATTGAAGCCTATTATCATGCTCTCTCTAAGCTTTATTTATATTAACCAACTAAACTTCCTGCAACATTTCCTCACAGGTTGCAGTTCTTTCCTCTGAACCATTCCAAATAGTCCAGATCATTCAGCAATGTCCCAAACGGATATACTCCTCCAGCAGAGGCCATATGAGCACTGAGCAGAGTGTAAGAATTAGCTTATGCCTCACAGACAGCACTTTTTAATTGCTGTGAGAGTGGTATTTGCCTCTTCTGCAGCTACATGATGTGGCTGACTCATGATCAGCCTCCTATCAATTATAACCATTTTTCTGCAGCACTGCTGTTTAAGCTGATCATTTCCTCATGTTGGTACAACGGATCATTCCTAATTAAGTAAAAGGTCTTGTGTTTGTCCTTACTGAATTGTATCCTATTTCCTTCCAGACCATTTGTTCTATTTGTCAAGGTCACTTTGAGTTCTAATCCTGCCCTCCAGTGAGCTTGTGTCTCAGCTAAGAGTTGTCTGCAAATCTGAAAAGCACATTATTGTTTTTTGATTCACATCACTCATAAAAACACTGAGGATTCCTGACCTAGCACAGACCCCTCTGGAAATCCATTTGATACATTCTCCAGTTAGGCAATGAAATTTACTCTCCAATACAGTTTCCCAACAAATTATATTATATACTTAAACAGTGGCTTCCTCTGATCCATTTCTGGAGTTACTGTCAGTTTGTATGGAGCCCAGATATGCAAAAGAAAACAAAAACTATTTAATAATAATGTTTCAATAAAATGATGTCAAATGATGATCATGAACTCTATACTCTCAGTGGGTAGTCAAGCACAATAGTGTCTACTCCACAAATACAAATTAATAAAACACAGTTCAGATACCTTTGTGATATTTGTTGTCTTCGGTGTCACTTTCATAGCAATATCCCAAAACTACGACCGCATTCTTGAGACTCCCTTTTTCAAAGAAATAAAATGACAAATTGAAGATTTAATGGGAATTTTTTAATTTAAGGTCAGAAAGAGTAGATGACATCATGGCACTAAGAGGACAGAAAGCAGAGCTCAGTCAGTCAGACCCTTTATTCAAAACCATTGACCATGACAAACCCAGACATGAAGACAATGTAGTTCACGTCTCCATTTAATGTCAGGGTTTATCCGGGTTCCCAGGCTTAAGCATGGGATCAGCCGACCAACCTGTTGAACAAGCCCAAGAACAAAGCACCCTATTATATAGCACAGGCAGAGGTAGTAGGGTCACAGGAAACAGATGTCACAGCAAAGAGACAGGTGGCAAAGGAAGTCCCAGTGCACAGCAGAAAGTACCAGTTATCAGTTTGGTTATGAAAAAAAACAAACCCATGAAATATGACACAAACTGAGTAAAAATACTCTGAACTAAGGATAGCACATAGGTAGGAGTTAGCAGGGAAGTGGAAATAGGGGATGGATCATAAGGAAGTGCCTACTTAATAATGCAAAAAAAGACTGGCTGTAGTAGATGAGGGATGGTGGGAATCGTACACATCCTCTGTGCTCAGATTTTTCATGGCTTTAATTTTTTCTGCAACCAGCCCTATCCATACTCCTTACAAAAGTGATTGGAACTTGACTATAATGTTTCTGATTTAGATTTGGGTCCTGTCTTACTATATAGAAGTCTATATTTGTACTTGCACAATGAACTACATATTTACATACAAATTATTCTCTATGGGAAGTCTCATGTCTATTAAACATCAATGTGTTAGGTGACAGAATTGGAAAATGGTATTGTATTTCATATTCATATATGAACCACAGATAAAATTAATGTCTCAAAGTCTGGCAATCTTTGTTTCCCTGAAATATTTATATCTAATTGACATTATATATTTTAACCTTAAATGAAACTATTTCATACAAAAATATTTCCATTTATCTTCTCTTATTTCACAGAAGCAATGTGGTTCTGTTGAAGAACTGCTCAGCAGTCTCAGTGCTATTTTCACCGATTCTGCGAAAATCCCAGTAGAAACCAAGGCCTTGAATTTAGGAAAAAACACCCAGCCCTTATAAATAATTGCTGTGAAAAGATGATCAAAAGAAAAAAGTACCCATCAAACTGCATATATCAATCTTATTTGCCATTCTTGAGATTTGTGCAAACACAGCTAAACTCCTTCTCCTGAATAATAATTTTTCTATACATAAAATTTTGATTAAAAATGTTGAGGTGACTGAGATTCAAAGCTTTTAAAAATCACACTGTACTATTCCATGCAATATACTTTCCCTATCAACGACAGTGATAAGTGAGGCAGAAATTACATAGTAACTGTTACTTACAAAATGTTAAAAATAAAATGTCCCTTTATAGTACTAACATTATAGCTATCAAGACCAGATGGACTGAAGTGCTGTGCTATAGTGGGCACCGTAACAGCTGAGGACTGAACTGACTGTACAAACTTGCTGTCTCAGGCAAAGGCAAGTCAGAGGAAGATGGAGTTTTTTTGACTGACACAACACTGCCAGCACTATGAGCTAACTGCAGTCTACAGATTCTTGTGGTGCCAGAAAGGAAAAAAAAGCTCCAGAATAAGTTCATGATGGTAATGAGAAAACATGTACAGCCTGCAACTAAGAAATTTGCTAGCAGGATTACAGTGTGCTTCTGAATCCACAGCAACAGCTTCAGTGTCTTTTTTGTTTTTATACAGCAAACACACTTTAAATCACACTGACAGGGAAACTCCAGAGTTGTTTTCAAAACTCACTGTAAAGTGATGGGAATCCACATGTCATAAAGTACTTTTTGAAATAATGTGCATTTTGAGTGTGTTCCCCACTGCAGTACCATGAACTTGAGTCGATATGGGCGTCATTACTTCTGGGAGAGATGCAGGAAAGTGTACAGGTGAAGGAGGGTACAAGAGCCAAGGAGTACCCCACATTCAACTACACTCCTCTGGCTGTTTGTTTGTAGTTACCACTGAAACCTCACAACTCCTGTCTGCCTACAGCAGCTGTCCCTGACAGGAACAGCGCACGTGTACAAGTGCACACCCTGAGTTCAGGTCTGTAGGACTTCCCCAGCTTTGCTGTGATCTGCCTGTGACCCAAATCTAAAAGAACCATCCCTGAATAAGGATAGGAGAAGAAAACTAGGCAATAAGCAATTAAGGAAAAATTAAAATCTAACATGGTCCACAGAGAGAGAAGCCAGAAGCGTAACACTTAGGATGGAGAAAGAACACAGGCTACCAGTGTAAGAGAAGACTATGGGACAGAAAATGGGACAGATGCTGAATCACAAGGCACAAGGATGCAGTGAAGTTGGAGTCTGTCCATGTGCTGATCAGTGACAAGCCAGGGAGGAGCTGTTGCTTTAGTGGGCACAAGTATTCCACCTGCTGGTATTCGGCCAACACCCAAGTGTCTGACACTGACTGGAGAGGACAGCAGCGGAACAAAATGGATGAACAAATCATGGATAGAGCTTATTTGTTCCTGGAACACCACAACAAACAGTACACAGCACACCTAAACTTGGCCCTGACTTCAAAGTACTCGTCATTTGATGGTTTTACTTACCCAGCTGAGCTGTTACCATGACTCTAACAGAATCACAAAAGTTGTCTATAACTCGTACAGGACGACGCGTTGATAAATCAAGCAGCAAGATATGTCCTCCTCCTGTTCCTATCCACAGTGCAGTGTTTTTCTGCAGGCAAATTGTCTTCACTCTTCCAGAATAAGCTAGTTTATGTTTTGATTCCTTATTTAGTTTCTCCACTTTGTTCCTAAGAGTATGGAGAGAATTTGTATTGAAATCTGGTGGGACACTATTACACAACTAATAAAACGACTCTCTCAATACCAGACTTCTAAACAATCATTCATCAAGACAAGCAACAAAAATCTCATGCTAACAAATTGGGATGAAAACTACTGGATGTCTAAGAGCCAGCTGGTCAGCTTCAGAAGGCCCATAAATAGGAGGCAGGTATACTTCTCTCTTCTCTCCCAGTCTGCAGGAGATTAATGTCACTGCGAAGTAGGAAGAGCACACCTACACCTGCTCCTAACCTCACCATAAAAAAATGGATGTGGTATATTAAGGGAGAGGAACAATTTAAATGCAAATGAAAATCACTGTCACCGTTAATAAAACTCTGATCTCCTACTGAATCTGCGCACTGGAGAAGTCAGACATTCTTAATCAGGGGATGCAGGAGGTAAATGCATGTAAAAGCATTAGTACCTGAAGGACAGCAAAAGACTTTCTTCTTTCTTGAGTTAAACGGGTCTTCTTGATATTGGGCAAATTGTGAAATATGATAGTTTTAAAAACCTGGACTTCTGCATGGAATATTCTGAAGTTCTGGGCCAACGGAGAGGAAAGGAAATCCACATTTGCTCAAAGAGCTGGGCAGATCCCTGACCTCTGGCAGGTTAAGGTACCACGCTACAGAAGGCAATCTGATATTCAGCTTTCTATCCATCAGGCCAACAATCTGCAATAAAACACTTACTTAAGAAAATGTGCACAGTCAATTAGTTCAGAAAGTTTTTCCGTCTTCTTGTCCCAGATTTCCACAAAATGGCTGTTTTTCTTTGCCAAGTAGATGGATTTGTCTATTGCTATTGAAATAATGTTCGCATCACTGTAAGCATTATGACAGAACCTAGGAGAGAGAAGAAGTCCTGTTAGCTACAAAGAAAATACCTAGTAGAAAAACTTGACTATTATGAGTGGGGTTAGTTTCCCTCTGACTCTTGGAGAATCATTCAGCCTTAAAACCAAATTGGGCTAAGATACAACTGAAAGGCCTTGCTGTAATCTTGCTATAGTTTGACACCAATTCTCCGAGTAACAGAGTTGAGCTGATGATATCCTTGGAGGTGCATTAATGCTCAAAGGCTATTAATAAATCTTTGTCATCAAACACTGCTTTCCCTGCTCAGGAAAAACTCCCCTTAACTTCAAAGAAGGATTTGTTCATGTGAGAATTGTATCAAATAGTCCAAGAGCATCAGTCAATAATTTCTAAATAGTGAGAAGTCAGCAATCATACATGATTAAATATATACAGGGCAAAGATATGCACACATATCATGCTGACAAACATGGAAGGACAAATACTATGCTAAGTATGTATGCATAATTTTAAATAAAGCAAACGAGGCCTGGACTAATGCAATTGGAGGAGAAAAACTGATGAGCTGCATTAATACATTTTCTCAGTAGATACTGACTTCATAAATCCTTTATAGAATAAAAATGGATAACCCTTATTTAAAAGCAGCAGTGAATACTTTCAACACTACTCACTGATATTCCATCTGTATTATGGAAGGAAAAGAACAGAAACAAGCAAACTCAAAGAATGAGCTCTAGAACAAGACATTGCATCAAAGTTCAGAAATCTTTAATGAAAACAACAAAAGTGCCGAGTAACATCGCTTATAAGAAAAACTTACAGCTGACTTGTCTTTGTTTCAATGAGCTTTTGAACAGAGAAGTCACTAGTTAAGGCAATGATTTTTGTTCCACAGCTTCCCCAGATTATATTTTTTTCGGATAAGCACGAGGATTCCTTTAAGCACATCAATGGTGTGCTAACATTTCCTATAGTCACTATCTTCAGAGGTGTAGCACCCTTACACTGGAAGAAAAAATATACTCTGCATTAGAAACGAGGATGAGACACGCCAAAACTGCTAAAACAAGGCCACACAGCCTTGCTGAATTAAATTTACACATCCAGGTTTTCTGACCCGTTATAGTTCAGAACATTTCCAGAATGTTACGGACTGAAAATATCCCCATTACAGATGTCTCATGGGGAAACAGCCTGTGTGAGTGGAAAAAGGATAGAGCAGGGACTGACACCTTCTGCAAGCCTTGGAGCAGTTAAAGAACTGGATGGAAAGTCACATCTATATCTTCAGAGACATCCCACACTGGACCATATTCTAGTTCTGCAGTGCACTGTAATTCCATAACTGCTCTAAACTGCATACAGTCAGGAGCTAACCCTCAGGAACCAGCTGATATAAACAGCTCCCAGTATTTCTTCAGCTGTTCTGTGAGAAGAACGCTGACCTACAGAAAACCTAAACGACACTTTCTTTTTGAACATAGCTGTTCTACGAAAATTTACTAAATGAGAAGAAAAAGGAACTAAACCAACAATAAATAAAGGAGATTAAAACTGTTAGAATATTCTTAAGAACAACCATTAATGTCAGTCTCTAGCCAGTTTGCCAGGCCTTTCAAAGGAATTTTCCACTTCTTACTTCTACTCATTAAAACATATGCAGCTCCTTTAAGACTGCAGTAGAAAATTATTTTTAGTTTTAGAGAAGCAATCGAAAAATAAGCAGCATGAAATAAAGCTACTCTTGGTATCTGCTTTAGATATATTCCTGATAGGACTTTGTAGAATAGCAAAGAACAAGTCTACCTTTACTGCTCTGTCTTCAAAAACTGCCAGTCTGCCATCAGCTGTGCCTACCAAGAAGAAATTCTTCTGTTTGCTGAAATAAAATATAATAATGAATTCCAGAAATGTCTTAGTCAGATAAGAAAAAAATGAACAAGAAGTCTCTAGTATTTCAAGTATTCAATTAAACAGTAAAAGCAAACACAACCCCTGTGATCAGCAGTGTAGTCCACAGCTACACTGGGTGTAAAATTAAGTGGAAACACAGGCAAAATAAGCAGTTGTCTGAACAAAGCAGCATAAGTTTACAGATGTAATTTTCTGAACATCCCTGTTTAGTATTATTTTCAAAATGTAATCCCAAATATTTAAAATTCACTTATACCTTTGCCTTGAAAGAGAATTGCAGTATAAACAAGTGATGGAATCTGACATTTTCTGCAGACGATGCCTTCTTGTTTCATCTTCTGTGTTAACTGCCCACAGAGAACCAGACTGGGTTCCTGCTACAATCCAGTTTTCTTTCTCAGTAGGAAGAGTCACTAAGGCCAAACTTATAATTTTACTATCTGCAATATCCTGAGTCAGAAAAAAAGAAGAAAAACAGCCTGCTCATAATTCCAGTAAGGGTAAATGCTAGTAAATTACTGGTGATAAAAATAAAGTACAGTCTTCTTGGACCCTCAACAGACCCAAGGCCTAACCTCCCCTTTAAGAAATTTAATTCCCTATTAGCAGAACACATTTTCAACTGTGCCACTTAACTTCAAACTGCTAGGAAGGACCCTTCAAATAGTACACAGGCAAGTGTCTCAGCTGAATGCTGAAAAAAAGTATTCTCTCTATTCTAATCAAGGTCTCAAAGCCATGAGAGAATTAAGCAAATGGAAGTACACTGCATTATACATTCAGTTTAATTGTGAACAGTAAAAGTACTGGCCGAATATTTCTTTTTCTCATTTTAGTTTTAGAAGAATAACCCACGTAATTTATACCAAAGCTACCAAGTCAGATGTATCATGGTCAACAGATGGCAGACAGAAATAGAACTTTAACAACTTTAATGATGAGTCACGTTCAGTCCTGGCACACATATTCATCACAGTCTGGGTAAAACATTTCCCCTTTTCTGATGGGACTGAGATGTACAAAAATCACATTAAAAGAACTGGAGGGCATCACCCAAAGTGGCATAAAGGAGATGGCATTCACAGGAAGTGAGGAATTGTTAAAAGACTATCTGCATTGTTATGGGAGGTAGAGATATGAAGGGTTGCCTAACTGCTACTCCTTTTTGTGGCCTCCATGCTAGAAATCGCTTCCATCTGAGTGGAAGAAAGTTATACAGTAATGGAAAGACAGTATTCTGAAAAACTTCAGTCTGGATAGCAGGAAGAGAGGAAAAAGCAACTGCTTTTCTACTTTATTTCGTGGATACAATGATGACTTACTTATGAGATTTGTTCTCTCAAAGCTTAGCTCTCCAGAAGTAATATCCTGCTTCTGAAATGCATCTAGGTGCCAGAAAAAATAGAATAAATGGCAACTTTCCCACATACCTCACAAGTATGTCCATCTGTATTCAGGTTAACAAATGAAAGTTGCGCTTTTTCTGTGTTCCCATTGCCTATCCAGACTCCTGCCTTCTTGCAGCTTTGATTGTCAGCTACCATGCACTCTGCTGTAGATGTGCTGGGTATTGAGACATACCTCATCAAACAGATAAGCTCTGCAGAATTCAGCATCTCATAAACCTACAAAGAAAGTCACAGCATGCACGTGGTCACAACAATGGCTTGTACAGTGATAAATAATAAGCAATGGGTAACAATATTTTGTGGAATATGGGCACGGTATCTCAGCAGGTCTGGTCATCTGTATTGCCACTACCAGTGGGCAACCTCTGTGCACTGAGCAACTCTAGGCAGCGAGATTAAGCCATGTTTGAAAACTCATTTCAATGAGCAAGGCGATGCGTGATTAACAGACTGTGGGTTTCAGATCCACACTGCTGCTCCTCCTCTCACAGGCAGGGAACAGTGCATAGACTGCACTGATATATATAGATATATATATCTATATAGATATAATATATATAGATATAATATAGATATATATAGATATATAGACTGCACTGATACTATATAACAAAGTCCTTTTTGCATAGCTCCAGTATGAGACCATATGAGACCAAGAAGTAACCCAAACCACGTTTCATTATAATGACTATACAGCAATGCAGGGAAAACAGCAGGCTAGCGTGATCGGTACGTTTGAATGGAACAGTTTATTCTGGACAGCAAGAGCTGGCAATATTTCATGTCTGTTTCCATTCCAGAAAAGAAGAACAGAAAAAAACTCTCTGCCTCTTACTAACTTAATGTCCCATTTCTTTTCAGAAAGCACAACTTTGTAGTATCATCTGTCACAAAAATATAAATAAATACAGCAAGTAATACCTGGGAAGATGTTGGTCGTTCCTGAGGGTTTTCCTTCAAACACATTTTTATTAAATTCTCCACTTTAGGCCAGGGGGCACACCCATATTCTTTTACAGGATCTAAAATGTAAAATTAGATAACTTCTTAACCAGCATTTACCATAGGTCTGAGTAACTTCTTATTTTAAGAATTCATCTAACTTCTTCCTGAGCTGCGCTAAGAAATATCACATTCTTAAGTAAAATGTCAGCATGAACAGCTTGGAATTGCTCATCTGCCATTAAATGCTAGAGCATGAAATGTTAGAACTAGAGTCCTTTTCATTAATAGCAGTTAAAGCAAATGGATTTTGCTTTGTCTTTTTCATGTCCCTGTAACTGGGACTGAATTACAGATGTATGTGGGTTGTGTTTTGATCAATTCTGACCATTCAAGGACATGTCATGTCAGTCTGTAGTCCTTCAAATACCTGTGAACACTTTTATCCACATTTAGTCTTCTGTGTTTGGGCATAATATATGGAATACAAATGAACTTCCAATAAAACATATAGCAATTAGATAAACAACTCCATACAGGATTTGGAAATACGGAAGTTCAAATTCCCATTCTGTGCTTTGAATATGTATCTTATGACTACAGGTGCTGACCCACGAACAAATCACTCATTAATATGGTGCCTGTATTGCTTTTCCTTTTAGTTCATCATAATCCATAGCAGATATTCCAGTCCTACATTAGACAGTCCTACATTAATGATAAATAACTGTAAATGAACATATTCAGTTAAACAAACAATAGGCATTATTTACTTGTGAGATCAGCCGACCCTTCTTTTGGTGGAAATACATAAATGATGAGCATGTGCACAGATGGAACTGTACTAACCTCAGCAAGTAATACTTCTGATTATTTCATAGGGCTCATAATACAATCAAACAGACAGCTGCACTCAAGAGATACTTAGTCATCAGTTCTTGGGATATCCCCTTCAGGAAGGGCATTGAAACTCTGTGAGCTTAGAACGGGACAGTTTTCCTTAAGGAGCTGAAAATGTATGAACTCTTTGTCTCTCATAATGGAGAAGCTATGCCAGATTAAGTGATGCTGCTCTTTCCTAGATGGAGTGAGACATTTCTTAAAAAAATGTTCCATGAGTATATTTACTATTGCAGGTAATAAATAAGAACACCAGACACTAAGCTCACAGTCCTATAAAAATTCAGCAGCTCTTGACACTTTGGTAGAAGTTGCCAAGACTGAGTTGCACTGTCCAGATGACTACATCATGTCCAGCCTGACAGCCTGTTTAATCTTCCTTCCAGCAGTCCACAACTGTACGTTGTAATGCAGATGGAATATGAAGGATGTTACATAGTTGGGCAGGGACTTCACAATCTTTACAAATTAAAAGGAAATTCCTAATTAAAACCTTTAGGGGTGGCTGCTCTTTTAAGGTAGTGGTGCCTTTTTTTTTTTTTAAGTAAGAATTCAAGGTTTTTTTAAAAGATTTTAAGGTATACAACTTTTAAATAATGGATATCTTAAGGTAATATATCTTAATCAAAGAATAAAAGTGGAATTGTGTTTATCTTTGTGCATGATATGCATTATAGATGGTACCTTTAGCAACACTCATTTTAGCTGGCTCTGAATGAAGTCCCAAGTACACAAAATCTCTATTTCTTTACAAAGTGAACCAGCTAGATTCTTTGAAATTGTAATGGCATTATAATCAATGTGATGCTGAATACATGTCTATTTCTCACAATTTGGAGACCATATGAAATTAGGGGAAGATTCTAAAAATTGCTATTATTTAGTCTCCTTCTCTGATCACTGTCAGATACAACACAATTCAAAAGAGATGCTATTTTTGGAAGAGGCAGGACAAATGTTAAAACTTTAAGAAAAAAGGCATACCTGGTAATTTTCCTTGTATTGCTAATTCATCAAATTCATTTGGAAACTTCAAGCCTTCCATTATTCTACCTCCTCCTGTTAAAATGTCATAAAGCAGCAAGCCAAATGAATAAACATCAGCTTGCTGATTGTAAATAACATTTCCTCTGGCAACCTCTGGTGCTCGAAATCCTGCAAATAAATCATTCATTAATAGTTATGTTCATATCACGATGAAGCCATCTTTATACTTCAAAAAGTAAATTATTGATGAAAACATCACAGGAAGTGAACCAAAACCAGCACACTATTTCTGGGCTGGCAACAATTTGTGTTTGGCAGACGTCCAAAAATATTAGCAGTAAGTACAAAGGAAAGGGACAATACATCAATCACAGAGCTCCTGCACCACTACATATAAAATAATTATTTTATCAATGAATGCTGAAAATGAAGGGCAAGTCTGCAGTTGTTACTGAGGGCCTAACATTTCACACTTGAGGTCACACTCTCATGCGCAATTTAGAAGGCACTTTTCAGAGTGCTTGAATTGCTCAGTGGTTTAGAATGAATGCTAATAGATTCTCTCTAAAGTCAGGGAACAATGCAAGTATTTATTGCCTCTAAAAATCATTAAGACCTACGTTTGCACTACTGGAAATTAAAACAACAAATTTTAGCAGTATAATTTCGATATCACAGTAACCATATTAAGACAGCAAGAAATGACGATGAAGGCATGTCATTTCATTTGTTCTCTTTTTAAACCTTTAGTGTATTCCTTGATTCTTCCATAAGGGGTTATAACATGAACAGGAAGAAAATCCAAGAGGTATAAATCTGGCACCACAACTTGTAATATGATTAGGACTACTCATTGTGATTTTGACTAGGGAGTATAGATTTGAGTTACTTTTTACAGACTACATAAAAACCATATTAGCTATTTTTGGACATAATGGACTATAAATCAAAGAATATTTCTATACCTGGTGTGCCCTCTGAGGTTTTTATTCCCATTCGGCAGCAATACTGGGCGATGCCATAGTCAGCTATTTTTGCAATAACAGCTGAATTGGGATATAAGGTAAAAAGCAACACGTTGTGAGGCTTTAAATCACGGTAGATGATCATTGCTGAATGCAGGTACCTATTAATCAAAAAAATATTTACTGAAAGCATCCATAAGTCAGGAATTCATCTGTATACACACACTGAGTGCAATATTCCCACAACAGTAAATTGCGCTTTCAGATGTGAACTATTGTGTTAAAAATGTCAAACATCACTAACATGATACTCCATTACCAGATAATGACTTAGAATTGTTCTGAAATACTATTTACTGGCACGTACACATTGCAGTATTTTAGTACCAAGTCTTATTTGAAGAGTTGTTGGCAGTTTGAAAACTGAATCTTAAAAGTTTAAGTTTCATTGATCTCTGAGCCCCTTCGCAGGTTTTGTGATTTTAAAGTCACACTGCACTAGATCCTGAGGTCATTCAAGCACTTCCAGAACTTTAGAAATGCACTAAATTAATTTCTTCGACATTTCAGTACAAAATCAATAGCCACATAGAAATCGCACCTAGAGTTCTTGGAATTTTTCTGCTTATATGACCATGACAGAATCAGAATCACTGAATATTCTCAGTTGGAAGGGATCCACAAGGATCATCAAGTCCAACTCTTACATGAATGGCCTGGAGAGGGATTAAACCCACAACCTTGGTATTATTAGCAACACGCTCTAACCAATTGAGCTAATCTCAGGATCACTTGTTAGCAAAGAAAAACCACAGGTAACAAAAGTCTGTGTTATATGTCAGCTAATCAACCATAAAAATACAAGCATTTGTCTGATCCAGAGAATATTCTGCTTGGGATATGAGAAAATAGAAGCCTTTCATTCGCAATATATCTTCTTTGCAGCTATACCCTGTTTCTACAGCAATGCAGAAGTCATATTTACCTTAAGCCATCAGCTACATGTAGAGCTATCCTGTGCTGAAGTGTTCTAGTTAAACTTGCATTGTCTTGTTGAAGCAAACGGTCAAGAGATCCTTTAAGGGCTAATTCCATCACCAGCATCCGGGGACGGATTGCAGCAGCCAGCAAAGACACTAAACTGGGGTGATGGAGGTGACAAAGGACTGCAAGCTCCTGTAAATTATAAAATCAGATGAAATAATGCCAACAGCATAAGCTCTGTGGCTCTGAAGTAAACTGGGGAATGATCGGGAGTGAAGACTTGCAATTCACTTAAACTTTTAAAGCTCTTTGCTACGGTTGGCATTCCAAGAGCAGCACTACAGAAAAAAGAGCAATATTTCTTACCTGTCTCAGGAGCCTGAGGGAAGTATGTTTATTGAAAATCTTTACAGCAACCTCTTCTCCACCATAGGATGCACGGTACACAGATCCAAATCCACCATCACCTTTTGAACAGTAAAATTGAAAAGACTATTATAAACAAAGAGAAAACAACTGTTTCTCAAAAAAAATACCTGAAAGGGTTCCATTTTAAAATGTGTGAATCGTCTAGTGTGTCAAGTTTCATGATCAGTAATCTAAACACATAAAACCCAGTATCCTAACATACAAGTTTATGGAAAATGAAAAACTCAATAACCTTAAAATAATACATTTCTTCAGAAAAGAAATCCCTAAAATGTTGCAGAACTGACTCCAGTAGATTTGTTTACATAATCTCCCTTAAAAAAACAAACTCTACAAAATAATGCTTACCCAAGAGAAATTCAGGAGCTTCATCAAATTCCAGGTCATCATTGTTCAACATAATATTTCTAGGCAAATCAGCCAATATCAGATCAGGAGCAATCTGAGCAATTGGAATGGTCTGTCTTGGTTGATCTGGATTTACCAAAAGGTCACCTAAGAAAAAAAAATGAGAAAATGAAAAAAAAAAGGGTAGCCATCATTCAAAAGGCACTGAGATCTACATGGATCTCTGTGAGTGCATAAGACCAACATACTTAAAATTAGATTAATACGTGTGCATATATATATATGTGTACACATGCACACACCTACTAATTAAGTCTGCCATTCAAATTCTTGAATCTTACATGTTTAAGTATTTTCAAGGTTCTGTATATGTACCGATTACACGTGATAAAAACTGTTGCTATGTAACAACACCAAACTAACCAAGAGATTATTTTTCTGTCTGTAAAAAGAAAGAATGCTGTGTGTAGAATGCCATCCTGAACACCGCGTTTTAAATTACTGTTCTACATGATCCAACCAAAAGACCAAGTATCAGTTTTACAATGTGCTGGATTCACTTCCATGAATGAAGCTGCATTCTCAATATTATGAGAAAACGATCCTTTTCATTATTGCCATTTATACGTGACTACACAGAGTAGCTGCAATCTGTCTCATATTCTATACTTGCATATACTAGACAGATCTTACATAAAAAAAAGAGTAAGTTACTTTTGACTTATACTGTTAAGTATTTCTTACAGAAATGAAATATTTTTAAATAACATGAAGTACCCAAATGTTATAAAGGGGATGTTGCATAATATTTGTCTAGATACAAGTGTACCTTCACATACCTCAGGTGGCATAAATACATACCTTCTTCAGCTTTTCTAAGTAAGTCATCAAGTAGTATTTTTTGGTGTTCTTCACCATCCTGAAAGCTGTACAGAGCCCATTTCTTCAACAGTGTTTCCCCTTCACCACATACGTCTATATCCAACAAACCTGGAAACCATTCTTCCATAAGAGAATCTATGTGATCCACAACTTGCCCCAAAAGGATGCACCCTTTAAGAAACCAAAAGAGGGGAAATTACAGACTCAATCTGCCATACTTTAATTACAAAGATAAACTCTGCGTTCCAAAGGCAAAAGCACAACAGACCAAAATGCCAAGCTGCAATCAAACTGGAGCAAAAATCAGGCTCAGGGATAATTAACCTTTTCTGCAAGAAGGCGCCGTAATTTTCAAAAAACTGTCTGGGTTGTTGTCAAATACTGCTGATTCCACTAGACAATAAGCCTCGGGAGACCAATTCAAGTAGATGCCTTGTCTCCAATACATTCTGTTAGGACGAAGAGCTCGCTCTAGAAAATACAAAATGAGATTAAAAATCTGATCTCAAATATGAATGTCAGCTTCAAAATTTTCAGAATAATACTTTGAGTGTTTATGATCGTAGGATAATACCTATCCAAATAACAAACAAAATAAAGGCTAAAGCTTTGCAGGCAGCATAGCCCCACAAAAGCTGAATATATACCAACTGGTGCTCAGTTCTATAAGGTATATCTACAAACTATAAATATTTAATCAGATGATAAGTCATGTAGCAGGTAGGCATTACAGAAATGCTTAGGTACATTCAGGTTCAAGCACAGAATATCTTAGGCAATAAATGAAAACCCAATTATTTAAATTTTTCTCCTGTCACAGACTCATGAAATTGCAGGATGCAACTGGAATTTAACACTCAGAAGAAATTATAATGCCAGGAGAGCAGGCAGTTATAAATGATATTTGTAAAGCATTAGCAATGCATATTTTTCACACCTGACTTGTCACCAGCATTCAAAAATCACACATTAAGAAAACAAAACTCAATGAAATTGCAAAGTTCAGCAGATAGGTCTACACAAAGCACAGAATTATTGGAAAAAAAATAAAGATGCATCCCCTCCTTCTATTTTTAGACTTTCATAAAGGGAGAATCAATGAACCTGAAGAAAAGCAGTTCGCTTTTCTGTGTGGAAGACGTATCCTTTCCAGTATTCTTTGTGGAAACAAATAGCAATATTGCATAAACATAAGGATTTCCTCTATGTCTAGCATGTGAAGGAGAGAAATAGGCTGATTACAACCTTCGCTTTCTTTCGCACACCACCGTGAAGATCAGGTGCTATCTATTCCTAGACATTTCTAAGTTACAAAAACGACCACTGTACTTTTCTCACATTTGTGAAGTGGTCAGAGATTAGCTAATGCAAAACAATGTTGGGGATTAGAGCTTTAACATGCAGGTAGGTGTTGGCATTCAAAGGAAACACGCTCACTATTATCACTTTGAAGATAAAGATTTGTACCTCTTCCTGACAGCATGTAAGGTGATATTTCAAGCAACCTGTTGATCAGCCTGGACCAAAATCCCATAGGAAAGTACGGCATCTCATAAAGCCTGATGATAATTTCTGAATTTTCACAGTGGGGAAGCTCAATAACAGGTCTGTGATCAGACAAACTGAAAGAAAAAAAATATTAAGACAGTATTTGATTATGTATTTTACCCAAACTGACTAATGACATATATTATTTAATATGTAAAGTGTATTATTTATTAATGAATATATGATTCAGATGATCAGGGAGCTGACAGTGTATCTGCTTATTCTGCTTGCTTGTGCTAAAGTGAAGTTTTGGTGTAATTTAAACACATCAGAACCTCACTAACAATCATTAGATATTGAATGTAAATGTGAGAAAAATCTGAGACATATAAAAGGCAGGATAAAATCTTCCTACCCCAGGACTTTGAAGGACATAGAAAGCCTAATCAGCAACATAAGCATTATTAAACACATCAGGGAGGCAGAGAAACTGTTATCTGGTTCAGATATAACAAAAATACCACATTCAGTCATAATGCTTTTTTTTTGTCACCACATTTAATATCTGCACTGTTTGGAAGACATCCTGCCTATGAATAACTTGTCTGTGGTTCTCACTTCAAGCAGATAGGTTATAGAATTTCATGGTTATCTTTTACATTGCAATAAATATCTGTAATGCTGGCACACTGCTATGTGAAGTTAAATTATAATCTCCCTGCTGTAGTCGTGAAGCATGGTAACTGTAAAAGAAATATTATCCTCATAAAGCATTTTATCATTCATAGATTCCATTTTCCCACCATGCTGATAAAGTGTAAGCTTTATCTGTTACAAGATCAGCTTAACATGCCTCTTCCAAAAGCATCTACTAAAATGTAGTATACAAAGTATGTATCACGCTTTCATATACCAAATGGCTCTGATGATCAGTTAAACTAGTTAGCCTGATGGGAGGTTTTCATTTTAATCTATCTCTATGGCTATCATTTGTGGGTTTAACTCTTTGCTTACCTGCTTGGGATTAGTAGCTGCTCCTCTCCTAATGGCAAAGCAATCTGAAACTTTTCCAGAAGCTTGAAGTATTGTGACATATAGATCTTAGGAAACTTGCTCTTCTTTAAAAGGAATTTTTCCACATCTGAACGCTTTACAATTCCTTTAGGATATTTAGAACAGCCTTCCACTTTCACCATCAGAATCTTTCAAAAAAAGTAAAACAGTTTTAGCTGTACATTCATCATTAGATTGTATTTTCCTGACAAACTTTGTTCCCTGAAATATTTGGTATAGCCTAATATTCTGAGAGGAGGGAAGGAGTTTGAAATGGACTCCCTTTCACAGTGACACCAAACATTTCCATAATGCTAGAACAGCATGACAACAGCAGTGACAGAATGTAACCTAAGTCACTTTTATGCTACCATTCTTCAGTGGCTTTCACTGTGTGTTGTGGTCTCCTAGCTCTTTTCTCACTCTTAATCCTATCAGCTTTAAAGACTCGAATTCACATTTTTTCCATCCAGTCTCGTGCACTGAATGAAAGCTGAAGTTTCAGAGGTTAGGAAATCTGAATATATATAATAAATTTTGAGACTGTTTCCAGATCAATGTTTCAATGATGGTCTCACTGAAGCAGTGAGTCTCCTACTCTCCCATTCCAACATGTGAATCCACATCACTCACTGTCCTCTGCCATCCATACCAATGACACTTCTTCCCCCCTTCTTACACCTTTAACCTAAAGTTCCAGCTTTCATCTCAAACTGTCACAACACATTGCAGGATTAATTTGCATCCATGGGGTCTTTCTATTTTACAAGTATTTTTCTGTCTGTGGCAGTTTAAGTTATGTTGGACATTACAGTGAAAGAACACAGAAGCAGTAAGACAGTTACTTGTCCAGAAAGCAACAGAAAGCGATGGATAAAACAATCTGGGCCCTGAGAAAATTCTAGATCATGAACTGATAATGAAATGCTGAAGAAGAATCACTGACAAGTTACAGTGGCTTCAGACAGGGGAAAATGTACCATGAATCCACACACAGAAAGTAATCAGAGTCTAACCTGTGCCATGATTTTACATAGCCACTTAGGATCTACAAAATACAGATCTCTTAGCTGTAGTGCTGGGTCTTGAAAATGAAGGAGAACACCTGCATAAAGAACACTGTAATTAGCAATGCATTGCTCAAGCTCCATATGAAGCAAAGTAAACACCTCGCTCTGGGCTGTTTTCCTTATGTTACTTGACATAAGCAATTTGAATAATAAATACAGCTATCGAATTTATGTCACTATCTCAGAACAGTAGAATGAAATCATGGTTTGTTCAGTTTTATGTTTACTTTCAGACTTTTCATTAGATTTGTAATCTGACTTGCTTTTCTGCCAAGCTCTGTGTGGTTTATTACTTGAGATAAGCTGTTACATGTATTCCTCTAACCATTATTCTATTTGAGCTATTGGAACAATTGCATCTTCAGCAACTCTGCTGTCCAACAAGCAGGTACGATGCTTTCATAGAGGGGCAAGAGATATAAATTGTTACAGTAGTTAGCCTTCATATCATGGAATTCCCTTCCTAACAACCTGGTTTAGCATACTAATGCTACCCAAGCTTAGATACTTCAGCTCACCACATTGTGGCCACCTTGTGGAAGATTTAATAATGTGTACAGATTTAATAATGTGTACAGATTTGCAGCACAGTGCTAATAAACATACATTGAAGACAGCATTTTACCTGATTCATTCAGAAAGTGAATTGCATGAGGGAGTTCATTTTCATCCAGTTGTAACTGGTTTTCTTGCACCAGTTCCAGTAAGCGTTTCTGATCGATCACAGGAAATTCAACTGGGACATTTTTGCGTTCCAGCAAAATTCTCTTTTCCAGCTCCAGGTAGCTGTCAGGAATTAGCTGACCAACCACTGGTTGATCCCTTATCTGTAAAATCAGGAACAGTAATCTTAAATGTATTAATTTATTCATGTGAAGTGCAGATAATAAACCCAAGATGTAAGGTTGGTATGTCCACTCAATAGTAGCAGCAAGAAGGAACAGGAACACTCATTTATTGAGTAACATGGCTTAGTGGGTAGGATGACTTTGGAGACAACAGAACTACAAGTGCAGATTCTCCAGTTTAGGAGGATCACTCAGTCTACAAGATCTTATTTTCCTGCTTTAATTCACTTTTCTCTTTCTAGGAATAGATTCATGCTATGTAAAATGAAATCAGTAATGGAAAATTAGCTGGTTTTCAGAAATCACAAAATCATATTTCCTGGTCCCCTGAAATCTTGCAACACTTACTGCACTTATGAACACATGATGCAAACAGTTAATTTTACATGTTTAATACACCCAACAAAACCAGTTTTTAATTAAATTTTTTTGTAAGAAAAAGATGGCCCATTTTTATTAAATATTCAATTTATGGCCCTAAAAAAAAAAGCAGAACTTAGCTGGGATTTTTACTGAGTTGATTTTTTTTTGGTAGAAAATGAAATAAAAACAAACCTGGTGATTTTCTTTCATTATTTTGCTGTACATAATGTTTTATAAATGCAAGATGAGTTTGCTATCACACTAAAATGTATTTACTTATGTATTAATGTTTAAAAATTTTTTCACTTAACTAAAACTAGAATGTTTTCAACATTACAAACAGTATGTAAGCTTACCTTGAAATGAAGACTCTCCTTTATTATGATTTTCCGAAGTCTGATAATGGAATCAGACTCCTCTGTAGCATTCACAAAGTGATAATCTTGGATTGCTGGGAAGCCTCGCTTATTCAACAGCTCTCTAGTAATTTTACTCATGCAGGCCTTACGTTGCATTTCATCAGAAACATCTAAATGAGTGCCAACAAGAATGACGGGGGATGTTGAAGCTCGAGCCTGTTAGTAAGATCCATACTGCTGATTAACTCAATAGTGAATGTTGATTTTAGAGTTATATATCCACATAAAATGTGAGCAATTTAGTCAAAACAATCAATAAAATGAAAAAAGCAACTGTTTTCTCCCTTTTTAAATATACCTCTCTTAACTAAGTTTTGAAATTTGCTATTTCATGTCTTTATTCAGAGTAAGTTGAAACTGCAATCCCATATAATAGCCTTGACTGGATAAGAATAAAGATGCATTAGCCTATACATCCAAAACATATTTCACAACAGGGCAGTCTAATTCAAAACAGAAATATTAAAAAATCAGTTTTTTCTAAATAGAAACAGTGTAGATCTGGACTTCATTCTTTGCAGATTAACAGCCTTGTCAGTAAAGTAGGAGAGATATGTTAAGAACATCCAACAAAATGGAAAAGCTAAAAGAAATGTCACTTTTCTAGTTGTCATTGGAACAGTGCAGCAATGAAACATCAGCAAGTACTGCACAGCAAAGGAGAACACGTCAGAAATGGTCTTCATAAACACTAAAGTGACTGCCACTCTCTGTCCTGTATCATTTCTCAAGGTGAAAAGAGTGAAAAAGACAAGTTTACCAAACAGGATCAGTATAAAAACTCTTTATTTGATTGTATTTCCCAGTCATGGCTAACCATCCCTCAAAAGGAAAAGACAAGTAATGCTCGCTCCCCACAGAGTGACTCCACCAAATGATGATAAAACACATAGAGCAAAGGAAAAATATATAGGCAGATTCTTAGATCAATTTCCCTACCACAGTTCTGGAATCATTCCTATTAAGAATAGGATGCTAAGCAGACACTTAATAGCATGATTTAAAACCAACATCTAGTCAGTTTTAAATTAGTCTAATTCTGATTTCAACAGAATTTACACTGTTGTAAAAGAAAACAGCAGGTTTAACTCCTCATTCCTTTAATGCTATCCCTTTCTTATTTTTATCAGTCAATTCAAAATATTGCCAGAACATACAAACTATTCTTTTGCATATTACTTTGTACCATTTTAAGTACAAAATGGTGCTGATCATGCTTTTGTATGTTTAAAAATATTTTCATATCCAACTCATGACGTATTTCACCTCGGTTAATCTTAATTTTCATTTTCTGAAGTTTTTTTTCCTCTTCCCCTATCTAAAAATATTTGGGTTAATTTGCTGTCCCCATGCAGCTCCCTGGAAAGAGGAATTCCACTCTGTATGGCTTACCTTAATGTTAAAAAGCCATGGCTTCATAGCATCCACCTCTCCTTGTCCTTTGCTGAGATCATAAACAGCAAGGTACAAAGCTCTTTGGGTCATAAAATGAGGATGGGTACTGTAGAACTCTTCTTGTCCTAATGATCGAAAATTTCCAGTGTTTAGTACTTCCTCGACTGAACGTCTTCAGATCACAAAAAGGCAGCAGAACACTTCCTCTCAGACCACCAAATTATCAATGAAATTAATGTTTGCAGAAATTTCTCTGAATTGATAGAAACCCCCTAATAACTATGAGTTTTAGGTAGGTACTCTGGGATAGTTCATTGACTGAAATGTAAGCTAGTTTTAAATCAAGAAGTGTAAGCTTTAACAACTGGATAAACATGCTTGCTGCAAAGACAACTTGAAAGGTCATGATTCTTTTAAAACTCCAATGCTGAATTTCTCCCTCACTCCTTCCTTCCCTTCTACCTTCTTCCTTCCCTTTCTCCTATCCTTTCTGCAACTTCAAAATAAGACTCCTAAATTCACATGATTTAAAATCACAACTGAAGCTGCACATCCAGCTTGAATACTGCTCATCTGTGCATTGTGATAATAGACTGTATTTAAATGATGACAGTCCACTGTTTAAAAATAACTTTTCTATAGCCCAAAATACACCTGAATTTTAGAAGTGTTTCTGTAGTACCCCAAACTTAGAAAGTTTCCCAAAAATCCAAGGCTCAAAGACTTCCTAAGTGCTTTGTTTTCTGTGACCTTACAGACCTGTGATACTGTAGAGCCTAGAGAGAACCAGACTATAAAAGGGAGAATCAGAGCTGAGTGGAAGATTCTTCTAGTGATTACAAGCTGTTTCTTACTATTTTGAAATGACTGTTCTAAAGTGCTATGGTTGAAATGTGTGGTCAGACCACATTTGGTAATGAGAAATTCCTGAGGCTTTATGTTAAATTTGAGGGATTAGCTGGTAATTTACAGGATTCACTAATTTATAAGCGGTCACTGGACTTCAGGTGTAAGTCTGTGTGACTATACTGCCCCCACTTCAAATTTCCACAGGCTGATTCTAAGATTAAGTAAGGCATTAACATGTTAGAAAAGACAATAGTAAAGGACAATAAGCTCATGAAATACCTCCAAAATCCCACACATTTAATATAAGCTCTTTCTTCATTTTGCCTTTCCCTTGAATGATCCAGTCTTTTACATCAATGCCTACTGTAGCTTTTGGAGAGCCCAACTCTGTTCGTTTGCTTTTCATTAGTTGTTGTAACAGGGTAGTTTTCCCACTGCCAGTGTTTCCAACAATCATGAGCTTCATTCTGTTGTAAGGTACAGCCTTCTTCAGTCGTTGTTGAAGAAATCTGGTAGAAAAAAAGGTGGCAAAACGCACAGAAGTGTATAATAGAGAAAAATACACCAACAGAACTCAAAACCAAGGAAATTTCTAAAACTATACCATTTTCTTCAAATTTTCAATATCTTTTGACTTTCTATTCTAATTTCTGATTTGAAAGCTGAAGTTTAATTCATAATGTGTCTTTTTTTGTTTTGTAATTACCCCAAAATTGTGTTCTGTGCAATGCACTGGGTAACACAAGAAACATATTACAAATAATTGGTAAGCACCATTTATTGCATAGTTTTTAGGAGCATCAAATTCAAGAAGTAATAATCAAGAGGTCTAAATCACTCTAATCTATTTCATGTGTGTGTGTTGATATGCCATGAAAGCTTCCATAGAGCAGCATGCTGGATTTCACACAACAAACCGACATGTCTTTTCAAAACTAATGCTTCCTGTATATCCCAAGAAAGCAAAACAGGAATATTCAAGAACAACAGGGCAACAAACCTGATAATGTCTCTGGCTTTGCATCCCACATGTTTGAAGTCTAAATTAAGATGGAGTCCTTCCAAAGGAAGGTCCCAGATTTTGGACAGTCTTCCCATTTCATCTGGAAAGAATCTCAAATCGGGATTATGACTTACATCCAGAGAAGTCAAGTTCTCTAGGAAGCCAATCTGAGGAGGAATCTAAATAAAAGCACATTTAATAGGCAATTACACATAAAAAAAATTATTAGCATGAATACATTTAAATATTTAACAAAACTAGTTATTATTTTTGTTGTAGTGTATGTTCTTTTAATAAGCAGGCCTAATATCCAATACCAATAGAGAAAGGACCTCATAAGTAATTCATTATACAAACAGATTACAGGACACATTCCAGGCAGAAAAGCTGAATAGAATATGGTGATTTTCATTCACAGGAAGTAGTATTTGCACTTACATACCATTTCACTACAGAATGTTCAATGGTATGAGAGGTGACACGAAAAAAAAATGAACATTGAAAAATTGCATTCAATTGAAAAATGACTTAATTTTCTTTAGACAGAATCTTATACTTTACCTCCTTTAACTTGTTGTGGGACAGGTGTAGCTTTTCCAGCCTAGACCATGCACATGCCTTTTCACTCAAGTCCAAGACATCTATTTGATTATGATTAAATAACAGCTCCCTTAAGTTTAATGATTTCCAGTGCATTGGTCCAGGCAGCCTTACAATCTTGTTTTGGCTTAAATCTACTGATCGCAAACTAAAAACATGAAAATAGAAAAGAGAGAAATTAGAAAATGAAAAAAATAAAACCCAGATTAACTGGAATTGGAAATACATTAGTTTTTAATAAAAAAATAAATGGATTAGCGATCAGAACAGATGGTTTTCTGACAGAAATGAAGACAGAAGTAGGTATGTTTGTAAATAGATGTATGTGCATAAATTATAGTTCTCCTACATCTGTTGGACAAATATGTTGTTTATGTAACTGCAAAACATGAAGCATACAAAATTCCATGCAATGCCTTATTGATTTGTCCGAGCTAGGAGATGTAGAACCTGAAAGCTGCAGCTTTTTCAACACATCCATTAAATCTGCTGCCGTGAATATAAATGTTAGCATGCTGAAATTGTGTAATATCATGTTAATAACGACATGCTCTATGAAAATTTCATTAATGTAACTTCACAAATCTGTGGATCTGCCCTCTCCATGGTGCCACCAACACTCACATCTACCCACTCCTATCAGATAACTGATCTGATCATCCCTTCCAAGCACGCCTTCCACAATCTGATTCTAGTGACCTGTTAAGGTCATCAACTTTTATAAAAAAAGCAGAAGTCTAACTTTCACATGAGTAATGCTTTGAAGGTATAGCAAAATAAATGTCACATGCATCTTTATCACAATTCCCTTTAGAGGAAGTGTTATTCTTTGAGAGTAAGTATCTTGTGTTATTTGGGAAGTGAAAAACCAATCTCAGTAGCCTTGTGCAAAAGTCTGGAGAACTCAAAACGGAAAAATTGTCAATATCTTTTTATTGTTGGTAACAAGAAAATATTTAATTAATGTTGGTCTTCTCAGCAAGAATTATCAGCTTCAACTGGCATGCAATATATTTTCAACAACCAGTGATTTGAATCTGAGAAACAGAATTTCTCAAAATCATGAAGAAAATGTGACTAATTCGTCTTCAGTTAAAAGCTAGTAAGTTCTGGATTTAACCTGTTAGAAAGGATTTCCTGAGAATCAGTAGTGCATGCAGCATTTTATGCTTAACAAAGGTCTTGCCATCAGATTTTCTTCATCAAGAACTTGATGTTAACTTCAATAAATAAAATAATAACTTACTGTGGTAGAAGAAGAATTGCTTCTGGAACATTAACAAAACAATTTTGGGATAATTTTAAACTTGTTATGCTGGATGACAAGTCAGGTATTCTTTCTAGAGCAGAAAAAGAAGTTAATCTTACTATTTTTAAGACCAAAATTTTTCAGAATCAAAGACAGACTAAAAGATCAGTCTATCATTTTCATACACAGGTCTTCGTACCATCCATCAAAAGCAGAATTCAGATCCTTTTTTAAAGCCTATTTAAAACTAAACTCTCAAAATTAAGTAATATATTGGCTTTTAACACATTATATATTATTATCCTTCATCTCATAGTGGCATTAAACACTGAAATAATCTTACTCACACTCTACTGTATTGCCAGTATGCATACGATTCCCATATGACCCAGGATGTGTTGTGTCTTATTCATATAAAAATGAGTCTAATGGTTCAGCTGTGTTTAATGCAGTTATAAGAGTTACCTTCTGAAATAATGTGAAAATAATTTCAAAATGGAAGATTTTATGCCTTGAAGATAGAATAAATTACAACAGTGACCCTTGAACTCCCACAGTATAATTAAAAATCTAATTTATGCAGTTTGTAATTTCCACAGACAAACTGATTTGACACCTTTGGATAAAATTAGCTAAGTTACTGACACACGCTCTAGATGGACTCAATTCAGTTCCTTAACAATGGGTTCTATTGAAGGGGATCTGCCCAGTGGTACCTGAGCTGTCTGCACAAAGCTTAAAGAAAAAACACAGTAGCTATGGAAGACTTGCTTTTTCTGGACCAGAAGCTGCAAGCCAAGTGGGATACTTCAGGGCTTCTTAAATGACACCTGCATTCAGGCAACTGAACCAAACATTCTATCTTACTCTGAATATAATGCTGGATACAGTGTGGTAAATACTTAGAATCATAAAATTGCTACGGTTGGAAAAGACTGCTAAGACAGTTGAGTCCAACCATTAACCCAGCCCTGCCAAGGCCACCACTAAACCATGGCCCTAAGGCTCACATCTACATGTCTTTTGAATACCTCCAGGGATGGTGACTCCATCACTTCCCCCGGCAGACTGTTCCAGGGCTTGACAACCCTTTTAGTGAAGAAATTTTCCCTAATATCCAATCCAAACCTCCTGTGGCACAAATTGAGGCCATTTTCTCTTGTCTATTGCCTGTTCCTTAGGAGAAGTGACTGCCCTGGCTACAACCTGGCTACAACCTCCTTTCAGGTAGTTGTAGAGAGTGATAAGGTCTTCTCTGAGCCTCCTTTTCTCAGGCTAAACAACCTCAGCTCCCTCAGCTGCTCCTCATCAGACTTGTGCTCCAGACCCTTCACCATCTCCGCTGCCCTTCTCTGGACCCACTCTGGCACCACAATGTCTTGTAGTGAGGGGCCAAAACTCTTCCTGGTACAAGCCAGGATGTTTCTACGTATTTCAGTGTGGTATTAAACCTGTATTAATACTAGATTTGCAAGCTAAGTCTGAACAATCTTCTCTCTCTTGAACCTTCCTCTACAGCATGTACAATCTCAACTACACTCAATAATTTTACAGCATCCACTACAAATGTAAAAACAAAATGAGTTAGCTGAGCCACACCAAATGACTGGATGCACACTCCATCCTTCAGTGGTGAAAAGCAGTTAGGGAACTGCATAAACAAGGACAAGCATATGTGGTATTCTTTCCTGTTGTCCCAAGAGTCCAAGTGTTGTGGCAGAGGAATTTTGTGACTTCAGAGTAGTTTCTAGAAAGTGGATCCTATTTTCACAATACTTACCAAGAGCATTCATCCTGGCGTTGAACTGCTCCAGTTTTGTACAGCCCATGAAAACATTCTCAGCAAGGGATGAAATGTTGTTTTTACTAATGTTTAAAATTTTCAATTCTTTCAAGCATAGGGGTGAACACAGGCATGAAATTTTGTTTCTATGATAAGAAGAAAGACAATAAACCATGTTTTTATTTAGAAACTATTAGGTAAAACGTGAAAATAAAGTGTTGATCTGACAATGTCATCCTTACACTGGAAAAACAAAGAAAAAAGACTTTAGCTATATTAACATTGACCAGTCAGCAAAAACACTGGCACATGTGGCAACATGGAATAACATGACAGATATTAAGATTGGTTAAATTAATTTGGAGAGCAGGTGGCAGAATACATTGCAAGGTGTCATTTTCTGAGTACATACTGGAGCTCAATCCCACACTAAGAGGATTGTTGCATTTATGAGGGGTTCTGTGTACTTAAGGTATGTGTTTGCAGGATTACAGTCACATAATTACTATCAACCTAAAAAAAGTTAAAAAAATGAGTTCCATATGTGAGGAATACAATTCAGGATGAGTATATAATGTTACAAACAATGTATTCTGGGGAGTAGAACACCAGAAAGACACAAAGATCCTGAAAAAACAGAGATAAAAGAACCATTCAGCACTGTTTTGCAAGGGTAGTATTACTAATAAAGTTCACCACCTTATTTAGCATAAACTGTAGGAAATGAATGAGATAGTCTCTGCAGTTTACAGAACTATCACCAACTACATTCGTAAGAACTCTATATCAGTATGAATTACCTCACTCACTAACAAATAGGATAATAAGTGCTCGTAAACAAAAAACTACGTATTTTCTCATATTTCTGTCATTTAAAACATATCCATACCCATACCTAAAATTCCATGAATACTACTTCAAAAAAGCTTTTCTGAATACAAAATACAGTGGAAAATGTATTATGTATATAGAAAACCTAGCTGAATATGTCAGACCACACGGACAGGCCTGTGGATTAACAGTATGGCAGTAGAAAGATACTGACCTACAGCATGTTTATTATGTAACTGGAATGGCAATGGTATCAGATTCTAACAAGGCCCAAAGATATTCTCATGTACTTTGCAATACAACACTGAAAACTGTAGCAATTTGCACATTTGGAAGACAATGTCATTGTTTCACTGGTGACTAAATAATCCTTTCCATGCTACAATAGTCATCATTCTGGATAACCAATGTATTATTTCCTGTTATGTTTGTTATGCTACAGCCCACTTACTAAATGCTACTCACCCTTCCAGCAACAGCTGTTCCAGATTTTCAGCGACATTTGTAAGAAATTCAGGAGTGCATACAAGCTGATTGTATGACAGATTAAGTTGCTTTAGAGTTGGACATCTGAGGTATGGATCCAAAGCAAAGGAAGGTCCAATGTCATTTCGAGAGATATCAAGAATTGCAATACAATTCATTTTCAGTAAATAAGTTGGAAAAGAAGTAAATCGGTTACTGTGCAAATCCAAGTAAGTTAGGCATTTCAAGTTCTGAAAGAAAAGGAGAATTCGATTTTAAAAAGTTGAAAAAAGATATGAATTTATAGGTTTAAAATTATTTTTATGCAATTTATTAATCTACTTATATTTATCTCATTAGGAAAAATAACAGAAAATAGCAATCATAACAATGTAATCTATAATATTTCTATTACAATATAAAATATAAATCATTACTTAAAATTAATTAGCTCAGTTTCTTAAAATTTAACAAATATTAATTGCCTGCAGTTCTCCGTTCCATTTACATTATTATGCTACTTAATATAACACGTTTAAAGCAGTTCTCTGAAGTAAATGACTTAAAACAGTTCTATGAAAATACTTTCATTTTTAGATGAACATAAATCCACTGAATGAAAATTCTGTGAATGTGTGAAGTATGCAAAAATATACACTCATATTCCTGAGTAATATTGCTATGGATACATTATTACAATATGTATGGATTATATTATTAGATTTAAACAATTTATTTTAACTAATTTCAACTTGTACGACATAAAATTATGCAGAATTACTTCACACAGTTGTTCTGGAATGTTCACAAGAGCATTTTGGTGGAGCTCCAGTTTTTCAAGGTGTTCCAGATGACTAGTTAAGCAGCTATTCTGGCTGATGGCATCAATATTCTCCAGCTCATTTGATGAAAGATCTAGTGATTTAATATATTCTTTCTCTGAGATCAATGAAGAAAGACTCTCTGATGGTCTTAGATGGGGTGAAAATTTTGAGATGCCTTCTATTAAAACAAAAACATGTGAAAAACAGCATGATTTCATTTATCACTTAAGTAAAATTAAGATCAATCAACCTGGGATCTAAAGATGCAGTAGATTTATATGACAGTAGGGGGAAAGATGGATGCTTAGGCACTGCACAACAGAAGGAGCTTTTGAAAGCTAATAAGAGCACTTACGAAACTTCACTGCCCGTTTAATTCTACATAAATTATTTGTGACGCCCAGGAAAAAAAAATCCCTATATATTCATAATTTGTACTCCACTGTAGTATTTCCAAAATGTATCCTCTTATTTGTAAACAAATATATCATCTGATTAAAATCTGCATGCTATGCTTGTGAAAGCATTAAGGATGAAAAATCTGTTATATATGTTAAATTGTATAGTTTACTTACTGAGAGATTCATCTGAAAGCAAGAATTTTCTTCTTTGTTTCGTAAATGGTTCATAATCTGAGCCAGGTCCCTGCAAAATCCCAAAGGAAAAAAACAGTTACAAACACGTGGAGATATCTGAAATTATCTAAATTCAGTAATCTCTTTTTATTGTGGTTTCTTTTTATCAGAACTTATAGGGAGAACACAAACAAACTGTACAGTTCAACTCAAAATAGCCACAGATCACATCTTTATAAAACCTACTGATCCATGCAATGTGGAAGAAAGGTAGATTTAAAGTGCAATGGAAGAAGTGCATTTTTTGATAACCTAAAATGACTTTCACTACGGTGGGGTGACAGGATGGAGCAGGATATTACAAAACATAACCTTCTCTAGGGAAGCCAGTCTCTCTAGTTTCCCTTTAAAAGTCAATGAAAAAAGACAAGCTCCTTTCAAAGGAACGTGACTTTTATTCCAGCTATTTATCCTCATGTCTTATGGAACAGTCTCTATTGATTACAGCCGAAAATCACTAAGGGATAGTTAAGTCTTTGTGAATAGGTCCATGGTTCCTGTATTTCTGTTTGAAAACCAGAACTGGAGATTTGAGCAATTTACTTTTAGGTGATCATAAATTTTTGCTGACATAAACTCTCATCCGTACAGTGCACTGCAATAGAAGGAAATACTGAAAGGCAGCAGTGGGACAAAAGCCCATATGGCTACACGACCTTTCCTAACACTTGACTATTAACAATTTTGCAGTAGGCAATGCAGATGGACTTAAAAGCCTGGAATGAACAAGGATCTAACTTACCACAGAGTAGGAATGTCGCGGTAAAGTAGGAGAACCTCTTTGACATGCCATTTCCCTACAATATACATCAGCAACTGCAATGGAATTGGACTTCTTTTTTGTAAAGAGCGAACCTTCACTTCCTAGAACAAAACATAACACAGGAGAAAAAATAAGCACAAAAAATGTGTTTAAAATAACTAGGCTCAGAATTCAATTGTAATACAGATGCTGACATACAAAGGAGAGATACGTTTCAAAAGCATCGATACTGGCAGGATCTCACTGGTGAATTGTGTGTGCAACAGGCCAAGAATGTTGTCAACGTTTTTTAGAGCACATGGGCCATACTAACCTGATGTGTTTTCAAATATGACCTGCAGGTTCTTACCCTGATGCTTTATGATTTAAAATTTCCATCGTGGTGGGATTACTATACACGTTTCATAGCACATCTTTCTGCTACTGCAGTGCAAATAACTTTTTAAAATAGAAAAAGTTTGTATTTTAATAGATGAATTTTTACTCCCACATTTGTTGAGAATGAAACATCAAATATCACTCTGGACTTGGTGATTTAGAATTATCTGGACCTATTTGGTGTCCCTCTTCTCAAAGCTACTTTTAAAACTCCTAATATCACTCCTGTTAGTAACGACTGTAATTTTTTATGCTAACTTTTCTATGTGATATTAGAGACAGAAATGCTGCCTTTTTATAAGTTGAAGGCATTCAGATGTCCTGACATGGTTACCAAGAATGATGTTGGACAGAACATAAACCTGTCATTTACACTTTCTGATCAATTAGTTATCTTTGGGACAGGGCTTGTTTCAACTACTTTATTTGTTAATAGTATAGTCCTCTATACCAGATGTGGTTGTGTAAAATTTTATTCACAGACCACCTGGGAACACAGGGGTTTCTATATTGCAATACACCTGACTTCATGACAGGACGAATTGTGCTTCTGAAGCACTTACTTTTTGCTATAAAGGCAGCTCATAAATAGACAGCAAAACAGTCAAAATCTAAATTTGCATGAATCTAACTCTTTCTCTCTACAAAAAACTGAATGCATGAAGAACTAATTTTAAATGGATAATAACATTCTTTAAGGTCCTAATTTTGTAGATGAAGTACATACACACCATAAACTATTTTGCAATGTTACCACAAATGAAATTTTACATAACATTTTTTTCTTCATGAGAAGTGTTATATCTCAAATACAAATAAGCAACTGATTTATGGCTATATTCTTGCTCTGGTACACTAGAATGGGATTATAAAAAGAAAAAAGAAAATAAATACAATTACCTTCACTATCAATATCATCACTCAAAGGAAAGATACTGTCCACTAATGGGTCGGGTATGAAATTCCAATCATAGTTTTTATCCACTCCATCTTCAGAGAAGTTTGGATCAGAGGACACTCTCGATCTATCCTCTGAAATATTCTTCATCTGGAATTTAAGCACCATTCTTGCCAGTGCAGAACCTGCATCTGTATGTATATATAAGAAATGGAAACCATAAAATATTCTCCAAGAAATCCAAATAGCTTTAAAAAAATAACTGAAATAACTTGATTTGTTTTCAACTTTTGCCAGACTTTCTATAACAAGCTGAATGCTATGACAGCCTGAACTGAAAGTCTTGATCTGAAACACCTTCATGGCACCATCAAGAGATGTAACCATTTCTGTATATACTCACTTTGTTTTTTTATTGGGGTAAGTTTATCTGGGAACAAAGGAATGAGCCAGGAAGGTTCCAGCTTCCCAATACCAAATCCTCCAAGACATATACTGCTGTTGGTGACATCAAGGCTAAGCTTCTTTAAGAGCAAGCTGATGATTTGGCTATCTCCTCTCTTTATACTGATGGTTAAAGCACTCCGAACGTCTTGCTCTCGAGCACCATTGGCTAATAGCAATTCCACCAATTTAGGATTATTTCCTTTGTCACAAACCTAGGAGAAAAGCAATTAAAAAAAAATTATGTGAGGCATTTAAACAACAGCTCAGACTGCAGTAAGATGGCTTGTCTCAAATTCAGATTCACTTTTTCTTTAGGATTGTGACTCTTTTTCAATTGCACAACTTCTTACTCCTTGAAGCATATGCCTGCCTATGGCATCTGAGTACCAACTCCCATCTCCATGAAGTCTTTGCCTAAAATGTATCAGACTATTTAAAACTTTGACATGGAAGTAAAATTAAGAAGTGCTTATGCATACCACTTCTCAAAAAATCCACAAAAATTTAAAGGCAGGCACATTTAGCTAGGAGCTTGCATGTGGGAACAGCCCCTCCATTGGCAGGGCTGAATCCAGATGGAATGTTTGCCTATGTCCTTTTTTAAAATACTTATGTATTTCAGACAGTTAATGCTCTGGATGTGGCTGCTGTCTGAATAAAGCTGGCTGCTGGTCCATTGGTACTTTGGCCTCAAAGAGCTTAAGAAGAGCTGAATTTGGAATATCAGTTCCCCCCCTGGGCTTTAATGGCTTGATACATTCTACACCTGAGTAGTTAAAAAAAATGCCAACTGATAACTTGCAAAGCTTGAGCTTAAGTCGTCTTCTTCAAAAATACTCCGTAGCTAAGGCTAAGGCAGTACCTGATTGAATCCAGGTTTGCACAAGAAGCAGGTAAACATCGGAAAGCATGGACTTGAAAGTGAACTTGCAGCAGAACTGCACTGACACCGGGGGCACATTCTACGGGACAGTGCCCTGGGGGCTTCAGTAAAGGGAAGGGTGTTTCAGGGAATGTCAGACTGAGCCTGTAGTTACCGTCAGTAACGACAGTTAACACTGCTCGGGTCACAGCTACATTGCTACTGTGTTCTGACAAATCAAGGAAAACAGAAAGGAACCCAAAAGCAAAAATTTTAAAGCAATAAAATTATATATATTTCCATATATTACCTGATAGATCAAAGAGTTCGTCTTTGTCTTCTTATTAATATCAGCTCCCAGTAAAAGCAAACATTCAGCCATAATACTATTGCACTCCATACATGCTTTTTCCAGCATCATATTTTTTAAATCATCATTTTCAGCTATTTTAGCAAAACATTTACAGCACAGGCTTTGAAACTGAATGGGAAGACAAACAATAGAAGTTAGGACAAAAAAACCACCAACATTTTTTGGCTGTGGAGCTGTCAAAGAAAGAAGATACCTGTCGATCTCGCTGGTCAGTGAAACACATGGACATCTGGTAGAAAATGACTGTGTCAAATGATTCATTTACCAACAGCTTTGCAAAACAAGGTGACAAACCAAGAATTGACAAGATTGCATGAAACCCCTAGGAACACAATGAGAAGATTGAAAGAAGTGGAGTATTAAAAAGTGTAATTTTAAAACAGGTCATGCAACAAAATCAAATTTCAACCAAAAGATATGTGCTTTAATTTTTGTGTCTTGCTTTTAAACATGCAATAATTCACAAATCAGAGAAGATCAGGAGAGAAGGCAGAAACACCAGGTGCCTCTGTGTTTATATAACTATAGTTTCATGCTTGTTTAGCTGACCCTCTTAAACATATATTAACTGGCACTTTGAAAAGCCAAATATGCACCATAATATCTGACACTGGCCGTGACAAATGTACTTGTGATTTCCTGAAAATGTAGAGAGGAAACAATCTCCTTCTAAAGACATGGAAGGAAGATACATCCCCGTTCCAGTGTGTTGCTCAGTAATCATTGAATTTGAAAATGAAATGAAAATGAAATGAAATGAAATGAAAAACCTAAGAGGTGTATCTAAAAACTAAGAAGAAACACGAAATTATCACACAGTTCTGCAAGTAAAGTTCACCTAGAAGGGTGAACTGGGTAAATTAGGGACTCTGTCCAAACCTAATTAAGACCAAATCACTTAAAGTAACTTCCTTATTTCAGTACATTATTTCTCTCTACACTGGTTGCTAAGCTGGACAGGGAAGGGTTGGGGAAAAAACAGCAGCAAAGAAGGGAGGCTGCACTTTTGATATTTTCATACTGATTTGAAACAGAAGTACAGAAACTCTCACAGAAAGCTGATCTCACGGGCAATCTCCATTCTGCTAGAAAAACGAAACTGGCCACAGACAGGGAAAATTTCTGAAGCAGAGGAAACGGAACTTTCACACAAGGAGGACTGAATGTGTGTTTGCAGACAGACTAAGAACTCTCCTTCTATATACAGATGTGGGTCCGAAGTCTGACACAGTATTCCAGAAATATCCTTTCTTGAATACACCATTCCTACACTAAGTTTATTGCTGGTGACAAGGCTGGGAACTAAGTTATTTTCTGTGACTTCTCAAAGAAGGGCAATCAATAATGTAATGATGGTTCCTTCATTAAATGGTTACAGATTGACAGAATGACGGATCATGACTGAGAAATTTGTTCTAGTTTCTAGATCTCAGAAGTTTTAAATAAACACTTAACCTATGCTTACATATGCTGGATTGAATATATGTCCCCAAGAAAACCACTTTTACAACAAACATACCAGTTTAATTACACAGGTTTACACTAATCTACTAATTACAAAAAAATCAAAACAAAGTAAGGAAAATAAGGAATTATACTTAAAATGTAACTGTATTTTCTAAGGTTTTGGCTTTTGTTTTCATCTTTGCACACAGAAATGACACGTACATGCATCTGGATTTCAGTGACTTCTTTAAATCGTCGCAGAGTAGAAACCAGAACTGCTGACAGGACATGCATAGTCGCAATACACAAACTCTTTCTCGTAATCAAAGAGCGTAGAAGACTCAAACCCAAACACTGTATGTCTAGAAGGGAAATAAATATTATTCAGACACTGATAATTCAGACATTCTAAGCGGAATAAACCCGTGATTTAAGTAGTCTTCTAGTAATGTTCCACGTAACTACAACATGGGTGAACCTCAGGACTATGCAGTACTGCAGCCTTTTCTCGCCATGCAACCTACATCACATCCAGCGCAAAAGAGAGCTATAGACCAGTTACAGCCTCTAAGGCTAACCAGACTCTCCTACCATGTCATTCTCATTCTACTGACAAAAGACCTTCCCTACCTTGTTCGTCTGGATACATCTGCAGGGTGTGAAGCACAGTGTCAGTAGCTCCTTGCTGGATTAAGATTTCTAGTGCACCAGTGCACTCAGCTACAGAAGCAAGTAGTTTTAATCCACACTTCTGAATGCCAGGATTTCCAATAAACTAATGAAGAAAGGAATATTAAATCAGATGATGTTTATTCTGCTTACAAGGGTAGCAGAAGAGTTGCTTGTTCTTATAGTTGTTCTCTAAGAACAAGCGATTGTTGCTCATAAGTACGTGAAATTACGTCTGATATGACAATAAATAACAATAATCACAATTTCAAAAAGATTGCCTTATCAACCATCAATTTCAGCTGCTCATAACTTCCACAGATTTTCACCTTTGATTCTGAAAATATTTCCTAGTTAGTTTTCTGATGAAGAGTGGGATTTTTTTCCTCAAATTTTCAGTACAACCATTGACAGGTTCATACCATTTTTTGAGGACAAGAAGAGGGAGAAAATGTACTCCCTTTGTTGTTAAAAAGGAACAAAAATGTGGGGTTTTTTTTGAGAACTAGCACAGGTGGTTAACATGGTGGCAACTGAAAAAATACAAAAATAAAAAGATATGAAACAACTTACCTATTACCACACCTCATCAAGATTTTTAGTATTTTGAGTTTATTATATAGCAATTCAACAGGTTATTTGTGATATTTTTTTCCCAATTTCCCCCACTTCTAGATGGAGGAAACCTAGCTGAGGCCTACATCTGAGAGCGTCACAGCTGTCATTGTGACTTGCAAATCTGCAAAATTATTTCAGTGGAGTCATACCCATCTTCCTCCTTATTCTGTCTGTAGTTTTTCATTAAAATGTGTCAATTTCTAGCCCTTCTGGTTGATATTGTAGTACCCCAAAACACAAACCAGCTAGGCTGGAAAACGGAATCGTGATGGTCACAAAGCACTGACCACTGCAATACCTTCTCTAAGCAAAAATTACTTTACCTCCCTTGTCAATTCCTATATCTGATATCTTCAGGTCAAGAAATGTCCTTCAGACACTCTAGAACTCTTTCACTGATACATTACTTGCTCTGACTTCTCTAATAAATGTAAGAGGCATAAGTTTCCTTGACTGAAGCTGTTTGGCAACCCTAAAATTCTTGAGAGACTTTTAAAAAATTATGAATTAATACATTTTGATTGTAGTTATTTGAAGCTTGAAAACCTTGTAGAGATGGGATTCTTCTGAAGGCCATGAAGTCAAACGTTTCCAATCACTAGGATTTAAGGTTTATTTGCCATGCAAAGTGGCCAGTGTTTCCCTTGTATAAACTGAGTCTGCTTCAGCCTTTCATTTTTCAGCTTCCCCTTCAAGGCACTGTGATCATTCTGTTTTCCAGTGGCTGGAAAAATGTATAGAATTGACCAGTGAAAGGAATGGAGATAACTGAGTTTTCCACTCAGTTCTATATGCAAGCTGAGGTGTGGGCATGAGGACACTTTTCATGTATACACTAGTCCCTTTAAAAAAAAAAATCACAAATAAACTGTATGTTTTTAAAAAAATTAGCTTTGTTTTTATAAATATCCTTTAGAGTTACTGTATAAAGGATCATCTAATACACTCCAGGAAAGAAAGTAAGAAGAAACCCCAAAAGATCAATAAAACTCAGGAGTTAAGATTAATTTTATCAAATCAATAGGAAAATCAATGCAGAACTAAGACTTATAAATGCTTCGCCATTGCAAGTGTAAAATAATGACAATATCCATTAGAATAAAGCTTTAACTATACCCTGTTCAAAGCATTAAGCACCAACGAGTGAGTTCCCTCCAAGAGACACTGGCTTTTAATGACTTTCACTGTAAGTGCAAAAGCAGCATCTCCCACGTCTCTGGAAGAACCATTCTGGTGTTCATGCTTTGCATCTGCAAGTACAGAAAACAGCCTTCCTCAGAACAGCAGATTTCATATTCTTCCCAGTATTAACCCCATATAACAACCGAACAATCAAACTGAACACAGAGGTGACTCAGAGGGCGTATTTCAGATCTTACGACATTTTCAGAACACTGTATCAGAGACTGGAGCCCCTCCAGATTTACACTGTAATGTGAGTATATTGAGTTTGAAGGGACGATTTCACCACATGTTTGCTCACTGCTTCCTATAAAAACACAAAATCACGCCAAAGAATTTGGCCTAAGGTACTTTGCAATATATTACTTTTTTGAGCTAAGGAGTTTCTTGGTGTTCCTGATACCCACTTCAGAATGCCTCTTCCTTGTGGAAAGGAGACACTATAGAGAAGCTATGAACTATCTGTCCTTGCTCACTTGGCAGCACATCTTAGGACAAATTTTACACACAGATGATATTTAGTGTAATGTGACCACATATAAAAGAACAGAGAAAGGTCTTTCAGACTTACCTTTGTTGTAGCTTTTGGCACTTACACTCAAGTGACACTAGAGAAAGTACCCAGAAATCCTTTAAAAGTCACTTCAGCACTCGTATTTGTTCTGATTGCTATTTTTCCTATGAATTACTTTTTTATTCTCTAATTAAACTGCAAGTTCCAACACCCAGTTGGCTCTCTCTGTGTTTGATTACACTTTAGAAGGGCTCCACTTTCAGCATACTGGCAAAGAAATCACCCTGTCTACATGTTAGAACACATATATCAAGTCTTAATCCTGCTGTTCATTGGAAAAAAAAGTATTAGGATTATAACATAAATAATAGAAGGAAACTGAAAACCTGCAATCAGTCTGCATATTAGCCATGTTACTATTTTCAGAGTTACTGGTTTTGTAAATGTTGAAGTAAAACTGCAGAGTGATATTTGCAAAAAGTTGTTCTGAAAAAAAAATCAGTGCCCCATGTCTGTACTCTCATGCTTAATACCAGAGGAAAAAAGGGGGATATACAGGAGTACATTGATAAAAAGGGTTAAAACTATACCCAAATTCTACTAAAGAACATTTTTTACCCCCTGTGGATTGCCGTTAAAGAGGTTTTTTTCTGGAAAGGAATTTCTAAGCTTGTCAGTTTGGTTTCTCATTTTTGGTATAAAATAGTATATAACTGCATATTTTATATCTTTAAATCAAGAGGAAATCAGCAGTGACAATTTTGGTCTGTTACCTTCAATACCTCAAAAATTTGCCTCCATCTTATATGTTCCTAAAGATTTAAAGCTGTTCTTCACTACTTACAGAATTGCAATAATTTTTTGAAGTCCCACTAAAGGCAGTCCCATTAGATAAGAAAGTCTAAAAACCAGCTGATTCGATTCTCTGGTTTGGTGTATGACTTTGGGTGACTTACCAGGCATCATAAAGCGTAAAAGGACTTGAAGTGCTTCCAGTTGTACAGAGAGTGATTTTTCATGTTTCCTCATGGCTTTTACAACTTCTGATACTGCTACTGTCATTATATCCAGATGAGGAAAACTGAAAATATTGTTTATTAAATGAATAAAAAGAATGCATTTCTAAATTGTACATGTATTGGCTTCCTCAATTAATACTGTATGATAACCCTTTAGAATACTGCAAATCCAATTTGAGCTACGAAATATAAATTAAACTATGGTATTTTTCTTCATCATAGCAAATTATTTTCATGCCTTTCCATTAATTCAGTCTATGTAAATAATTCCATCCTAGCCAACACAAAAGTAATATTAACACAATGTTATTAAGTTGATATTGTGGGAAACTTTTTGGCTCTCCATGTAATTCAGTGTGGCTAACAGGAGAGGAGACCACCCAGGGATAGTCTATTCAAATCTCACTGCTCAAGAGCCACGAGAGAAGAATGTGCCTCTCCCTACACACATCCCCCTGGGTATTTGACTACAGGCTTACAAAATTCCATGTCTTAAATAGGGCTGTGAGCCTGTGGTCAATTTAGTATCAGTGAAACAGTCAATAATTTACATGCAATTGCTTACAGCACTGAATCTCACAAACCTTCACCTTGGGACTGGACATGCATTTCTAATTATATTACCTTCCTTCAAAAACACGATTCAGAATCCTGCAGGCACTTTCAACCACTTCAGGAGAATCTGGATGTTTCCTCATTATATCCAAAACATTCATATGTATGCCTTTTGCCAAAAGTGTCTTCCTAATATTTACTACAACACAAAATAGCAAGCATCCTATAAGTAAATCTTTCTTTATGTATAGTTCTCAAAACCAACAGAACTTTTTTTTTTCCCTAATTTTTTTCAATTTTTCCCCTCACCAAACACACATATTATAGTGTAAATTAGAATGGGAAACAATGTGAGCTGAAGCTGATTTCTGTTTGCACAGCTCAAGTAAACAGATTGTAATTCCCAATGGTACAATAAGTTTCTATACTTATTGTATATATGTGCTATTTTTACTTACATTAAGTTAGCATATTGGAAGGAGAATATGTATGACTACTTTTATTTTCAAAAATGTTTATCCTTATACTTTTTTCTTGTAATTGCACTCTGTGATCATGTAGGAAAGTAATAATTTAAAACCCTGAAAAAATCTTCAAACTTCCATAATAAAGCTTTAAAAATGAAATTATTTCATTCTATTGACTTTGTTAATTAATTTTTAAAAATTCAAATATCCAAGCATATGTTGTAGCTAACAAACACAAATCAGAACACTACAAAAACATTCTACATTATCATAGTAACTACCACCAAATCTTGTTATTCCCAGTCCAGCACATCCAATTCAAATGGTTAGCTCAAGCAACACTGCATTGTGCCAGAAGGTTTTACTAAGCTTCCTCATGTCTATCATTTCTGCTGTAAGCACATTCATTTAGGGGGAAAAAAGGAATAATAAAAAAAAGGACAAAAGAAAAACTTGCTTTAGATTTTCCAAAGGAATCAGAGGTCCACTTGTCAGTAACATGTTATAAAAGTACCTGGTATATGATAATAGTATGGCATACATTTATGAGATCTAGTTCTCAATACAGATAGACATTGATCTCATAAATAACTATAAAACCTGTAAAGTGTTAGGTTTTATGTACTTGGATGGCTCAGTAAACTAGTGATAGAACAGTGCTTTCTCACCTAGAGAATGGTAATTAACTGCTAGGCTTTTTCTTCCTATCTAGCCAGTGGTTTTCAATGTGCAGTCTGCAAACCACTTGAGGTCCATAACCATTTCAAAGGATTCTGGGAAAGGTATCTAATAAAAGCAGGCCAACTGTCAGTAGGCTTAAATACTCTACCCAGGGGTCCACATCTCCACTGAAAAATTTTGAGGGGGTCTGCAAATCGAAAAAAGTTAGGAAACCATGTTAGGGACACAATCAGGACTAAAGCAATCTTGAAAACTGTCATGCATATGGTCAACTTTCTACACAATTTGATTCACTGAAGTCCACAGGACTGCTCAAATCTCCCATGATGGGCAAGAAGATGGTATTTGTTGGTCTTTATTCCTTATTCACATGATTTTCAACAAATGCTGCTCTTGACGAAATTCAAACATGATAAGTACTTAAACAAGCATACAGAGAGAACACACTCTTTTCATATCTCCTGATCCAAAAAGTAGCAATTGCATCACATGAACTGGCAGAGAACTCTTTACTTCCACACACTTTTTGATACTAGCCAACAACAGCTTTTTCAAACCAAGGAACGAACTTCCTACTGGACACAACAGCATAACATTCTAATCACAGGGAATATTGTATTCATTCAATAGCACACTAAATTCTCTTTAATATAAACGCAGTAACTTTCTGCTGAATTAGACAGTGAAGATAATTAAAGTCCCTTACCGTTTTGTTGTGATAAAATTGCCAAGGTACTAGCAGCTGCCTGAAACACTTCTTTTGAAGAGGAGTGCATCAGCATGGAGAGCATCACTGCTCTGTCTACTGGGAACCTTTCAGAGAGAAACAAATCACTGCACGTTAACTGTATCACAGAAATTACTTCAAAATTGCAGTTTCCTAAGAAGGTATTATGTGACATAATGAAAATTTCAGATGATTGTTCTTGGCTTCTAATATGTTACCAGAGCAACAGTTGACAGAAAGCCCTTTGTAACCTAGGCAACTTTGTCTAGCCTGAGCCTCACTGAATTCACTTAGAATCTTTCATCTTGGAATGCTTTCCAAGTGACTTGAGGTCCAGAAAGGGGTACAAATAGGCTTACTAAAAATTGAATTACTAAAATTTTAAGCAACTCTGAGAAAAAAAGTAAAACGAAAATCTGTGTCTTATCCATGCCAAGATTTTCCTTGATGAGGCAGCATCCCCTCTTCAATGCTCTTTCATCTGATTTGTGGAAATGGGCACTGCTTTCCCACACTCCTTACATGCTAGATACCTTAATCTTGTCCACCTTTCCAATTCTTACATTCTTTATCCTTGCTGCAACTGAAGACAAAATTCCTTGTAAACTGTAAAAATTAGACTGTGTTCTGACTCTTTACTAAAACACCAGCAGTTTTGCCTGAGTCAAGGTTAGCACACTGTCGAAGCAACTTTGTAGATCATTATGCATTTAATCATATAATAGAAAACAGGAAACAAAACTAAAAATAACTGAAACATGAAACCTCAAATTGCCTAACAATAGGCACTCATTTTTTTAATTTCCAAAGATCCAGATCAAGATAACACTGACTGATTATCTCCATCTCCAATCTTCTCATGAAGGTTGCGTTGATACAGAAACAGATTTTTCAAAGCCCAGCACGCAGCCTCCTAAATATAAACAGAGACAAAAATACTAAGAAAATATACCTTTAGAGGATTAAAACATATGAAAAAACTTAAATAGTTTGACTGCTTTTCAGTCCACACCACAGAGGTATTATAGAGGTATCAGGTGTTTTATGTAGAAATAGAACAAAATGTATACAGCTGGAATAGGCTTGAGTTACAAACATGTGCCACATTCTCATTATTTGATTTGCATTTTGATACCTATTTTAGAATAAGACTAATTCTTCTGTTGATGTGCCTGTGTTTGGCTGCTGGACACACAGGAGGCATGTAAACAACAATCTTTGCATGGCCAAAGTTTCAGGTAACAAGTCTCATCTTAACTACCAACATTTGATCCAAATGAGTAACTGAAACCTCTTAAGATGATCAAAGATAAGAAAGGCAAGAAAGGTAAGATTTACTCTAAATCTAATCCAGTCCTTAAGGCTTTTATTGCCTGAGGGTATATATAAGAAAAGGATGTTGCTAAACATTTTATTAAATGTATAATTTAGTCTTCCCACACTCCCACCATCCAGAAATTCTCACCAGCACATCTGTATTTTTTCGGTGCAGTTCTAATGCTCTGTAACATGCTTCCAACCAGCATAATTTTTCTTCCTCCTCCTCCTCCTCCTCTTCTTTTCTTTCCTCCAAGTCCCGGTTTAAGAATATTGTTTCAGCTTGAAATATAAAATATTTACAATAAATTCTGTGAAAACAAAACACTTATGTCTTAACCTTCCTGTAGTCATGCAGGTGCTCACACTGCCAAAGTGCAAAAATCAGTGGGAAGATAAGCCTTTTCTGGGAAGGGAGAAGTCTTCCCACATAAGCTCTATGACAGATTTGAAAAATGTCTTTAAGGTTATAAAGGGAGTTAAAAAACTTAACTCTAGTGTAGTAAATGAGTCACATAGTTACAGAGCAGTCAAGGCTCTGGCTGAAAAGACCTGCATGTACTTTTTTCCCAGTGTATTTACATACAGAATACCACAAACGTAGAATATAACTGTGAATCATTTGCATGTAACCACTTATTACAGAGCCATCAACACTCTGAGGCAATGACACTAAAAAACAAAATGCAAATTGCAGTTGCTAAGAGAGAAATATCTCATCCCAGAAAGTGCAAGAGAATTTAAAATAAATCATTTCATACCTGTGATTTTCTCAGCATTTAAGGGAAAAAAAAGATACCAACACTGACCATAATATCTGAGGCATAATGGAGTGTGTACTGATTTCTAATTTGTGCTATTTTGGGGACTCTTAAACAGCATTTCTACTGACTTTTGTATGGTACAATTAGTCAAAGACAAGGAGGATCAGATTCTTAGCTTTTTGCCACTATCTAACCAACCTCCGTTTCAAAATAATACCTGAAGCGTACTCAAGGAAAAGTTTAAATCTTTAACTGATTTCAGAACTCAAGCACAAGCACTGATTTTGTGTTGCTATCAACTGCCACAATATGAGTACTATCATACCTGGCAAACACAGCATCAAATCAGTGTTACTATCACTAGAGATTTTATGTTTACTAGGGATTATTCAATATTTGCCTAGGAATAAACAGTTTGTTTTGTTCAGATCTTTGAACACAACTTACCAGCTCTGAACACTGTGAAGATGTTGGGCATGCGATACAAACACAGCCTTCTCAAAGTAAAACAACAAACTGTAAGCGTGTAGGAAATCTAGCTCTGTGAAAGTTATCTTGCCTGAGGCTTTCGTGTTAAAGAAATGGAGTTTGAAATTATTACAGGAAATTACCAGAATGAAAAAATTAACAAGTAGACAGCGATTTACTCACTTAGAAGAGCTAAACAACTGAGAGCTGCAGCTTGTAACTTTGCATTTTCAGGATATGCTGCAACAGCCTTCACAATGACTTCTGGGACCTTATGTAACACAAGGATATTGAAAAAATTTCCTGAAAACACATAAGATATTAAATGAATATAAACACATTTTTAGAGCTTTACATGCATTTAACATAAATTTTTTGGCACACAATGCACAAACTTTGTAGCAAACATGTTTCTTAGTACAGGGCTCAACACAACATTTTATTAGTGGAAAGAAGAGGTCAAGGACAAAAAACAGTTGGAATCTAGGTTCTTTTTGGGTTTTTTTTTCTTTTCTTTTTTTTTTTTTACAAAAGATGGAGGTTTAATGCAAAATGAAGTACACATTGTCATCAAAATAAGAAAAATACAGTTAGTGTATCACTTGCAGACTTCCTGCCAGGAAGGAAATGCAGTCCTAGTCCTGAATTCTTACAATGATTTGATTTATCCTATGAAGCAAGTAATTTAACCCTGGTTTACTCTCTGTTTTTGCCCTCCTCTTGAAATAGATCGAGGTCAGCATTATAAATACATACATTCTGGAATAGTAGAAATCACTATCTTTTGATGATAAATATATTTAAAGCATAACTATTATTATATGTTGTACAGTATTTTGTTATAGGCTGAATATAAGGAACTCTCCAAAAAGCAAGCACATTAAAATAACTTCCATGTTTGTTGTAAAAACATGTATCATGCATAAAAAAACAGAGCAACACTCACTCAAATATAATTTCATAGCTATGGTTTCTATTTTGATTTTCTGTTTTGTTTAAATCTTCATTAGAAAAATGAGAATCACACTAGCAATGTGAAAGATCAGTAGCATGGTCATGTTATATCTTCATTGCTGTTTCCTACTGTATTTTAATGGAAATGGTATGTTTGTGTAAATGCATTACTTAGCTAAAAAATTTAATAATCTTAGGCTAATTGATGAGTAATTCTGTTGGATTGTGGCTGGCCAAACAGGTATCAGCCAGTTAAAATTCCAAAGAGAGTCAAATCTAGGATAGCCGTTACCAGCTTAGCAAAAATGAGTGATGGTGATTTTGGAAGCTAGGAGATGCTGACTTTACCATTTCGCTGCCAGTTAACAAGGGTTTAGCAAGACAGTGTCCACCAGAAAAATTTGAGAAGCCACACTGGCTAGATGGAAATCTTCCAGACTATTTCCAGGAGCACCTAACAATTTCACACCTGTTTCCCTAACTGTGTGGTGCTGTGGATACCTCTTCCATAACTCTCCTAAAGTTGTTCTTTATTAAGATAAGGGGCTTCTGTTACACCAAAAGAAGAAATGGATCTTGTGGCTCCTTTTCTGCCACTCTCACTTGTTGGTGAGCATAAACCCCTGACAAACGTGTGATTGAAAACAAGCTGAAACCAGAGCAAGACGTCAACCAAGTTGCTGTGTCCCCACAAGTGCTTGGTTTCCCTGCCTATCTTCAGTTAGCCTTGCACAGGAAACTAGTCAAGGGCAGCACCACCTCTTGCCAAAAAAACCCTGCAAATACTACCTCAGTGGCAACCACATTTCCTTGAAAATTGTATTTGACTTTCTGAAGGGGAAGTGGAAGTTGCTCTGGGTTGCACTGAAGTCTGATCTGTATTTTCTACAGTATCTGCACAAAAAAGCAGAAATAGATGGTGAAAGGACGGAACTGACTTGATTGAGGGGAGTCATGCACTGGTACCAGCATCTGCCGTAGTTTCAGGCCACCACCTGCAAGAACTGGGAAGTCTAACACATGAGAAAGACATTGGCTGAGTCCTTGATGAAGAACCAGCCATGAAGCGAGGGCTGCTCAGGCAGCTGCTCACAGTGGTTTGCATGCAGCAGGGGAGAAAACATATTTTTTCCTATTTGAACTTCCTATTACGTGGTTCTTGGCAACTGCTCAGATCACTCAATTATATTCACAAGTGAGAGTACAGAGTTGCTAAGAGGCACAACATTTTGGCACCAGCATCATTTCTCTTGATGTGACATTAGCCCATGTAAGCCCAGACAACCAAAGTACTTAAGGCAAGTCCAGGACCCAGTGGTTCTTTCACTGCTGCAGCACAGGGGGCCCCCAAGTCAGGCACCATCAGTGCCAGGAATGCAGCACAGGTCTCTGAAGATAAACACATTGCAAGCAGGAAAAATATAGACTTGGAGAACACCTTCCAGGTAATTCTGTAGCACCAGTTGTTTCCCACACATTCAGCATTTCCACTTCAAAAAAAGAAATACAGAAATCCAGATTTCCCATTCTTGTATTCTTCCCCGTTTTTGTCTCTTTACTCTTCCTGAACTTGAGTTGTTTCTGGCAGCTTCTAATTGTAACTAATGTTTAACACAAAAGGATACCATATTGATGTGGCCAGTGTTACCTCAGGACGTTTACATCATTAGAGACACGGATCTATACACCACCCTGAGGATTAACTGGAATATTAGTAGCCTTGTTGCCTGTAATGCTGCCATTAAACTCCAACTCTTACACAGTCAGAATAAGCTGACTATAAACAACTTTGTGAACTTACCTAAAGTAAGCTTGTGCAACAAGCAGCAACTCACTTCCTGAACTGTTTCACTGTTGGGGAAACTTTTCATCATTTCCACTATAACATTGTAGCAGCGAACATCTCCAGACATGAGCACTTCAACGTTACTGGCTAAAGAAAGAAACAAAAATTGCTTCTTAATTAAAAAAAAAAAAAAAAAAAGGAAAAGAAAAAGAAAAGCTGATTGCATTCTAATTCAGACCTTAGTTAAATTCAGACCTAGATAAATGATTTATTTAGAAAACTGCAACTATGTTTCAGTTTTTGCCCTGCAACTTGAGAGAAAAGTAGCTTTATTTCTTGGTATTGCCAGAGAAGACATTAATAACTATGAACACCTGGAAACAATTCATTAAGGTCAAAGTTTGCATTAACATTTATGGATTTGTCCTATTCTATATCAGGCCATGTAACAGGAACCTCCTCACAACTAATCTCGTGTAACTCTTTTCTTCCATAAAAAAGTTATTATTTTAATTTAAATTAATTCTACTGTTCACCTATTGTATACAAAGGGTACAGAAATTTTCATCTACTGTTCCTGCAATATTTTGAAAGTCACTGCAAATTCCATATTTCACAGAATCACAGAAGGATTGATGTTGGAAGGTAGCTCTGAAGATCACCTTGTACCATCCATGTGCTCGAGCAAGGCCACCTAAGAGCAGCTTGCCCAGGGCCACGGCCAGATGACTTCTGAGTATCTCCAAGGATGGAAATTTCACAACCCCTCCAAGAAAACTGTGCCAGTGCTTCATCACTCTCAACCTATTTACTGCTTTTTACTCAAGCCAGATGCAGAAACCAACAGGATAACCACGAGTCAGCACAAAGACAGAACGCATTTGGTCCCATAGAGGACAGAGGCATCCTACATGTAGTACTTCAAGACAAAACAGCATCATGGTAGTTAAAATACAGTGTATGAAAACACCCTTGTAGTATGTCTACCCAGGGTATGAGAAGAATATGAACCCAAAAATCTTGGCCAAAATCTTGACCTCAATGAATGAAAAGGAGTCCTGTCACTGACTCCAAGGGAATTGGCATTATTCTGCTGAGCTCTATAAACTTTCTTAATTGTTCTTTCAACAGCTTGCCTTTCCTGGATGCAACATGAGAAAAATATTTACAGCTGTATTATTAAAGATAATTAGTCTTTTTAAAGATCTTCAAAATAATATAACTCTGAATATTAAATAATGATAACCTTCAAGTTGAAAAAGCAAGTTGAGTAGGAAGCATTTCTGAAGCATTCTATTTGATAGCTAAGGAAGGTACCTTTCACAACGCTTTTAATATGACAGTGATTTATCATGTCATTCTCAACTGCAATCACCTTTTTAAAGGTATATTCCACAGTATTGCATCATTTCACAGTGAGATATAATTTCACAGGTGACAATTATGAACATATTAAAATATTCAGAAGATACTGAAATTTATTACTACAAAGGGAGCCCAATCAATTGAATGTTTAAATTCTGCAAGATCCAAGCAATGTCACATTTGCAGGGAGTCACCATTTCCCAGAAAAAGCTAGAGAAAAGGAGGTGGAACAGATTTCATTTAATCTTAACCACCGGAACTTGGTCATTTAGGTTCTCACAACAACTGATGAAAAGATCTGAGCACTCCATATGATGTATGTAACGGACACTGTTACATACACCTGTAACAGACAGCTAGTTTGAGTTAGGTAAATGTCCTCTTGAGGTGCCTCTTTCTCCCTGCTGAAAAGAGGAGAAGCCTGGCTGGCTCCCTATGCCTATCGTTTAGATGGCTAGCATTCTGTGACCCTTCACTCCACTACAGATTCTGGAGGACAGCCAGCAGCAAAGCAATTTTCTCGTACCATCAAAGCTACTAAGATTTAAAAGAGTTATTGTACCACACCGGAACAAACCCTTACCCTTCAATTTCTCATGGCATGTAAGCTGGGACAAAGTTTATGTATGTATTAGTGAAAGAAGGCACAATGAGGTACTCATTTGGAACTTCAGAGTGTGGGGAGACGTTTTACTACTGGATAAGTTACAGTGTGTACTTCCAGTGAATTAACTTCTCCATTGTGGCTTTAAAGAAATATATTTTGTTGAGTTTTTGTGGGACACCACAAACTAAGACTATGAATGTTTGCTTTGAACATTCCTGTGCAAGCTGTTTTTGTTTCTCTGGCCATTTTCAATCTTTCATATTAGAAATGAGAGTACTAAATACCTACTTTACAGAGGCCTTTTTCATGCCCTTCTCTTGTTACTTTAATTTACTGTTTTGAAAAGTACTTAAAATCTGGCATCTTCTTCCCCAGAAAACAGCAATAACTTCTGGGTGAGGGTAAAATTATTTCTGACTCACGGAATACTTAACTTTTTAAACACAGACTGGAACAGCAAGAATTTTGAGAAACAGAAACTAAATAGCTCCGAGTCTGATGAAATGTGGGACACTCCAGTCTGGTTCTTGTTTAGCGGCACACACAGGGCCAACACGGTTGCTACAAAGCCAGACAGGATGTATGAGCAAGGCTTTGTGAGGTAACACATTTGCAGGAGGCACAATATTATGGACCTCATGAAAGACATGGAGAGCAGAACTCTGCTCTATACTTATCAAAATATGTGACTACCATCAGGAAGCTGACAAAAACTGCCTCTGTGTCAACAAGATCAAATTGCTGTTAACAAATTGACACAAATCAAGTACATTCCTCAGGATGCGATTTTGGCCAGAACAGGGACTGCTGTTATCAGAAGGCACAACATAACAAAAGACATTTTCTTCCAGTCTTACTGCACAAGACCTGAGGACACTTTAAGACTATCATGTGCACAGTGCTACCAATGCTTGTCACTGCAGCCACCACTGAATGATCACAGCAGGTGTCTGAGCTCACCATACCTTTTCCCGGGCCTGGCCACTGGCATTTTTCCCCTTGTGGAACAGACTTTGCCAAAAGTGTTCTTTAACTGCTACCCAAACTCACTGAAGATTTTTTTAGTCAATAAATATATCTTACTTCTGAAGTATTAAAAGATGACAGGGCAGGATCTTTGTAACGGTTTGGATCCGACTTTTCTG
>VZRE01010267.1:213903-255087 GCA_013396775.1 Cephalopterus ornatus | reverse complement strand
AGGGAGAGGAGGAGGGGGCGGTGGAGGAGGAGGTGGTGCAGGATTTTCAGACTGCTGTACTCGTTTTTGAAGTTCATCAACTGCACAAGAACAATCAAACAAACCACAGTGAGTCTCAAAACCAGCTCTGATGGTTGAAGAAAAAAAAGCTACTTATTTAGTTAACTAAAGAACAAACAATGAGACTAAACCACACGACTGCTAGGAAGTCCTATTTTCAGCAACACTTTCTACCAAGAACAATGTCCTAGACACATGGGATTCCCATTAAACCAGTTACCTCCAGCCTGAGTTCCTTCTCAAACCAAAACTCTCCCTCATAGAGGATACTTCATATAAAATGACAGAGCAGGGAAAACTTCATCCCATTTCTGTGATGGTCTACTTGAGGCTGCATTTGAGAATGAACTAACAAGAGATGGAAGAAGTTGACAATTTCAGCCTCCATACTTGCTGGTGGCGTGGGTTTTCCCCATAAAAATGGTCAAATCTGAGTTGTGACAGAAAGTATTCTTTCTCTCCTGTTTACATGTCAGATCTAAAACATGGAAATGGCTTTTCTGCACTTGAAATGCCATCAAATGTAATGAACTGGGGAAGGGAAGAAATAGAGAGAAAAAAAGTCTTGAATTTCTTTTAGTTACAAAAATTCTCAGCAACTATTCTGATACAATAGGAATCCAAAGTGGATATGGTTCACAGAATCACAAAATATGTTGAGTTGGAAGGGATCCCCAGGGATCACTGAGTCCGACTCTTAGCCCTGCACAGGTTCTTTGCTCTTGTAATGATGGATTCAAATTAAAATTACAACATTTTACACTTAATTTTAAATTTTAGAAGGTAAAAAAATTAAAAATCGACTGAGTGACTTTAAATTCCAGGTACAACTTTTATGCTGATAATTTCCTTCTGAAGAACAAACAAGCCTGGATGGAAACAATCTGCTGCCCAGGCATATTGTAGGTATGGGGTGGCAGGGGTGGGTGATGTAAAACTCTTAACACAAAGCAGTTCTTCCAAGCAGGACTGCTAACAAGCTCAAAGATAAACCTGCTCTTGAGGATATGTTTCAAAAAAACAAGGCTATGCATGGGGCCTTAACTAAGCATAGGGACTTTGGCCTCCTGTGACAGGGACTCAAACGCTGCTCTGACCAGGTATCAAACTTAAACCTTGCACTCACTTAGGCCTTGAGCTGAACAAGGACTGCAAGCAAATACACGTGCAAATTCTTAACCAGCCATGGCCCCACAGTCCCTATAACGAGGTCACACACACCAAGGGCCCTTTTTAAAACCAGCTTTAAATTCAGAGCATGAGATCAGAAATTTCCTCAGTCAGTGGACAGGATGCTACAGACAAACCAGGCACCATCCTGACTGCAGTAACTGTATAAACCTGCACTGCAACAGTTGTTCCCTACTAAACATTCTGTGAATCTTTTCTGTTTGTATTCTATGGGAGTTAGTTTACATCTTAGCAGCTAGCAAGACTGTTTCTTTCCTTTCATTCATTGAACAAAGTATTCAACCGCAAGTAAGAGATTTAGATGTGTAATTCTCATGGATATGAGCCATAAGGGCCCCCTGGATTGGTTTGACTAGCTCCCTTTGTAGGGCTCTGAAGGCAGTACCTCATCTTTGAAATAACTGTTTAAATAAAAAATAAAATGTTTAAATAAAAAACAGACATGGTTTTCTCACATGTCAGTATGAAGAGCTAAAATGTGTCTTTATTCTCACTATGGTGTCTTCTATTGCAAGACTATTAAATGGTTGAGTAGCTTGATAATTACGGGATGTTTTTGTACAATTCATACAATGAAGACTCCCCAGTCTGACAAACCACTGGTTAGAGTTATACCACTGTACTTTTTTTTAAACTAGGTAAGAAAATTGAGTATGAAGGATTGTATCTTTCACAAAGACACCTATCCCACGTATGTATCCATCTGTAAGACTCGGGGCAATGTAAAAACAGTATTTTTATACCTTACAGAAGTTTTACAAGGTTTTTTTTTCACACATTTTGGACACGATTGTTCTGCATTTAAGGGCAGTTGCTGTACTTTGTCTAGTGAAACACAGGCTTGGATCACAGCTGAACAAAAGCTTCTGGGGTCTTAATATGTATAATTCCATTAGATGTGCACCAATCACCCCCGCTACACTTCACCTCTAAAACGAAAGTTATTACACAATTTTACCTGAATGCTTTAGGTCTCTAGCTTTTTCTTCTGAGTGCTGACATTTAAGCTCTAGTTCCTTCTTATCTTCTTCCAAAAGTTCTAGTTGCTGTTTAAGACGACTAATCTCCTTATGCAGTGCTTGATTCTCTAGCTGCTCTTCCAATTCTTTGATCTGCAGTTGGCAAACAAGAGCATTCATCTTAACAAAATCCATTTTCTGTCCCTCATGTTGACAAATAACCCACTAGGCACAGTTATCCTGAAAACATAGTGTTATCGTATAGGAGTGAACTACAAGTCCTAGAAAAAGGAAAATTTTTGAATGAGAGCTGCAGAGATTTCTCTGAAAGATGTCAGAATTTCCTATTTTGACCCCAACCTGCTTTATCTCTTCTTTAGAATACGTCTTTAGCTCTAAAGTACTTAAGCAGTAAGTCACTCCCTTTTCTTTTTATAAGGTTTTTATCACATAATTAGAATTTAATTTCAGAACGTTTCCTCATTTGAAGCACGAGAACGCTGACATTTTTGTTCTCTTACTGACTGCTTCCACTGACAGGCTGGTTATTTAAACTCCCTTGTCTCAACTCATGCAGATGACAGTGGGTGAATTATGAAATACCTGATTCAGAGGCAGCATTCAGATGCAGAGTAGCAATAACTTCCCAGCTCCCTAAATATGTACATTTTCCTCTAGACCCATTATTAGATTTGTAAGAGCAGGCCTCAGAGCTGAAGGAAAGCTCATTTTCAGGGGAAGCAATGGTGATTTCTCCCAGTTAAGAGATTTATCTAGCCCAGTTTTAAAGAATATATTTGTTTATATCCCAGCACTTTAGATCCTATTTAGATCCACACTGCAGCATTCAACTTACCTTTCCCTGCTCCAGTATGCTTGGCTTTTCCCCATCTATTTCTTTAGCAAGACCCAGACTACTAATGTGAACTGCCTATCTCTCATCTCCTGGTATTCTAAGCTTATCCTCCCAAGATACCCTTTACATTACTCCATGTCCAAAATATTCTCCTGTCATCTCTTTACTTAATGGAACTTGACTTAGTGCTTGTAACTGACATTCAGAATAAAATACTTACTTAAACCAGAGGCTTCAGGCTGAAAAGCCTTCAAGTTTTGTACTCATGTCTTAACAGTGACCCAGAAAAAGGGAATACAATCTTCTCAGAAACTTAGATTATAAACTCTGAACTCTTACAGTGGATAAGATCTCAAATAACTCTGAATATAATAAAGACACGACGCTCATTAAATTCTGGAGGCTTTCAAAGATTTCCACATAAAGGGAAAGAAAGTCTGTTTTACCTTTTGCTGGTGTTGAAGCCTCTCTTCTTCTAATGCATGGGTTAGCTTAGCATTGTCATCCAAAGCCTTCAGAAGCTGTTGATCAGGAGCAGAATTTTGCAGAAGCAACTGACTCTGCCTTTTCATCTTGTTTTGTTCAATAAACATCTGCCAAAACAAAACCCACACCCAACAAAAACAACAGTTCAGTACAGTCTAATGCTATGCTGGGGAAAATAGCAATTGGAAAGAAAATTAAGAGGTTAACACGGTGTTAATGTGGCAGGAATAGTGAGGAAGAAGGTGACAAAGAGGGGGAAAGGAAGTTTGAGAGTAAAATTTACAGGAAATAAGCTCACACTGAAAGGAACCAGGTGTGTTTGCTGAGACCCACCCACTGCTACACCTCAATTACCCACACAGGCAGCATTCAGAATTTAAACACATCTCTGAATTTTGTTTCCTAGAAATGGGAACAATCTGACCTCCATTTGGGGAGCTCTGGAAAGACTGAAAGATCTCTGAGTGGAGGATAAATGTCTATGAATTCGTAGGTTACCTCCTCCAACATGTATGCAAGCCTTGGCATAAAGCCCACTTATTTGAGGGTTACCTGGATATGTGAATGATGGAGAATCTTTGGGAAATGAACTTCACTCCATGTCTGTGTAATCACTGTATAAGCTTCTCCCAGGAAAAGGCATTTAAGGGCAATTTCAGCCTTTTGGTTCTGATCCTTGTGTTCTTTCCTTTTCCCAAGTTATATTTTTGATATGGCGAATGAACATTGTGGGGGGTGTGAAAATCAAATAGTCTAAACACTTGACACTGATAAAAATACCACATACTTCTCTAGGCTTCACCTAAGAGGTGCAGAGGCTGGCAGCACATGCAGTTTCTGTAAGAGATCTGCTCCTTCCAGACTGTTTAGGAACTTGGTAAAAAGAGATTGTTTCCTGACAAAAAAATTCCTAGTGAATTTATTCTGCACCTTGACATCTCTGCCAGGCAGAGGTTTTCCCCCAGGCAACACAGGCTTCCACTCGAAAAACTCAGCCATGCCTGTTCTTACAGCAGAAACAGGGACTGGGTCATGCGGAGGTCTCATCTGAGTGTGCACAGGTCAGCAGAGTCCCTTATGGCAGGAGAACAGAGAACAGCCTGAGAGTGGAGATACTCCCTCAGACTGTAAAAACACTGTTGTATTGCAGAGCACAGCAAAATATTTTAAGAATAAGGTATTAGAAATACATAAGTTCCACGAGATCCTTTCAAATTCCCATCTTATTCATTCACAAACCAAAATTACAGACAAAACGTGGTTTCTTCCCATCTGGTTCTACTACAGTGCTATGTGATTTACTTCTTTTAATACAACTGGATATCCAAGAAGTAGGAGCTGATGCAGATTTGTGGCAAGCATTCCACTTCAACTGAGCCTTCTTAGCAAGCAGCTCTGTAGCTGTGCAGACAGACTGAGAGACCCACTGCCCGTGCTGAACTTTTGGGTCCCCACGCAGCCTGCCTGACCCTGCGTGCCAGCACAAGTCAATTGATGCGGCCCTAATGCTAATAAAACCTGCAGTGAACACTTCACTGGGCACAGCTGTGCCATGGGGGCAGCAATAAAGGACTGGAAGCATTCGATGGAGAGGAAATGATGAACGTAGGCTCTAGTACTGCACTTTGTTATAAAACAAACAAAAACAAATTGATGACAATACACGGGCCACTGTGGTGTGCTGCAAATGTGCACTGGACATCAGCATCCTGTCCCTAAATTCTGCCAGTCAAACCATTATGCTTATGTTACCTTGCACTAGTAAGGCAGTGGCAAAAACAATTCAAAGGCAAGAGAATTCCAGAATCAAAGTTACCCACAACAATCCATAAAGGTTTGCCTTTGCATTGCCACTCATTCCTTTAACATTTTATATTCTTAAAAGAAACAGCATCTTTGACACAGTATTGAGTTCCTTAGCAGTGAGTTGGGCCTTTCTCAACTATGTTTCAAAGTCTCCTGTGTTCCTGTCAAGTCACTCAGAAGTTATTTAAGCCTGACAGAAACAACATCTCCCTAAAAGCCATCCTTAGCAAACATCTCAGTTTACTCACTGTGAACTTTCAAAGCAAAGTGAAAACTTGGATTTATTCCTTTTGGAATCTAAAAAATAGTCAGAGGTGATCAATTGCAGATTTTTATTCACCAAGTTTCTGCCACTAAATCCAACAGAGTTGTTCCAGCCTGGGGGAGGAGAAAGCTGCCAAAACAAGAAGAAATCAAGTAGAGCAACTTGATTTCTTCAACTCGAGCAGATACTTCACCAAATGTAGAAAATTCATATTCACTTTGTTTCATGTTCTTCTGCAACAAAATGAAAAAAATCCTTTGGAAGGCCTGGGTGAAATTTTTTTCATTCAGAAGCTTTCACATAAAGTCCTGCATTTTCAATCAGCTTTTTTAATTGCTTTCATGATACTGCAAATACGTTCCTGCTTACAATTTTTATATATATATATATATATATATATATGGAAGTGTCTTCAACACCACAAAAAAAATTGTTGCTTATAATGTAAGACTGCAATTAGAAAGCATGGGGACTCCCATCCATTTCAGAAGTTACTTACACACACCTTCTTTAAGTGCCAGCGTATTCTAAATGGAAGGGACAAAACTAGACAGGACAGTTGTGTCAGACAAAGCAGAAAGTTGGTGATGAACTGACTGCAAGTTTTTAAGAGGCTGCTCTGTGTTTGAAACAGGACAAAAATGACCCTTAGAAATTATTTCTAATTTAAAATTTAAAAAACCAATTCCTGCTTCAGCAGGGCAGAAATCTGTCTGCACAACCCTGAATATTAATTAAAGTGACTGCTGAAAGGGCAAAACAGCTACTAACAAGATTACTTGGACGAGGTGGAATTTAACCAATTGATGGATTAGTTCCGACTTTGCCACCTGCTAGAGAATTATCTGCAGAGTATCCAATCAATGCTGGAAACACAAGACGATAGTGGAGGAATCTGTTGAAACCACAGCTGCAGTGAAAGGCAGATCACAAAGAAAAATACTTTGCTTACACCTATCATTCTAATTTTAAAAATCTCCAAGAGCTGTGCAAACCAGTTATGTATCTTTCTCCCCATAGTTTACGAAGAGAAGCCTCAAACTGCAGGAAACCTGGGACTTGGCCACTTTCCATTAGTAGACTTTGCACAAGAACTGGGGAGGTGAAAAAAGAGAAGGGGGTGAAAATACTAGAAGTTTTTCCCTTGACCTCAGTGGGACCATACCTAGTTTTCAGACCCTTGCTCCAGGCATTACCCAACAGAGCATTCGCTGCAGCTGTTTTTTGTTTACATCAGAGCTGAAAAAGGAATTCTTCCTCATTAAAAAAGTTAGAAAGCAACTCCGTTAGTGTCAAGTCCCTGGGAACACTGACCCTCATTCAAATAACGTTCAGGGTAAAACTGGACGCTTTCCAACTAACTCTTCTCCCAGGAGCAAAATGAGGCCAAAAGAAATATGCTTTAATATCCATGTGTGGCTCCACTTTCATCTGTACATCACTGGGGTATCTCCATTTTTGTCTTAGCTACAGTTCAAAGGGAGAAGAAGGTCCCAATACAGCAGCACTGTTATACTGGGGTAATCACTGGTTGCATAAAGTACAATAAAAATCAGTGGCAAACACTATACAGTATGAATGGAATAACAACAGGCAAATAGCAAGGCAGTGTAAAATATGGGAAGTCTCAAACAGAAAAGAGAAGATCACTCAACTGAGCAGTTGGCCCTTATTTCAATCCTGAGCAGCACTGCCCCATCCCCTCCCACAGCCCAGTGAAAAATCAGTAAGTCATCGTCATGGAGTGGGAACCCACTCATCCGCATTTAACATAGTTTACAGAAGCTGATGCCTGTTGCATCACGTGTACCCTGAAGCCTTACAGTCTTATGTTCAGACCTGAAACACGCCCCAAGGGAGATAGTATCAAGGTACCTTGTACTTTATACCCTAACCCAAAAGAACAGGCTGTTTGAAGGATTTTATGTGATGGAGACAGTGATCTTGTCTTGATTATGGCCTGACAGAGCACTAAGTGGCTCTAAATTCAGGAGCTTTTTGGATTAAAATATAACTCCAGGTGTGGCTTTTAATTCAATACAGCTAATCAGGGGAAGAAAAAAGTATATACTCTGTTACAGGAGTAAGACTAGCACTAGTTGGATTTTCAAACTGCCAAAGAAAACTGAGCAACATGACCATGCAAAAGGACATATGCCTAATACGGGCAGCCAACTCATCTAGGTGAGTAATAATATTTTAGACTAATAAAGCTATAATACAGCTATTTTTAGTTATTTAGCTAATTGCCAGACCATGTCTGAAGGGACTATTTCTAAAGAGTTAAAAGATGTAGCATTAGTACTTTTTGTGGCTCAGAAGAAGAGATTTAATTTACTCAGAATGGCAGAACTGGAGTAGTTAAGTCTACTTCTTGTCCATCATTTGCTTCTCACCACAGAGGAGCTTGAAGCATGTATTTTGAGTGCGAGAAAACTGAATTCCCATCAACAGTGTGACTTCCTTAAAAACAGAGTATTATTTATTTTACCAGCTTGTTCTGTAAAAAAGGATTTGTCAAATTACAGCACTCATTCTTTTCTTATGAAGCACAACCGCCCAAGGCCCAAAATAAAGGGAAAAAACTAATCTCAATTGTTACTTATTTCTTCATTTCCTACAGGTTTTTTTCTCATGGTAAAAGCATAGTGATACATTCTATAATGCTCACAGTCTTGCAGCATTTATACACCATCTAATATGTTCAGAAGTAGATCACATACCACATGAAAAAGGAAGAAACCTCTTCACTTTTTTTCCCCATAAACTGACTGCCTGAACAAAAAAGATGGGGGGGAGAGAAGGAAACCAAAGAGATGATTTCCTAGAATTTCCTAGATCTGTTACCAGTTCACAAGCCAGTTCGGAAGAAGCCTGATGAAAATATTAGCATTACATCATACTTCAAAAGTGGTAACATTCAAACTCAGGAGAATTCAAGCACTAACTACTTATCATGTCTGTTTAATTATTATTTCCAGTTCAGTCAGCTGGACAGCAAATTAATTACCTTCAGATACCAGTTGCTGCTGAACTACCCTTAGTAATGCACAGAGTGTGGTATTTGTAAGCAGAGCTGCTCCATGAGTAGGGGTTTTGCAGTATCCACTCACAGATGTAGCACATTAATGCAGAAGTCCTCACAACTTAACCCAAAAGTCACAAATACATCTGAGGAAGCACTCTTTGGGAGCTCACATCAAGATAACCAAATCCATTGCCTGCAACCTCATGAGTGTTAAGAATGACAATAATGTCCCCCAAGTCTTATAAAACGATAGCCACCTTTTATCTTTCTATATGGGAAGATTCAGTCCCAGAGTAAGTATTGTCAGCTGTCCACTGACCCAGGTATGGGAGGCAGGTATTTAGAGGAAAACCAAGTTAAATGCAAACATGCTGTTGTGCAACAGTTACTCAGAAGCACAGACAGGTGTAGGATGGCATTTTAAGGCATCCATAAGTATTGAGCATTGGATGGAAAGTCAGTGAAAAGATGAATTATGCACATTACAGATTCACTTCATTTTTTTAATCCATCTGGATCTTAGTTGGTTTGAATGCAGCCTTTCAACTTCTCAACTGGAAACATTTTTAGAGGTTACCTTAGACACTTGGGAAACCTTTCAGTTTTTTTCCAGTTGTGTGTTTTGAGCAAAAGCCTGTGCTAGACTCAGAAGTGACAGAAAACTGCTCAGCAGTTTGACACTTCATTTCTATTTCTTCAAGATACAAAGGACAAAAACTAATAGGTAATTTTCTTCATAGCAGCTGATATGGGGCTGTGTTTTGGATTTTTGCTGAAAACAGCATGGATAATAGAAAGATGTTTTCCTTATTGCTGGGCAGGGCTTACAGTAGAGTCACGACCTTTTCTGCTCCTCACCCAACCCCACCAGCCAGTGAGCTGGGGGTGCACAAGTTGCTAGGAGGGGACATATCTGGGGACCCCAACTGACCATAGGGATATTCCAGCCCATATGGCATCATTCTCTGCACGTAAAGCTTGGGGAAGAAGAAGGAACTGGGGGACATTCACAGTGATGGAGTTTGTCTTCCCAATTATATGTGATGGAGCCCTGCTTTCCTGGAGAAGGCTGATCTCCTGTCTACCTACGGGATGCAGTGAAGGGATTCCTTGTTTTGATTTGCTTTTGTGTGCAGCTTTTGCTTTACTTATGAAACTGTCTTTATCTCAACCCATTATTTTTCTCATTTTTATCTTCTGATTCTCTCCCCCTGTTGGGGGGGAGTGAGCAAGGGGCTGAGTGGGGCTGAGTTTCCAGCTGGGGTTAAACCATAACATCTCTTTACAAAATATTTTTGCAAGGCAGGATGTATGTTTAATAAACCACTTATGCAAGATTATTTTGTAAAACTCCTGAGATTTTTACATCGCTAAGACTTTCAATTTACTTCTCGCACCATGTTCCCCTGCTTTTGGCTTGCTTTGGCTGTATGTATTGTATTTTGCTCATCTTTGTGGAAGAGTGCTTTTCAGGGCTAGCCTCTGTATTACTGCAATGGCCTTCAAGATACTCTCTGCCTTCCTTTGTTTTCTTATAAACTACTCCGCAAACAGCTGAGAGATCTTACAGTGTCTCTTAAAACCTGACACTAGAATTCTGGTTAAGCTTGCCAAGATTCCTGTGTTAACAACCCTGTTTTATTCAGGCAGGTACAGATTTCTCCATGCCTCCACCCCTTACACACTCTATTTATTTAGTTCTTTTATGCAGATTCCTGTACCTTTCACAATGGATTGTGACTCACTTCAAATCCTCTTTGCTTTTCCTTCCCCCTCTCCACACCATGGCTGACAATATTTACTCAGTTTCTTTAGAATCTCTAAAGAACATGAATTCTAATGTTTAAAGTTGGATCATTTTTGATTAATTAAATATATATTATGGTGGTGCCAGCAGCATGACTATAATTAAAGCTGTATTGGGGTTTTTTATTTTAATCAAAAGCTCTGATTTTCAAGTGTTCACTCACTCCTATACGTGCTCACTCCCCACTCTTGCTCCACATCTTTCCTCTCCTCCATCTGTGTTTGCTCCTGCACACATGCTCACCTGCCCATTATCTCTCACACCTGCACTACCAAGTGCTCACCTGTGGCAAACCTTCCTCACCTGTCCAAAGGGCAGCAGGCAAAGGGCACCCCTTCAAAAAGCAGCCCATGCCAGCCCCTTCCCCGGCCCCCTCCCATTGCAGCTGCAATGCCACCTCAGGAGGGCAAAGCTGGAAGGTGGAGCCATACTATGGAGAAAGGAGTGAACCATGAAGGCAAACTTCAGATACCTCAGCCCCCTGGAAAGATAACGTGCCCATCCCCAAAGAAGCCCCTCCGCAGGCAGTAGTTCTATATTTCAAGCTAAAAGACATGTTTGGGCTGTTTGAGATACCACAAACACTAACACAAAACACTAAGATGTGCCATTCTACAGTCTCTGCCATGGTGCTGTGGTGACAACTGCATTACTTGGAGCCTGTTTCCTTTCTTGAAGTGCTCCAAACAAGCCGAGCCCAAAGCACTGGACATACATTGTTGCCCTGTACTGAAAAGCTATTCCTTCTCTCAACACCGCACAGCTTATCACAGCCAACCATTGTGGCTTTTGCAAAATCCAGGCGGAAATTCAGCAGAAAATTTGTTTTTTAAAAGAAACATTTTATATGGACAGAGAAAACAGGTGGCTAATGAAAGCAAGCAGAAAATCCCTGAACATCCTTAGCATAATCCAAACAACAGCTCCTGTAAGCACATCCTAGAAAACTTAGCTCTCAAAACACAGCTGTGACCTTGTGACATGATCCATGTGAGAGAACACTCACACAACCTCACTCAAGCATAAAGCTTTGCTGCTGTGGATGCAGTTGTGGGCCAGAGCCTGTCTCTCTAATGTCTCAGGTCACTCAAGGGACACCATTAGCATGAAGCCATGCCAATGATAACAGATTTTTAAAGTAATTTAAACTACTAGTTCCCCAAACATACATGAGCAATGCCTTTTTGGTCATATGTTTCTGTATTTCAAAAAACTTCCTAAAAATTTTTCTGAACAGCTGTACAGGAGTTATTAAATACACTTTTTAGCTTCTTTCTTTTTTTTTTTTTTTTTTTTAAAGAAAGAGCAGCAGCAAAGATAACAAGCAAAAGAGCTCTCTACTCAAAGCTGGCTTCCTGAAGGCTAAATACCTGCTTGCTGGTAGCCATGGTTTTAAAATCTAAAATCCACTTCATAACAGATATCACATTTCCCTTTACAATACTTCAGTACTGATGACTCCTGTAATTTCGATATATAATGGCTTTCTTTAAACTTGAGCTCCCTGAAAAACGATTACTTAGGAAGCCCAGTTTTTATTAAAGAAAATATTGATGCACAGCTTGGCATAGAAAACTTGGAAAGTAAAACCAAAGTGCAGAGCTTTTAAAATCCAGAGTGCAAAGAAAACAAGAAAAAAAACTAATCCAACCTAAACCAAACTCATGATTTGACAGGGCTTCACTCTATCAACAGAACAAAAGCATTTGTCAGCATTTTCTAAGGAAAACACTGCCAGTCACAAGCCAACAGGAAAGCCACCAGCCATTCCATAATGCTACTCAGTAACTCATTTTCCTCTTTGGGAGTTTATACCTCTTCTAGAACACGGAAGCGATTTTTTTTCAGCTTGAATGCTCCCTGCAATATGTTATTCAAAAGGTACAGCAGCCAAACTTGCACAAAACTCAACTAATATTGCATTTCTGCAGCACTTTTTCATAAGTCTACATACTTTTCAGGAACAACACAGTGCTTCAAATTGTATCACTAGAAAGGCAGCTAAGCCCTCCCAGATTCAACCACACCAAAATATTGGTGCTAAGCCCATTATAAGCCTCACCTTAAAAGAAGACATAGGCACGACTGCATGAGTCATTCTGAAGTGCTTTATAAATGCTCTTGAAACAGTAAATTTGTTTTACAGATTAAGTACAGATGCTAGCTACAACACACTGTCTCTTCAAGTAGGGTGCAATTGGTGAATTGAAATGAAGTCATCCAATGTGATAAGTTCTTGCCCAGTTGCAATGCCTTAATTTTACAAGATCCCTTTTTCTCAGCTACTCACCTCTTGTGCAAATGACTCTGCTTTCTTCCGCAGGTTCTTTTCCAGTTCAAAGTTTACATGGAGCTCTTCATATTCTTCTACTGCCATCACAGACACTGTTTATAATATAACAAGATCAGAAATAAAAGTGGAAGGGATCAAAAGAAGAACTAGTGTTTGATTTGGTAAGTGTTTGATTGATAAGCTGTTATTCCCTGGTATCATGAATCCTTGACTGAGAGTGTAACCTAGTTTTATATTTCTGTATACAGTCTGCTGTGCATATTTGTCCTACTTGCTCTAAACAATTACTGATCTTCTGAATGGAGCAATACTCCTCTATTCAGACTTAAAATCTCCAGTAACAGACATAAGGTAGCACAGACCATATTTTGTCTCTTTGGGTCTAAGCAACCAAAGCCTCAAGAGAGCTTTGCTGAATCTATCCAAGATTGCGGTGTTACTTTTGAGGCATCTGTATTTGTCTACCTGGTTTGAGTGAGGCTTGATGTGCCCCTTTACAACAGAGATTTAAAGGAGCCCCAAAAAGAAAGCAGTGCAATTTTGTGTTGCCTATATTTACACTGTGCTCATAAAAGCGAGGCTCTGTGGGTGGGTGGCTAAAGCTAATCATGGACATGCTTCCCAAACCATTCTGAACAGGCTGCAGTCCAGGACAGCAAGGATCATCTGAAAGCACTCAACTGTTTCTTCTTAATATGTCTCAGTAATCACTTGCAATATCTTGGTAAGCTTTAGCTCTTACTGGCTGAAGACTAGTTTGCAAGGGGATGACACTGGATTTCTAACACAGTTGTAAACAGGTTTTTGTGGAGACACTTTTTTGGAGATAAGCACAATACCTAATAAACAACCCTCACACTTAGAAAAGCTTAAGATAAATTCACTGACTCTGCCTCATATGCAGTGAGTACACAGCTCCAACACAGTGGCCCATAGACACAGGACACAGCAGATATTGAATAGACACTCTGGTAGCTCATTTCAAGCATACAAAAAAGTCTTGCTTTATGTTGCCAGTGCATTAGGACTTAGACTTTTCCTCTTCCTTCCTGGAAAACAGGCAAATTTGAAACTAGGGGTTGTTCCTTGGATCATGCTTAGAAAAATGAAAACATTTCAGAAACTTTTCATCTGCCACATCATCCCATCAAAATCTTCAAGCTGACCTGTTTCATCAATGTATCTGAAGTTTGCTGTTATAAGAGTCTTCAAATATTGCCTGTCATAAGCTTAAGCAGTGCAGACATATGGAAGAGATGGACACTTGGTGGAAGTTTACAGGATAAGCCCTAGTAGATCTTGGCCAGACCCACTGTCTTCCATTTCAGGAAAATGTGAAACAGCCAATAAGACTTTTAGCCAAACAATTTTTAATTTCACAAGGCTAAATAAGGAACAAGAGAAAAGAGCACAGTAATCCAAGGTACAAAAACGTTCCCCTCCTCTCTATACTTCTCTGGGGTCAACCATTGCTCATGCAGAAGCATTCGCCTTCATTAAGTGAAAGCTTTTCTTTTCTGAGCCATATCTCTTTTTAGACTTCCACTACCCTGGGTTTACCTCTCTTCTCTTTGCAGGAAAGGAAAAGTTCCTGATTTCCTTCTATAACTTGGAAATCTTATTTCTCACATTCTAGCACCCTAGCACCTTTTTCTCATCATGCTCTGAACATAAACCAAGTCGCTCCCAAGTCTTTAGATATTCAAAATGATTAGCTATGTCCCAACTAACAGGAAAACTGACACAATGTTTTAGTAAAACAGGAGACTGAGGTTCAAAATGCTACCTCTGTGAAGGACTGCTCTCCTGTCTTAGTTTGCAACTTGTGCCACACTTTTCCTATTCTCATGTAACACCTGCTATTTAAATTGTCACATTTTCCTGGAGCATGGATAGGCTACAACAGTCCACGTGTTTATGCAGTGCCTGCAGCAATAAGGTCCAGTGTCAGATCTGGACCACAGTCACTGTTCTGTAACCTACTCTTCATACTACAACATTAAAGCTCTGAAGCTTCTGCAAAGGATGCAGCAAACTGTTAGAGAACCTGCTGAGACCACACACCTCTGTTACATTTCTCCAACAGTTTTTGTTGCTTATCAACCTCGGTTGTCAAAACAGCCTTTTCTTCTTTCAATTTATTCACCTAGAAAAGTAGAAAGAACACACAGAAAATAAGGGCATTTTAATCAGTGGCATAAGGCATATAGCACATATATAACGCAAGCAGTGTATTTTGCTTTCAGCAGTTGTGTTTCTTAGGTTTGGCTTGATGCTAGGGTTTCCAGTGGGATGGAAAGCACTTTTACTCCAGCTTACGGATGTCATAACAGATGTCGTAAAAGGGTTATGAACCAATCCTCCCATGACACGTTCCAGTCACAGCTGCAAGTATCTTTGGAACCTTTCAGGATCAGGCACCTGGTTGAAGTTACTAGCTAGCCCTTGACTTTTTGCATTTTAATATAGCCAGACTGCTGTTTTGGCTTTTTTTCCTGGGCTCTGTTTATTGTTCAAGACCTGTCAGCTGTGTCTTCCTGAATACAAGTCTTGCATAGACAGGAAGAGCCACTAAGTCCTGATTCGCATCGGTACATGGCTTAGCCAGTTTTCAACCAGGAATGAAACTCTGCTGGCTCAAAAAGCCAATTTGCTGGTCTAATTACCATGACAGGGCACTGCCAATGGCTAAACTTCAGGATATGCTCAATGAAGTAGCACCAGTGATTAAGCTATGTGTCCTACAAAAGTATTTCTTGCACACCTACAGATTTAAGGAAATCCAAAAAACCCCTGCAGGCTGTGATGAGCTGTCAGGAAGGGGAGGTGACAGTAATAACATGGGCATTTGAATAGATCAAACAGATGATGAAAAGTCACGTGCCAGCAGCAGTGGCAGACTGAGCTCTGATGCAGAGGGCTCCTTTGTAGGCACATGCCCCCAGTGATCCATCACAGGGGAAAGCTGGCAGTACTTGCGATTAGATAGTATTCAATTAACTTCACAACTGAGCATTTTTAGCAAAATTAGATACAAAAAGTACCGACTACACGCTAACTTGGTCTCGCCTTCCATGGTACAATACATACTTCTTCAATTACTTCTACAAGTTTGCACCTCAGGTTTTCCAGTTCAATGGCCAAGGTCTTCTTTTCCTCATGAACAGATACGATTTGATCTCGCAGTTCTGCAGTTCGAGGAAGGAAATGAAAAATATCTTTTATTCAAAAAACAACAACAAAGGAAATGTCATAGCAATGTGAGTACAGTTGAGTATGAAACACCTGAACTGCACATCAGGCATCAGTTATAATCAAGGTACATCCTCAATAATTTATGAAATTTGCACAAGTGTCAAGTAATAGATCTATAACAGGGCCACAGTTTCAGATTTACTCTGTTGAGGTAAGCTACCTTGTTCAGTACTGCAGTCTTTATTTGCATCCTGAATGATTCATTTCCTTCTATAATGGGGCCAATCCTGCCACCACAAAGTGTCCTCAGTCTTACTCAGGAGACTGTCACATCACAGAGACTCTGGTATGGAGGCAGCAGAAAGCAATTTTTAAGAGGCGTCCTTTAAAACAAATTAATGCACTTTAATTCTTCTTGGATCATGAGTTCTTGTCACAAGGGAAATAAACAAAACAACAGGCAGTTAATACTTGGGAGGTTTTCACAGAAGAAATTGTCCTGAACAGCTGCCAATTTATAGTCTTTGTAACATTATGTGAGCAGAGTCAGAATAAACCTTTACTGATGGAAGAGCTAATGCTTGTAATTTTCCCCTCAGATTTTTTATTCCTTAATTATTAAAATATGAAATAAATTGACAATGGAATAAAACATTTTATTATAATCACTTCTTAACAGGAGATCAGTTTGCATACATAATATATCAAGGTTTAGGTTAACATAAAAACACCAGAAAAAATAAAAATTTATTGATATATATTAGCTTTCAGTAAGTGCTCTCATTCCCCACCTGCTTCCAGTATTTCACAGCACTGCTGTTCATTGAATACCAGCCATAAGTTGAGAAAATTGTGGCTAATCAATTGCACACGATGATGACATCCCAGATGTCATTCTGTTTGCTCTCACATCTTGACAACATCGATTCTACACCAGCATCCTCCCTCCCAGCTCAGGAGCCTCAGACTTACTGTCCTCTAAATTGAAGGCATACACTTTCTAAAGTAAATAAAAAGACCTGTTTTCCCAGAAGACTCTGGAACCAAATAGTCTGGTTTATGGATTTTTGTTTTCCAGCAAAATTAATGAGGAAAAAAGTCTCACTGAAATTTATGGTACCTGTATTAAATCTGGTTTTACAACACATATATCAACCTCATCATCTAAAGAAGCAAGCACATCCACATACTACAAAGAGCCTCAGACTTTACTACGTTATTTGTATATCCTTACAGAAAAGTGGTGGGAGGGAAAGAATCACTCCAAGAAACATGCAATACTTTGCTGAATGGCGAGAAGGACTTCAAAATCCCCAACATGCCACTTTCATTCTTCAATGAATTCTTCATCAAGACAGAAAGCAGATACATCAGAGCCTTTCTAAAATATTTCTCTAATTTGACTGCTACCCTCCTATCAGTGTCCTCTTCTGATCTGTAGCCAGTCTTTGCTTTCTTTAAATGTATTCTGGACATCTTTCTGCAGTAATGACAGGAGGGACCCCAGAGTCTTATTTCCAATTCAGATGGAGTTACATGGTGTGGATGCTTTTGCTTTCCTAAATCTATAGGATGGAAACTGGCTTATTAAAGAAGGATACTATGACACCTTATTTCTTGGGTGGGACTGTTTGAAAAGCATTTTTACAATACTCAGTCTTTTTTCTCAGTGATACTTTGTTCCACTTCATTGTGGCCACTGCATTTAAACAGAAAACAATTAACAAGGTCAGGCTGAAAGTTCAGAAAAGCTGTACTTAAATGTCATTTTCTACTGTAATTTGCAATGCGAAAAAATATGAAAGCTTTTTTTTTTTTTTGAAGTGAAACGCTTAATCTCTCTTGTCACTAAATCCGGAATGTGGGCATTCCCCTTTTTTACAATGACACAACAGAATCACCATGATTTCATCAAAGGAACTAGAAAGGAAGGCTGATTTTGGATTGCAGAAATACAAGCTGGCTTTCAAAAAAGAACTAGATATTTCCGAAACAAAGGACAGATTTCTGTTATTAATATATTTCCATGTTCTCAAGCTTTTCTGTTTTACCCAGTACAACAGTCCCTTTTTAAGCTGCTTGTTTGGTAATAGCTCTGGAACATGAATGAAGTTTATGCATACAAAGGTGCATAAAGGATAGAGCAACAGAGAGTCTTGTATTTGAAGCTTTGAAATAGTGACATAGCAGTTGAGGCAATACGAAAGTGACCTTGTCCTTCTTACTAAGTGTCTCAGGAAATAGTTCTTTTCCTAACTCCGCAACACTGAACTCTGTTAGCTGTCGATCTCATTCTCCCATTGCACTGCGAGTTACTGTGCAGGCTGCACATCCCCCCCGTTACACAGCACCAGTACCAGCCCATCATGTGCTTCCAGTCAGTCCTGGAATCCTTGGATTCAGACCACCTTCAGAAGTGTGACTCGGAACCAGACCATCTCTGGCCCAATCCAATCCTGCTGTTCTTTAGACAACTTCTGCCTTTTGGGTGGTGTAGGATCAGCAACAATGCTCACCTTTTATTTGCTGCTGACAATGCACAGAACTGCATGATCCAGAGTTGGTTTCCGTATCTGTGGATGATTCATCCTCATCAATGTTAATCTCTTCAGTGATAATTTCTGGGCCCAGTTTTGCCATATAAATCATACTGATTCTTTTCAAGGTCTTATTTTCTTTGTTCAGCTGAAAGTTAAGAAAGACAAACAGTAAGCTGTTAGCCTGTGTTTAAGCTGTGCAAGTAAAAAAAAGTCAACAGTTTTGGGGTTTTTTCCTCTATTATTAAAAGGTCTATTAAACAAAGATGACAAAATAACATTAGATTAAGTGTTCCATTCAAAATTAAAATGGTCTAAAGATGGGATGCTCGTCCGCCTTCTCCCCTCAGGTAGGCTTGAATTGAACATGATGCTTTATTCGTGCCCTTCTTTCCTCTCTGGTACTTCCATTTAATAAATACTCTGTATAGGTTCAAATCAATCAAATTACCTATCAAGCTCACTTAATGCTAAACATGCTTTGTGATGGCTGATTCACCTTCTCACCCTTAAGCAGGTACCAGCATCAAGAGAGTCCCAACTGAACAACCTGAAGAAGAGTTTGAGATTCTGAAAGCTTACCTAATTTTCCCAGCTGTACCAACTGGTTAAATAAAAATTCTTACCTTCTCCTATGCCCTATTTTGCTTATAAACTACAAACACTACAACTACTTTACTTCCAGTCGCAACAGAATTACCTCAAAATTCTTTTCAGTTATTACTGGAAAGTCAACAAGTGTAAGATGAGAGTCATAAGGCAATTCTTTTTGGGTCAGACCACAAGCCAGAAACCACTCTGGGTTGGATGCTTAAGCACATGACTGGCTGGTGGATGATACAGAAGAGGTTCTGTAAGGCATCTGTCTTATCGAGGTGCCAGGAAACACTGAACAGGGATTGCTGCAAATGTTTCACTCTCATTTCTTTCCCTGTCCTGCATCCAGACACTCCACAGCAGCAGCTCCCTGCAAGTTTAGCATGGGGCTTTTCAGGTGTATGTCAGGGTGACTGCTCACCCACCAGCCAAGCATTCCCTGTGTTCAGGTCTAAGAATAAGACTCAATTTTCTGCTGACACATTACGTGTCGAAGTCAATGTGGACCTCAGAAGTCCAATACGCACCCTATAAAGAAAACATACGCTGAACAGCTTTTTTGGCCCTGAATTTTTATCGAAGCAATCATCTTTGATCCCCCTTTTCCTCAGCCCCTCAACTATGGGGCTTTTCCTCAGCCTCTCAAGAACTTCTTCATCTCATTCCCAAAGAATGAAACTGAGCAAGTGGGAAGAGTTGTGCGAGGGACTTAGATGGTTTACTCAGCTCACTGCAACAAACACATCAGCTTTGAAAAAAGAGCCCCATGGCGTAAAGCGAGCCTTTGAACTGCCCTTGTACATGCATTACAGGAAAAGTGCAGAGAAGAATGAAAGTTGCATAAATGTGTTCATTTTCTTACTTATATGCTGATTGTCTATCTTATGAATTCTAATATAGTGTCATTATGCAAACAATTAAGTAAATACCTCCAGAAAGTACGTTGCTAATGCATCTAAATTAAAGTGATTTCTTGCTGGTGCGATTTTTACCATATCTAAGGATGTACTTTGGGCAGGAATGGGGAGGGGGGGAGAGGGGAAACAAAAAAAAGGCAGTCAGCATTGCTAATGAAATTTGGTTCAAAATTGCTGTAAATCCATTTTCTGATGAAGTGGCTCAGATGCATTTTACACAACCAAAAATATATAAGAGAGATAAAAACATTCTTTAATAATAATGCACTTCTGATGAGATGGAATATAGAAAATTACACACTTGCTAAATTCATCAGACTAGACGCAATCAACAGAGCAGCAGAGGTCACCTTTCCCCTGCCCTCGCTTTGCTTTCATAAACAATCACCTGGAATGTAATGCAGTGGTTGACTTTTTCCATTTGATTTAGACACTGAAATACTCATTATTGTTTTATATTTCATACAGGAGAGTTCTAAAACTTATTTTCCATTTAACCTAAAAGCATATGAAAACTAGGTATCAGGATGCTAGTCCATGAAAATAGAAACTAAGTTAGAATGGGTATTTTTTTTCTTTAAAGGCAGGAATTGTATTTTGTATCTGGCATGTAGCTTTTAGTTTTTTGCCACTTCAAAACTATTTCACAGATCCACCAGATTATAAAAAAAAACTTATAAGGAACATGCATACAATCTCAAATTTAAAATAAATAAACAGATCAGGTATAACAGCATAACCATGATCTCACCTTAGAAGCCAAAGCCTCAGCACTTTCACGGCACGTCTTCTCAATTTCAAGATGGTTCTGAATACAATTTACTTCCTCAATAACCATGTGAGAAACTAAGGGAAGAGTTCAAAAATTAGTCAGTATTTTCCTGTGTTTGACACATGCTTCCCATGATCAGAAACCATACATCATTTTCTGCTAACTTTCAATGTAAGAATTTCAAATACAGGGAAGTCTGTACCTAGATAATCTCCACAGATAGGAACAGTTTTGAACACTGAATATTTGCTTAGTTTCTTTAAGCAACTCTCTCAAGCCGTGATTGTAGCATTAGAGGGGCAACTGCAGAACTGAGCATAAACTTCTGGAAGCAGAAGGACAGAAGGAGCCTCCCTGACCATTCTCATTCATCATCATTTTTCCACTAACATTTGAGGTATCAGAGTGAGACCTTTAGGACTGTGCCTTAGGATTGCCATCAGAATCCTCTTGAAAATTTGGTATGGACACCATTTTCAGAAGATTGGAACCTCAGTATTTTTAAACTTCCAAGTTACAAAGGTTCTTTTTACTTTCCGGTGTTCATGTTTGTATGGTATTTTAAATATCATCACACTTCCCAAACATGCTGTACATGAAGAGCTGCGGGATGGACATTTAGCCCAGGCCTGAAGCAGGTTTACTAGGAAATGGAGAAAGGAGTTAAGTGACTGAAGCCTCTGTATTCACAGTGTCTCCTACAGCACGTGCTCCAGTGAAGTCAAATCATTGCCACAGCACAGCTTCTTCATCTCATTCTACTCCATCAGGTTCAAAGCTACCTGCAGCAGCAGGATGGATGCAGTCCTGATGGAAACTCAACACTGCTTACACTGCACGATTTTTCACAACCAGAGCTGAACAACCCAAGTTACTGCATGGCTGTAATGTCTGAAGCGTTTCTTATTTGAAGTCTCTCTGTGCTTGAGCATGCCCTAAAATAAGCACCATGGTTTCACCACCTACCTGCACTGTCCACAACACAGATTCCACCACACTCACACACACAGTTGTCCCCGAGGCCAGGGCCAAGACCCAGCTGTCTGACTACGTCTGAAATACATAGCTCTGCTACCACATTTGATATCACAGCTGGAGAAGCAAGAGATACATCTGCACTGATGGAATCCCCATGACAACAGTGAGTACATGCCAGTCTGTCAAAGACAGGCAATATTCTTACAGTGACCAAAAGGTTATGGAATAAATCTTATTTTCTAACATAGGATACCTCTAACATGAGTTAGAGAAAATTTAAAAGTACAAATATGCTTTGGCTTGCAATTCCACTCAATTTCCAGCAGTACAAAGGTACTTATCTAGTGTTGAAAGCCTTTTTCTAAGGGACAAACTTAAAGTTGCAGAGGAGAGCAAAGCAGAAAACCCAGGAATAGTTTTCCATTTCTCAGGTTAGCACCTTTCCAATTGATGCAATTCCCCCTTGGCTCCGGGCACGCTCATCCACCCCAACCAACAACCCAGATCCTAACTCCTGAAGTCATTGAATGGCACAGATTCCTTCTCAGCCCAGTGCCAGGATTTCAATGCACAGAAAGGAATATTTGCAGTTGAACAATACTTTGGAGCAGGAACAAGCCTGGAAGAATACAGTGTGAATACAGATTACTTTACTAGTACTTCTTTTCATTTTCATCAAGATAAGCTTTAAAACATAGTGATTTTATACCACTGGGTAGAAAATCCCCCTTGCCCTTTTCCAAGAGTTTTGCCTAAATACTGAAGAGGGAGATTTAAGTCCTCTTTGGTAAGACAGAGGTCATCTTAATGACAACAAAACAGGACTTCAGGATAGAAAAAAGCAGGCCATTCAGAAGTGCTATTTATGCAGCTTTTTTTTTCATTATTAAAATTTTTCATTATTAAAGTTTCATTATTACCACAGGAAACCAGCCACACATTGGTTTGCTGAGTAGCTGCATGAAAGAAACAGGTTCTACAAAATATGAGCAGACAAAAAAAAAAAAGCAAGGCAGAGTATAAGAAATCTTGGTCCAAAAACTATATTCACCTGAAGTCTTCTAACAGCAGAGCAACCATACCTCTTTCTTTTTATTTCCATTTATTTCTTGACTTTGGAGAATTTATCTGTTCCAAGCGTGTCATACTAGCTGCTACATTTAATTTGAGAGAGAAAAAGTTTCAGAGAGTATATGTCCGTACCTCTTCTGATTTTTTTCTACCTAGCTCTGAGAACTTGGAGCAATGAGATGCTTTGGGCTGGATGAGGGAACAGTGAAGACACAGAGTTGCTCCCATTTCACAGACAGGAATCTAATGGCCTCAAGCAAGGCTAAAGTTAGGGAACAAGGACTGGGCTCACATGGCAGAACTAGGGATTACTCTTGGTTCATTTAAACTTAATTAACCTGCAATTATGATTAACTCAGGGGAAAAAGTCTTTCCAAATTAAATACAAAAAATATATTATTTCTTAAGTCTATCTAAAGTTCTTATTATGTCAATATTAATATTCATAAAGCAGCACTAAGTGGCCTGAAACATCTCTAACCTTGACAGTTTTTTTCAGGGGTAATAATAATCCACAGCAAATGCAGGCCAACCAAAAACCACTTAACTAATTAGTAGTTGCAGTCACTGAGAAAACATGAATCAACACTGTTATTACAAGTGGCACATTTGAGTGGCATCTAATTATGACTTGATGAGCACGATACTTGCATTATCAACATTACTACTGCATCCCATCAGGGACTAAAAGCTGCTGATGGCATTGACTGCGAGAAACTCCCACTCAATGGTACTGCAGCACCCAACAATCTCCTTGGCAGGGGCACCCTCACTAAATGACATGTTAAGCGTAATTACTGGTAGACATTGTAAATAAACAGGATTGGAAGTGAAAATTGTACCAAGTGCATAAGACACAATCTGACACATTGGAAGTGGCAGCCTTAATTGAGAGTTTCTTTGACTGCTCAAGATCATTTCAACTGCATTTCTCGGAGGACAGTGATTATAACTGTGGAGACAGACGGCATAATGGTATCAGCACTGCTGACAGAGCAGTGAATTAAATTGTATCTGCTGTTGTGTGAAAGCCTTGATGAGAGGTACAGATCCTTAGTGGTCTTATCATTATAACACAATGGTCATGTTGTCATCAACCTTGCTGGCTCCAATTGAAAAGAAATGATTGTGTGTTGAAGCTTTCCCCCCCACCACCACCTTCTATCTCTTGTGCTCAATAGAACCAATTTTCAGAGAGCTATGAAATCACGCAATAGGGCCTAAAATGCAGCTGCTTGGCATACAAACGGGGCCCCATTAAACTGGAATCACACACAATATGTGTTTATGCCAGGAGAACAAATAGAAGCTGAGTACAGGCCAAGTTTATTCACAGACACAAAGCCAATGTAGCTCTTCATCAATATAATTGCCTTTTATATTGTCGTTTAAATAATGGGCTCTATTATTGCTTTAAAATCCTAATATTCCTGGCATTTTATCACTGTGTTTACAAGGTATGTCCTTTAAAAATGTGAAAGGAAGATAAAAGAAACCTATAAAATCTTACATCATCAAATATTACTTCAAATTTGAAGTCTTAACTACTTGACATTTTCTGCCACACTCCAGTATTCCTCATATCATAACAAAAACAAAACAGACAGCAGTTTTTTCCAGAGAAATTATACTTCTTAGAGGACATTCTTGCTTCACAGAACAATTATCTAAGATCATTTAAGGCAGTAGATAATTCCTGTTGATTTTAGATTATCTTCCATAATTGTATCATATGAACTATTATAAAATAGAAGTGAGAAAATTCCTCTATTAACACAGTCACACAAAAGTACAGACCATGTGATTGCCTTCTCCTGCATTACCTTCATCCACATTTCTGATGCTTCGTCGTGCAGTTCACCATACTGGCACAAACCAGACATAACAGACCACAATCCTACTGTAATTGTCTCTTCTAAGGAGCTATTCCACTAGGATACTTCCACTCCCATTAGATGTGCTTTGTTGCTTCCAGACACCATATGGTTTCAATAGAACCATTACCATAAAAGTGTAAAACTGCATATTGACATTCTCACAGCCCAGACAAGATATAACTCGCTCTAAAAATTATCAGGAGAGAGCAGTTCCTCCTAAAAACCTCTATTCGTGTGTCTGTGCTTAATGTACTTTTACTTCTTCATGAAAAAATTGCCATTATTATTATTATTATTATTAGAAATTTTAGCAACGGTATCAAATTCCATTCACTCCAAGCATGTATCATTCCAAAAGTCACTTGCAGGATCCAGGTGAAATAGAGCCTTACCTGCACCCCTGTATTTTCACCACTTTGCACCTTGAGACGACTACCTGTGTTACAGTACAAATGCTGTAACACCACTTAGTCTGAGAATGGCCAAAGTCTCACTGGAATAGCTCCTTAAAACACAGCCTTGAAGGAGAAACAGCAAAGTGGACCCAAATCTCAGCATTAACACTGCTGTAGAGAAAGCATGCTCATAACCGTCTACATCAAGAAAATCTCACTAACATCATCAACTTACTTTTCTGAAACTCCTCTAGTTTTTTGACAGCCTCATCTCGTTCTTGCTTGATTTTGTCACACTATAGGAGAAGAGAAAATTGAAATAAAACACTGATCCCAGTTATTCAATTAGCAGTCACAACATGCAAAATCAACAAGGATCAACTGCCTGCATAATAATGTACAGAAGCCTATCTAAGATCATTTCTCTAAGCATAAAAAATTCCTAACCAAACTGGCAAGTTATACTTGATTTTAGGTTCCAATTCAGAGCTACTCCAAAGATATTTTAGGAGAGACACAGTATCCAAAACTGATATAAACAGTCATCCACATTACACCAACAGTAAAAGCAATACTTTGCATGTCAAAAATGTGCTTTAAGTCTAGTTTCTTTAATGCAGATAGACTCAGAAAAGAGGCCTACATTTCTCTACCTACCGTGTGCAAGGAAAACCTCAAAGCCATGCCAAGCCATGTCAAAGGGACATGCTGTTCATTTTCATAACGTTATGAGCAAAGCTTTAGCCTTGGAGAGGGGAAGACACTAATTTTTTATGCTTTAAGGATTTCCCACCACCTCAATTTTATTAATTTTAGGGTTAATGTCAACACTGCACAGGGCTGCAATCAGTGATCTTATGATGGAAAGCTTTCAAAGAGAAGAATAAAACAGATGTTAAATAGACTTCTCTAAGAAAACCCCTTCTATAAGCAAATGAAAGAACTCAAAGAAATGAGTAAACTTCACAAGAGGGACAGTTAGTGATTAACTACAGTGTGAAAAAACACATGACCCAAGAAAAAGTATGACTGGCACACAACGTGACTTACACACACGGCATACCAGACATCCTTCCTCACACGCAGCTTTGCGTGTTCAAAGTAATAAATCAACGTAACACCAGGAGTTAAATTATGGAAGAGATCTGTGTGACTGAGCTCCTTACAGTGCAACTCCAATTACAAGGATAATGGCTACTGGAACAGAAATGGGAAGAAAAAAAAAACCCTGAAATGATTTTGCTCGATTTTCAGTTTTTCCACATGAGGAGCCACTTTGAGTTTGCAGGAAAAGGAGCTTGCTGTCAAGTAACAGGAGGGGGGAGAGCCCAATTCAAAGGCAGCCAAATTCAAGAGAACCCTTCTATTGGCTCCAGAGGACCTTGGCTGAGGCCCAAAGATCTGCTCTTGGGCAAGGCAAGGATGTCAGTGGTGTCACCACAGGGGCAGCCTCCACAGAGCTGATGGCTACCTGTGGGAGTAAAAGGGGCTGCACTCAGCAAGAGATCTCTCTTCTCGTGGCACTGGGGTGATGAGGCAAAGGACAGGGGCTGAGTGGGGGGACAGGTCAGTCCCCAGCTGCTGTAAGGTCTGTGAGACAAGGCAGAGCTGCAGAAGGAGCAGGACATGCCGAACAAGCGGTGCCAGATGAGGACTCATCGTTTCATGTGGCCCTATTAACAAAGAAGTTGTTCAGAGAATCCCCACAGGAGAGGTGGGGAAGGAAAATCTGTGCATGAATCCTGCTGCTCACTGCCCTCTGTTTCCTCAGCAAAAATTTGTTTTACCTTACTGGCAGAAGTGAAGTCTAAGAACAGAAGTCAGTGCAAGATGAGGAAAGTATTTCTGATTGTTCCTGCAGAGCGCAATTCTGCTGCAAGAGGGGGATCAGTGTGAGCTGCTGCCTCTTCTTATTTTACAGAAAAAACAGTGGCCACACTGGCATACTTCACCCACAGATTTTTCTATATGCTGCAGGCTTTCAGCCCACTGCACATTAAGTGAGCAAATGCCTTTAATGCTCAGCTTAGAAACCAGGAAGATTAGCACTTTAAGGATCTGCCTATGGAAGTCAGTGAGACTTTCCTACTGACAGAAACCTTGATGTAGAGTACATAGTACACTCCCTATCCCAATGACATGAAAAACTCCTTTTAAAATCCTCCAGCAACAGCTTTCCCTGTGCAGTGAAAGGGGAAGTTAAATGACCTATTCCACTTCACCTCAAGTGCTATTTGCAGAGAGAACTCCATTTGGACCACAGCAAGCTGACAGTTCTCCTTATAACTCTGACATTTCTCTGCACAATCAGCGTTTCTAGGTTTGGGTCTCTGCAGAGCAATTCCTGCTCCCAGTTGCAGCTTTCTCAATATTTTCCTTTTGCTGCTACTGTGCTTCAGAATGAAAGAGGAGGAAGAAAAGGAGAGCATGAGATTGCTGCCCTTGTTGAAATGATCAATGGGAAGCACTTTGCCTTCTGTCTTGCAAACAGAGCCATGCAAGCAGAGCTGTTGCAGGTCCTCCCAAAAAAACAAAAAACAACAAAAAAAACCCAAACCCTAGTTTATCTCCTAATAATTAGAAGAAGTTAAGATTGCCTTTATCTACTTGTACTCTTTCAAACTAGAAAGTTATGCAAAAAAAAAAGCCTGTAAATTAAGTTTCATAATGAAAAACAGTGCCACCCTTTAAAATAAATTGACCTTACCTTTAAAACAGACAAGTTTAAAAATATCAAAATTTAGAAGTGTGAGCTGTTCACAAAAAGCTGCACAGACACCTTCAAAGTTCACAACCACCTATTTTCTAAAAAAAGAAATCTGAGGCATATACAGTACAATTGTTAATTGATAAAAGTATGAGTAACGCTAAATAATAAAAGGCAAAGAGCATAACATTACTGTGAAATCTACTGTTCACTTTTCACATTCAAGCACACGCAACTGCTGAAAAGAAACAGCTTTCAAGTATTAACTAAGTTTCCCCTTGTCAGTATTAAGGGATAGCTCCATACTCAAGAGTACTCTCAAATAAAAATAAAGAACTCTGTAACTCCCAGATTGTTCATCAATTTTCTGTTTTTAACTTGATTTTGTTAAGAGTTCCAGCTTCTCTGCAAAGGAAAATAAGCATTTGTTCTATATTATTTAGTATATTTTTAATCTAATATTTATACTACCATTATCCCACTTAAAAAAACCCAAAGGAAACCAAAAATATTCCGGTACTGAACTAGCTACAGGTTTCAATGATAATCTCTTAGCAATTAAGAGGCATTGCATCTGTATTTTTAAAACCAAATCCAATAGCCATTCATTCTGTGAATAACTCCATACAATTGTTCATCTTTGCAGGCACAAGTTCAGAGGATTTGTCGGTCCCGCTCCGTTTCAGATTTTTGCCTTCAAGCTGCCAAAGCTAGGAGGCAGTCTCTTACTTTCTAGCACGGAGAACTGACAAGCTGACTAATTACAAGGACATGGTGAACGTGTCAAAGACCAGTGTTCACACCAGACACTGCTCATATAGACAGGTGGCAGCACATCGGCTCGGCCTGGACTGGGGTGGGCACAACGCGGGCAGCACCACATCCTCATGGCAACTCGACACTGCGGCGGGAGGCCGGGAAGCTGAGGCACTCCACCAGCTGCAGGCCTGTGGACACATCGTCTCCACAGACCCACTCCCACCAGCCTTACGACTCTTTGCCACTAATTCCCGGGAGGCCTGGGTTTCTTGTCTATTCTTTACTAACAGGCTTCTTTTTTGCCAGCTATTTTGCACATAAGCTCCTACTGACTTCAGGAAAAGGCCTCCAAAGGGCAAAAACAAGGAGGAGATTGTTCAGTCCAGATATTAAGATGCAAGAAGTTCACGTAGTAGTCATATAGGCAATTAAGCCATTGCTAAGCAACACAAGACACAATTCTTTCCCATTTACACAGATTGTGAAATTTATGCAGATTTAATGCTTGTTCTAAAATTATGAGTTTGATACAGTGCTCAAAGGTATCCAATGACATTTGCTATACTCTACTTACAGAAACAATGAGCATGTCATCAAGGCAGAATCCCTTTCCCATTCGGTGACAAAACATATAATCCACTCTATACATGTGCTTTAACAGAGCAAACATCATGAATGTTGTATCAGAGATACAGTATTACACCTACTGTTTTGGATAGCTGTCTTGCTTCTTTTCCCCCTATTGGCAACCTGACAAAACACTATCAAAACCAGCATTCAGAGATATTTCTGTCTGATTAGCAAGTAGTCAAATATTTATTCATGATCTGACTCTGAATATGTCAGAACTGCATATTAACTTACACAAATTTGTGTGCAACTGAATGTTAGTTATCTGGTTTGGGGGGACTGGTATGCATGTTCAGTCGGCGACTTCAGTAAAAAAGGTGACCTAAGAGACGTAATTTGCCAATATAATTTTTGCTTCAGTTTCTGAAAGCATTTAAAAATGTTAATGAAAAAGATGTCTGTGGCAATTACTGTCAGAGACCCCACCAGTGGTCTTCACATTGGCAGTTTCTCAAGGCAATCAGGAAAAGACAGGGTGGGTCAAAGATCTTACATTCTGCTCCTGAATTTTCATGCTTATTAGCATCCTTCTAAAGCAGCAGTGCTTTGAGCAAAGTAACCTACACAAAAGTCAATTTACTTTCTAATCTTAAGAAAATAAATGAAACAAAGAGATTTTCAAAAATTAAAATTTTATTTTAAGTTAGCTGCCCATTATCCACCAAGTTCCATGTGACTAAAAGAAACTAGAATAATTTCTACATGCACAGCTCATCTCTCAAAGTCACATAAGTGTAGCAGTGACTTAGAAAAATCTCCCACCGTGTTAAAAGCACATACATACATGCAGCTATCTAACTCCTGTGTGGTACTTTCCACAAATAGTCTGCAAGTCACCTTTTAAAAAAATTAATTTCTCTTCTTTTTGTCCTGAAACAAAGGGAGCCAGTTGCTCACATTGCCACTGGAAGACAGTGGCAGAAACTGGAACAGGATTATCCTGCCCTGCAATAACACAAGGAATAGTTTCTTCCAGCATTGGCACTGTAAGCAAACATAACCATAAACTCTGTTATCAGTAGATTCTTTTTTTGGGGGGAAGAAATGCACTTAGGGCCTCACATTTAACTACTTGGGTCCAAGCACTTAAACAATTAACCAGGAGTGCTTACAGAAGCACAGCAATTTGAGAGATGGAGGTTCTTGGATGGAGAACACTTGCCCAACAACTGAAAACCGCTCAGGTCTGAGCACATGGGGATTACATTCCCAGTTGAGCAAATCAGTTAAACACGTGCTCAGGGTTGGAGGATTTTCAGCTGTTATGCAAGCATTCTGAAAAACTTCATACCAGCCTCCAGATGAAACATACAGGAGTGGCAAGAGAAATGCAGTTGTAGGAAAGAAGGCATGTGAGAGAGGAGCAAGGAAGAAACAACCCCAGAACATCTTGTTCCATCTCAGTTTTGGACACGAAACATTTCACTGAGATTTCCTTCAGAAAAAAAAAAATATCTAAAATGCAGCTCAAGGAAAGTCTCCTGGTTCCCCACTCCCCAAGGTAAACAAAGCTTTGTTGAAGGAACAGCACAGTTAGCATTGCTGGGGTTCAGGGCAAAGCTGGGGAGCTGGTATTCCCTGCGGTGGGACAGTGCTGCTGTGGCACTCCTCACATATGAGGAAAGCCAACAGCACGGGACAAACCAAAGGAAGAGAGCAATGGAGGGCAGGACACCGAAATCACAGGCAGCTGAGGAAGCCTCTAGGCTGCAAGTGGTTTGGAGACTAGAAGAGACATCTGCCGAGCTGTTAAACATGCTCTCACATGCCTCCCTCTCCACTGCTGCCAGAGACAGGACTCTGGGCTAGATGCAATCTTGGTCTCATCTCAAATTTATTCTCCTTTTCTTCTGAGCACTTCTTGTGAATAGTGAAAATAGAGGACAGATTTCCCGGGCTACCTGAGGCTGGTGTAGAATAGCATAACAGGAATACAGCAAGAAGCCAAGTGAAGAAGACAAGGAGGTCAGTGGACAGTGGGAGTGAAGCACACCTGCTGACTCAGTGCAAATACACAGAATCGCTGCTCCATCACAGCTGAAGGTAAGTACCAAGTTTTCTTTAGTAATGAGAAAGTAGTTAAGGACAAGGTCTTCTCAATACGGCCTTGAATTGCAAAAATTTGTAACTGGACCAAAAATAACCCTTCCAAAATGACTTCAGAAAAAGCAAAATTAAACCTACACGCCTTGGCAGCTAACAGGGATTTGAAAACTAACAGGTTTCTTGTATCTTCAGCTCACTAATGCTGGAGAAAGGAGAATTTTGTTTACAATACAGTGTAGCACTGACTTACTCCTCTGCATTCCTCCCTACTTAGAACTGATAAGAGGCTCTCAGTGACCACAGTTCCTTTCGGAAGGTTATCTGCACAAAACCTTCTGCACACTGACATGGATTTATGCAATGCAGCACTGGAATCACATCTCTCTCAGAGGCCTCTGTTCCCAAGGGGCTCCTCTCAGGAAGCAGGTACACCAAATGAGATCTCTTACCAAAGAGATCCCTTACCAAATGTGCTTAATTTTAATATTAGAAAGACAGTTCAACATAACTACAACGAGCAACGTAGGAAGCAGGCATTATTTCTTACTCCAGAATCCCTGAACATAAAAAAATGAAGCTTGCACTAATGTATGAAGTTCAGGCCATATATTCAAAGCTTCTTTTCAAGCTGGACAGGCACACAGATGTCACAGAAAGATGAGTGATATCCTGAGAATCCATTTTATGCTGCAGTACCATTCTGCAAGTTAAGACATCCTGCTCTCCTATTAAAAACTGGGTGAGATTTGAAGGAGAAATGGGAAGGGGAAGATTTTAAATACCTTTAGAAATTATATTCCTACATTCTGAATCTTCAGAAGGGCTAGGTAAGGGAAGATATTCTATTTTTCTTTTCAGTAAGTCCCTGGTGCAAATCAAGTTGTAATAAAATAAGATTTAGATCCAAGAGAAACAATTTTATCTAAACACATGAGTTGGTCTGTGCTCACACTGTAATCACAGGCAAAGCGGGTAGAGCAGCAGTCACTTAAAATATATTTATACAAACTTTTCTGGAGTGGGACAACCAGAATAGTTGTGGGAGTTGCACTTTTTGCTCCTTAAAACATACAGGTACAAGTAATTCTTATTACTAGTAAGTATCAGTGAACTCAAAAAAGTAGACAACAACTTGACATAGTCAACAAGATACTCTGATTTTAGCATTTTAGTATTAAATGAATAATTTTTATAGATACAAACCTCTTCTTTTGTTTTCTTATTTTCAGCTTTAAGCTCTTCATATTCACCAATAGCTATACAAGAAAAAAAAAAAGAGAAGAGAGTTAATATAGCAGCACTTCTTCCCAAATTAGCTCTCAATTTCATTAAATTGAAAACTCTTCTGTGTGCTTACACAGACTTCTTAAATAACATGGGTCATAAACTTCATCAACAGCCTATTAATGGCCTATGAACTGGATATCCTTCTAGAATTGAAGCAATTAGAAAGTGTCTGAAAAAGACAGTAGCTCCCAAAACAATCAATTTTTGATCAATGTAGAGTTAAACAATCTCATTGATGGAGTTCCAAAATTACAAGGTGAATATCCTGGTTTGCAGTCACCATTTTAATCCCACACTGGCTCAGGTTACAGATCAATGCCAGAAAGCATGGTTAATGCAATACATAGGTACTCAAAACAGGACTCTGCTCCTTGTGTGCCCAGACCAGCAATGGGGTCCTGACAAGACCCTGCTGACTGTATTACCTAGAAGGAGAAATTGAGGAATGATAGAAATCTCTTAGCCACAATTTCAGCTCTGCTGTGACCAACCAACGCAGAAATATTACCAGGCCTCTCCAAGAAAAAAAAAGTTAAATAAAAAAACTTGAAGTCCACATGCAAACTCATAAGCAAACTGTTAAATCAAAGAGATGGAAAAAATCCTCACTCCTGCTCATGCAAGCAAAAAGGCAAATCTAAAGGGTCAAAAGAACAAAATCAGTGCCCTGCATCCGTGCACCAGTAAAACCAAGGTCTCCAGCACATGCCTTTACTTGCTCCCACTTATCTACCCAAATCCCTGCCTGCCTCCCATACTCAAGAAGCAGAAGAAAAAACCCAAGAGGCAGATTAACAGGCAAGAAACCATGCTGCTGCAGTTGCTCCAACACAGAGCACCTACAGCAAAACAATGTATTTCCTACTCAGAAATGCAAAAGCTAAGCCTCCTGATCACTGTTCCACTTTCAAACCATTTCCCTGTTCCCTGGGAAAAAGCAAGGGAAGAGATTCCTAGCACCCAGATGCAAAAAAAAAAAAGAAAACTATCAGATACAACTCAAGTTTCTTCATACTTGAAAACTGCTACTGTTTGCTCACCTTTAAGACAAACTCATACTTGCTATTCGATACTTTATAAATGACTGAAAAATATAGATTTGCCCCACCTTTGACAGCTCTCTTCACATGCTCCCTGAACAGAGGGCTCTGAATCATGAGCCCCTAAGGCACAGATACAAGAACAAGCTACCAGAAACAACACTTACACAACAGTCCAAAAACCCCCATTAAGGGCTCACCTCGGTGAGACTGGGAATTAAACTGCCTGTTCAGGGCGGTCCTTCCCTCTTTCAATAAGATCCACAGCAGGTTTGTCATGGAATGCAAACAGAAATTCCCCAGCCACTTCATGCTGCACTCACACACTTTCTTAGTGCCTTTTCACCATGCCCACCCCCTCACTGTCACTGCAAAACTTTTGTTCTTCCTTGAATACAGTGAATGCGCAGTAAGGATCTGATATCTTAAAATCAGACTGTCATCCGGGATGGCAACCATACAGACCCCATCTGCTGTGGATCAGATTCTCTGCAAAGGCAGAAGTTGAAAGTTGGTGGGTTTTATTTTTTTAACATTGTGGAGGGTCACCGGGAAGTCTTGATATGAAGTTTTTCAAGTGTTTCATGTACAATGAAGTTTTGAGGCCATCTAAAAAAAAGTCAAGAGTATACATAACCTTCACTGAAGCACTAAAGGGCATAAAGGAAACAATTATCTCTTTGCTCTAGAACTACCTAGAATAGGTAGTAACTGGAGAAGTACAAGGCAACAGCTCACAGGTTCCAAATCTCATACAGACTATTTAGCCTTAAAAACCTTCTCTGGTAGATTAGGAGATATCATTACCACTCGTTTACAGATTGACAAGCAATAAATCCTGTTGTACAAGGACTTCCCTAAACTTTCTCCAAGACACAGGACTATTCTTTCTCCTTAACCTATGAAGGCACTCACACAATATACGTGACAACTTCTTCGCCTGAGCAACTGAAAACTTCTTACAAATCGTCCTGACTCTTTCAGATTATGCTCTGTTTAATTTATCCTGAAATAAAGACATCTCTTCACATTTGTGATGAATGAAACAAACAAGTGAAGACACTTCTCAAAAGGTGCTATTAAAATTCCAGAACTATATATCATTTTCTTAAAGAATCAATATTGTAGCATATATTGGTAGTAGAATGCCCATGTTGTACTCATTACCCCCCAGTGAATCCTGAATAACTGTAACAAATATGTATCAGATCTCCTGGGATACTGTCGCTGTCTGACACTAACTTTATCCTTAGTGAAATTATTCCTGATACACAGCACTATAATATATACAATTTATCAGGACACAAATCGTATTTTTCTGCTGCAGGCTATCTTTATGCAGTATAAGGGCAACACTTCAACTTCAAGACTAAGAAGAGAAGAAAGCTGGGAAAAGGAGAAAATAACCGAATATTTTGGGCAACAGCTCTTAATCCACCCAAAACATATTCCCAGCCAACCCTGCTCTTTCTTACTGTAAAACAATAAATCTCCAAAATAGCTAACGTGAGGGAACACAGCATGTTCCTTCACAACAGTGACCACACTTACTCACCAACTTCTCACTCCACAGCTCAGTTGGCCAGAGGAGACTCCCCTGTGAACAGTATCAATGCACTTTATCTGCACTAAATTAAGTGGGCAACTTTGTATACAGAAGCTTTAATTATAACTTTGTATTTTGATTTTTATTTGTGAACCCGTGTCTCCTGAACCTGGATTTGCTACCAAAAGACAAGTATTATCTAAATTAGATGTTTTATGTATTAGATACTTACTATGGCTAAAAAGCACTTACTAGTAAAACAAGGTCATGAGGGTAAAAGTATATAATGACTATAATTCATAGTGAACAACAGAAAAGACTCCTCTATTTTCACAGAGTGAGGTGGTGAAACTCTTCCTACTCTTTTTATTGAAAAATTAATCAACCCCTTTTCCAAAGCTGTATATTGAAAAAGAGAAATTAAGGAAAAAAAAACCCCACCAACACAAACTTAAAAAATGCTACAAGCATATACCGTAGCATTTATGCTGCAAATCAGGGTGGCCTTTGAGTAGACTGAGAGCCCTTCCATGCCAAATCCATAAGTAATGCCACTTCAGCATTTCAAACCTACTTATTTAATCAAACAGTAAGTAGAGCTGCCAAAAGGAAGCAAAGTGTCATTCCACTACTTATACTCCTAGACTACGAACCAGAAATGTGTTTACCGGTAGGGGCCGGAGAAAGAGCTTACAGTGCAAGAAGTCCTCTGCTCCAGATGAAAGAAGCTATTCTAATTAAGTCATTTCTTATTGGCAGAAGTGAACTAACACCTGGCTTTTTGGATGTATCATTAGAGACATAATTGCCCCTGTCAGAACTAGAAGCTTTAATGGAATTGCTGCCACCACATTCCTCCTCCCAGCGTGCTTGGAGCAGGAAGAATCAGTCCAAGTGTGTTGTACAAACTCTCTCTCAAAAAGATCTCCCTAGAAGCACAGTATGCACAAGACTTGTGATGTGCTGTCAAGATGATAAACAAAAGCCAAAAGGGATGAATTTTTCTCTTTTCCCCATTTTAGGCTCAGAGACCCCTTTTGCCCAGATGATCTCTATTTCAACAGGATGTGATACACCACAGCCATGTGCAAACTACTTCAAATTGATGCCTGGGCAGTATTTCTAACTCCTCCTTCTGTAAAGGTGAATCTATGTGATGGCCTTATACTCCTAACTTTACAATGACTCCAAATCTTGACTCAGGAGTATATAAACCTATTATTAGGTCTAAAGCTTACATGGACAAACCAAGCTTTTGTTCACATCATCATCATCATCATCATGGCTAGGCTTCACGAACAAAGATTTGGAAAGGACTCTCCCCACGCTCACTGCAAACGCGCTGATGGCTAAAAAGGCCAATGCGAGATAGACACATCCGGTTGCAAAAGGCACAGCAGAATGGCTCCCCAGGTGGTACTGAAAGGACACGGTTCTTTCTGCGTTGTCTTTTCTCCTCGAGAGTGATCCTGCGTGTATTCTCAAAAGAAGCAGCAGCGTTGTGGACAGTGTGTCTCCAGGCCTCCCGATTGGAGGCCAGAGCAGACCAGTGATGGTGATCGATATGGCCAAGGCTGAGATGTTGTTTCAGGGAGTCCTTATATCTCCTCTTCGGGGCTCCTCTCTTGCGGCAGCCAGTGGCAAGTTCACCATAGAGCACAATCTTAGGGAGGCAGTAGTCCCTCATCCTGGAGACGTGCCCTGCCCAACGCAGCTGCGTTCGCAGGCCTCAATACTCGACCTACAACTCACCAAGTGGCTCTTAAAAATAAACAAATAAAAATCACCTGTGTAAGTACACAAAGGTAAGTGTTAAGTACAATTACTGTCAGTCAGACCCTGCATCTGTGTTCCCATATGCTTTGGTTTTACTCAAACCTGGGAAAGTGTGTACAAATAAATTTTTTTAATGAGACTCCAAATCTGCAACCTGCAGTCTTACAGCTTTCTGGAAACCAGGCAGGAAAACTAAAGCCCAGCCACCTCAGTTCACATCAAAAGATTTGCCTTTGCAAGTTTCTGAAAAAGAGACATGGTTCAACACAAGAAACTGAAGTGGGAAAAACGTTCAACAGTAATATAGGAAGAAAACACTCAAGCAGGATGGGTTCTGCTGGGGAACAATGGCTGCTGTGTATGAACGTATACAGACAGGTACATGGGAAAAAGAAACTGCAGAGCAGATGATCACAGAGGGGAACACAGCAGCCAACAAGGTGTCCTAAGAAATTCCTCTGGCCATAAAATTTACCCACCTGCCACAAGGAAGAATAAATTTACCAAATCACATTAAGAGCTTGTCAATAGCATATTCCAAAATAGTACTACCATGAGATATTGCTGTCAGATTGTCAGTCTACTCTGTTCCTTAGAAGATATATGATATTCCCTTATTCAAAGGTTCTGACATTCTAAAAAAAGTTTTAAGATCAAATAGATCTTAATTAAACCAAAAAAAAACCCAAACAAACAAACCACAGAGCAAGACTAGACCTTTCAGACTTATTAAGAAAATCCAGGCAACATAAACTTGTTTAGTATATATGTAGTTATCAATAGTTGCTAACCATTGTAATGCAGCAAAATGGCTAGAAATGTGACTATGACAGTGGCAGTTAATTGCTTAAGTGCAATTTTACCTAGTTTGTAACTCCAGGTATTTTGGTTGCTGACTCCTGTTTTCAACTCAACAGAAAAGCAACTACGTTGGAAGGTAACTCTGTCTTTAAGGGCAAAGTACCTACAGTGCCAACAAAACCAAAGACAAACAAGGCAATCTTTCAGGCAGGTAATCAACTACTGTTATGATTCAGCAGTTAGTCAAGTTTGCTACAACTCCACAGGTTCTACAAACAACCACTAATAAAACAAGATTTTGCCCAGTTGACTTGGTTTTGGTTTTGTTTCGATTTTAAGTCTTACCCACAGGAATTATAAAGGCCAGTTGAATAGAAGTGTGCACCACTGGAAACATCACTTTGTGTAGTTAGGCAATAGTAATATTTATAGTGGATCTGCTCTATTAAACCAAGCCATCTCAGAAAACTATTTGAGGATTAAAACTCAAACACCACTTTTAAGTCCTAAATACCAACACAGAGATCATGTTTCTTCGTGGTGCTCACCTTAAACTTGGTAATGGAGGAAGCTGAAGAATGATCAGTATCAGGTATCTGAGTCTAACACGCAGGACTTGGAAAATTCAGCATGGGTGAAAGATAAGCACATCTTGCACACAGAGCTCTGCCAAACAGCCAAGTGAATTTGCCCAAGCCCCAGCCACCTTCACAGCTGCCACTGAGAACTGAGCAGGCGGCTACAAAACACTGCCTCTGGTTCAATGCACCGACCTTGTTTAGGAAAAGTATAAACAGCAGTTGAGATGTGACAGCAGTCAGCCACATACACTGCTACCTTTTGCATCACTTCTCAGATAGTTCATTTACCTGGTGTCAGGCAGGTTTCTCAAGACTAGAAAAACATATCCTGAAAGAGAAACTAAACAAGGGCTACTGAATGAATGTTCTCTGAAACCCCTCCAAATCAATTTGTGTTTTTCAAAAATCTGACTACAGACCATAATGCTACAGTAATCTGAAGCCATACACCACTCTAAATGCAATAATGATAAGACAAGTAAGTACTCATTACCCCAAACATTCAGAGACAGCAGATCCTTCCACCAACCATATTTATTTCCAAAATAATACTGTTCTCTACATCTGGAACCAATAAAGAGGAAAATGAAGAGACTTTCTCACCTCCTCTTTTCATGCTGCATCTATTTAACAGACCACCCTAAACTTACTTGAGGCAAGTTGGTAGTATCTAAAATAGTCTTCTTTTGTTATCAGTAAGAATGGAGAGGACACTTTCTATTCAAACCTACAATTTATAAAGAGTAAGCAAATTTACTTACCTACAGTAACAACATTTAGTTTGTTACTGTTAGAATAATTTTATGCATCTCATTACCTTTTAATTGCTTGGATTTTTTACTTTGGGCTCCTCAGACTTGTTAGTTAACACAATTTAACTACTAATTTAACTATGTGTGCTACCATATTTTTTGTACAGTTTTAGATTCAAAACAGCATATAGAAGAGTATTTTAAATTTTTTTCCACTGGCTAACTTCTCACCCACATAAAGCAACTTTTTCATCAGCCATACAATCACTAAAGCCTATGCCAGCCTCATAACAACATACTACAACTCCTGTGTTTAGGGATGAACAACAACAACCACCAAGAACAGCGCCTTACAGGACTGGGTTTGCCAAGTACAGTTTCTATTTCAACAGCTCAAGTGGATCTGAGACAGCCAGTCCTCAAGTTACAGTAACTTTCCCTTGAACTAATTCCTATAGTACTGTAAAATTACATCAGAGATCAAAGGATACCCAGCATACTGGAGCAGAAGACTTTCATACAGCAGAACTAAAGCCCCACCCCAAGCAATTTCAAGAGGCTTGGTTTTCTTTAAAGAATAACCCAAACCTATCTTTTTTGCAACTGATTATTGTCATTTTAACAACTATCCTCTTGGCACAGACAGCTCCTGTGGAGGCAACAGTACTGGAGGGAAGCAGTCTGTCAGCAAAAAAACGCAGATTTTTAGCCTTATTTTTTAGTCCCAAATTATCAAAACACACAGTTGTAAGATTATTATCTTACACCCACTGAATCCTTCCTGTGCAGAATCTAACCTGTGCAGCTGGTAATCATGGATTTCCCATGCTGAGTGTACAACAATCAAGAAAGTAAGCGCCAGAGCAGGTCATAAACAGACCATAAATATTCAGATGAAATTTGGTTAGGAAAAGCTTCTGCTATGCAGCGAAGGTGGTCAAGCACATTTACGATCAGACTGAAGGTGGAAAAATGGGTACTGATCACACTGCCATCATTTCACTCTTTTACATAACTTTGTCCAAAAGGTCTTTTCCAAATAGCTCCTCCCAGGCTCACAGGAGACCAGAACTCAGCTGTGGGAATTACCAGCAGAGAATTAAGCCTGGCTACTTCACACCTGCTGCACATGGAGCTGCACACGAAGGCACCAGGCACTTGATGCACACCCACAAGCAGACGTCCAGAATTTAAATGGCTGGTAAAGCTGCATCTTCAAATGTTGCCTACATGATTAACTAAGGCAGAAACTTTGCTGGATCAACCTGGTTGAGGGATAGACTGACCAACAGAGTTAAAAAATGGGCTGCTTTATAAGCATACAAGCTCTTTTCCATGCTCCTTCTTACAGAAGATTTAAGATGACAGTGTTTTAGTTTCTGAGTCAAACTGTGCCCTCATGAAACTGAACATCCACCATGCTGAGGTACTGGACTTTTCTACAAAAAATCAATTTCCAAAATCGGAATTGACTCACACACAGCACCAAACCAGTCCAGGACAGGCATTTCTTTCATTTACACTGGAGCTACAAGCACTCTACAGAAACTGAGGGCGTATCAGGGCGAGCCCTGAGCTCTCAGCTGGAAGTGTGCTCGCTGATGGGCAGTGGGATGGCAGGTGTCGGACGGGCGGGGTCGGTATGCGGTCCTGCAGCGCTGAGCAGGAGGTGGGACACGACGCCAGGTCAGGCACAGCCTGTCCCTCTACATGAGGCTCAGCTCCCCAGAGGGATGGCAAGGTGGGGATCCGGGCTCACTGCGGAGCAGCCCCAGGTAGGTGTCTGCCGTGCACCCGTGCCACGGAGACACAGCGCACAGGGAGCACACTGCGCGGCGGACGGGCAGCAGCTGCCATGTGCTGCAGCGCCTCAGCCTCTGGCCATCGACCCCGCGACGCCCGCGCTCACACCCCCACGGCATCGCTGCGGTTGGAAAGGACCTCCGGCGTCACCGAGCCCAACCTATCTTCACCTGCGGGCACCGAAGCAGGCGCTCACACGGGGAAGAGCCAACACCTTCCACGGCCCCGATTTATTTTATTATGGCTTTTACTATGTCCCTCTGCCTGCGCAGAGAAAGAGGCCGGTAAAGTGGGGCTGTGGGACGCCCAGGCCGCGCCCGCCCTGCCGCGCGCCCTTCCCCTCGCCCCGCGGCGGCCGCGCTCCCG
>VZRE01010267.1:165742-213487 GCA_013396775.1 Cephalopterus ornatus | reverse complement strand
ACCTCTGAGGTCATCGAGTCCAGCCTATGACTGGACACCACCACATCAACCAGGCCATGGCACTGAGTGCCACTCCAGGCTTTCCTTAAGCACTTCCAGGGACGGTGACTCCACCACCTCCCTGGGTAGCCCATTCCAATGTCTGATCACCCTTTCTGTGGAGGAATTCCCCCTAATGTCCAAACTAAACTTCCCATGGCACAGCTTGAGGTCGTTTCCTCTCATCCTATCCCTTGTTCCCTAGGAGCAGAGCCTGACTCCCACACGGCTACACCCTCCTGTCAGGGAGTTGCAGAGAGTCATAAGGTCCCCCTGAAGCCTCCTTTTCTCCAGGCTGAGTTCCCCCAGCTGCTCCTCACAGGACTTGTGCTCCAGATCCTTCACGAGCTCCACTGCCCTTCTCTGAACTCACTCCAGCTCCTCAATGTCCTTCTTGCAGTGAGGGGCCCAGAACTGGGCACAGCACTCAAGATGTGGCCTCACCAGTGCCGAGAATAGAGGGACAATCAGTGCCGTGGTCCTGCTGGCCACACTATTCCTGACCCAGGCTAGGATGCCCTTGGCCTTCTTGCCCACCTGGGAACGTACTGGCACATGTTCAGCCACTGTTGACCAGCACCCCCAGATCCTTTTCCACTGGGCAGCTTTCCAGCCAAGCTCTGTCCCCAGCCTGCAGCACTGCAGGGGGGTGTTGTGGCCAAAGTGTAGGACCTGGCACTTGGTCTTGTAGAACCTCAAGCTGTTGGTCTCAGCCCATCGATCCAACCTGTCCAGATCCCTCTGCAAATGAGAGGAAAAGTCCAACGGGGCCCCTGGCCCATGGAGACACATGTCCCCATAACCCAGCTGGCATGGCCAGCAGAGGGAGGCCATGACTCCCATCCCTCCAGATCACAGGCAGGGTCTCCCACACAGTCAGTCCCCCATGAGCCAGGATGAAGCTGTCCTGCTCCACTCCTCACACAGCTGCCGGTGTGGTGCTGCATTTTTAATAAGACCTTTTGCATGATTTCCATAGGGCAACTTTCCAATAAGTATCCCTGCACAGCCCAGAGGAGTGATGGGGACATAAAAGTTCTGTTTGAGTGCCTTGGTATGAAGAAAGCTAAAAAGTTTTTTTAAAAAAATAATTGGAAGGTTGCATTACTGTTTGTGAAGATCCAAGGGAAACAACTACATGTCAGTGTCCAGCGCTTAGTGTCAACTTTGGAACAACATGAGGGTGAAGGCTTTGACAGGAACCTGCTATGTTCTTTTCAAAAGAACACACTTCTCTCTCTGCTGTTCTCTGATGATTCCTCTTCTGAAAAAGGAGGGGATCCAGTGATAACCTCTGTATTAAATTGGTTACCTTATCCAGCTTATTCCAAGGCTGACACTGCAGAGGTTGTTTGTGCTTCTGCTTTTTGCTGAGTTTCAGTCACAGTGAGCCGAGCAGCAGCTATCTACAGATTTGCATGGGCAAAGGTACAGTTCACATGCCTCCCTCTCTCCTTCTTTGGCAAACACCCATTGATCACCATGGCAGGCAGGTCAGAACACACAGCATTGCCACAGATGTGGCAATATTAGTTAGAAATACCTGAGAATGAAAGCAAAAAGACCTCTCTGCAAAGCGTTGCTCAGTTGTCTCCTTTCTCCCACACTGCATTCCCTAGTTTTCCCATTTTGACCTAGTAAACCTTTAAAACATGAAGACACTCCATCTGGACGCTTTACAGCATTTTGTGTCCTAGAGGTACCTAATAACACGTATATCATCCTGGAAAGAAGCCAGGAGATCCATGTGAGCTATGCTGGTGTCTCAGAAGCGTGTGATGCCCGTGTAAGACAAAGGAGGCCTCGCAGACAAGTTCATAAGCTAGTCAGCTTATTTTGAACTAGTCAGAACAAAACACTTTTAACTGTACCAAATGCAAAGTTATAAATTCATGCTCCTAGTCATATGCAGAGAATGGGAAATGACCTTGGAAAATGAAGGCTCTGTAGAGGAAGTGGGAGGCAAAGTAATCAGGTAAGTGCTGCCAGTAAGGTACTGCAGGAAAAGAATGGGAGTATGCTGACAGCAAGGAAAAGGTTTCTTCTATAATATTGACAAGACCAAAATAAATTTACTGTGTCCAGTTCTCAAAAAAATGGTACAGAAAAATTTATGGAGAAAGCACTAGAGAAAAAAAAAAGACCTAGAGCTTGAGGTGAGTTCTTTGCAATCAGAGACCTTAAACCCTTGATCTTTTTAACTGAGCAAAAAGGAAATAAATGATTTGGTTATGGTAATCTGACAGGAGAAAATCCTCGATACTTGAGGGTTTTTCAGCCTAGTGAAAGAGAGTCAATCAGAATCTGTGTCTGTAACCAGAAGCTGAAAGTAAAAGCTACAAATAGAGTCATACATTAATAGCTGCCTCCATTTGAAGGAACACAGAGATCCTATTTAGGTCCTTAGAGTTCTGGGATGACCTCAGTTTTGAATGGCCCCCACTCTAAGTCAGAGCAGTTTTGCCAGTGTTTTACTTTTTAGTGGCCTTTCTTGGGCTACCTGTTGGCTTCCCTTCAGCCACAGGTCTAATTCCAAGCCCCTCTTCCCACTGCTGATATCATTCCCCTTCGTTTCCAAACCAATTTCTTTCATGCAGTGTAATAGCAGGATTTGCAAAAGAGTCACTGTAGGTTGCTTATCCCTGCACCATGCCAGGACACAGGACATTTTCATCCTTCAACAATGTTCCGTCTGTTGTGTTCAGCCAGAACAGGGCATAAAATCTCTTTGATATCTGCAGAGACAGTAAGTCAATTCTTCCATTGTTTTATTTATTTATTCAAGTTAAAGTATTATGTCTACATCAAAAGAATTCACTTCTGTAATTTCTGTATTGCGGCTTCTTAATTTTTCTTCTTGTTTGTATTCACTTAGACCTGCATCCAGATACAATACCCTTGAAAGGTCAGCATTTAAAACAATTGCAGACTATTTTGGTTGCAATACTAGGATGGAGACCACTACAACATTGTTATTTATTATTATATTAATAATATTATGATATTAATCAACTGTTGCTTATCTTTTTCTAAGTTAGAAGATATCCAAGAAGTTAACTGTTTTACTGAATTTGCTAATGGATTCCCCTATGCTCTAAGGATTTAACATCCCCAGAAATGTTTCTCTGGATCATGAATTCAGTTCAGGGTTATTTTAAGTAAGAGTTAGTTTGTTGTACCTATTTTTATGTAATATAATGTCCCCATTGTGGTTTGATACGCAGTCAGTATCAGTGTTGGGGAAAAAAATCAAGGATGGAGTCACTTTCTACTGGACATGACATGTCATGGATAATCCATGTCCTTTTGGAGACCAGCATTCAGCTTGATTCATTCATACCTATATGTTCTGCCAACTCGTAGCTGCACTGGATGAGAATCTGGCTGGCATTCTCAATTACATCGGAACCAACAATTGCATAAAATAGGATAATTATAAAAAAAAAATGACAGAGGAAAAAATACCAAGAGGTTAATCTTTCTTTGACTTTCCTTGGGATAGATCTTAGTGAGGTGTTGGACACCTCCTGTTGTTCTGACTAATGAGTGAAGCTGAAAATGAGTTCCCAACGTGTTTGTGTAACTCAGGCTGTTGTACTTGTGCAGAATATTACTAATAACTTGCTTGCATATAATTTTTGCAATTTTTTTCATGGTTCTCCTCTTGGATGGGACTTCAGTGAGTACTCAAATGATGGACTTGGCAAGTTGAAAATATCACAGATTGACGAACTGAAGCAAGTGTTAGTGATTAGTCACATAATTCCTAAATTCATAGAATCTAGAGTGGAATCATAGAATTTTTGAATTTTGAAATTTTTGAAGCATGAAATTTGAAACAATTAGCATGTTTATGAATTATTTTGTCCTGAGATCATCTAGAGACAATAAATTTTGAACTTAATCTATAAATCCTTATAGATTTTTTTTTCTTGTAAATTAGCTTTTTAACATAACAACACACATAACTTTACATACAGAAGTAAAGATTCTGGTACCTTATTAAATAGGTACTACAATCAGAAATTTGATGTAGTTGTTATCCATACTAAAATGTGCATATTCCTTGAGAATTCATCAGCCTCCTGTTGAAAAAAGCTACCTGGTGGAAACAATTGTGCCTAGAGGCTGAAGGTACCCTCAGGGCATCAACTACTGCCATTAGTTTACCACTCTCAGAGCAGACATGTTTTGTGGGGGGAGAGGGGACAAGGAAAAATAAATTACATAATCACTGCACAGATAAACAACTATTAATACATGAAAAAAATTAAATACGGCAATAGCTATTTGAGCATCTCATTAACACAATGAATAAGACTAAGCAGCTTATCTTGGTGAGGTAATGTATATTTTTCCATCAAACTAATCAGTGCTGAATAATGACTAGCATAATATATCAGGGTAAATATAAGCACTTCCTGTCTCCGTAAGATGACAACTAACTAATCAGCACACATTCAAGCTGGAATATAAGTATGATTAGAAATAAAAAAACTCAGATAATACAGATTCATTTGAAAAACTTAACCATTTGATTAGAGACACTTGCCATGATCTTCGCTAGTTATCTCCATCTAAGATGGCAAACATATCTATCTGCACAGAAAAAAGGCACAAATTGATTGGGGGATAAATCAGAGGAAGATTAAGTATTTAGCATTTTTATATGCTCTCATTATACCATAATAACAATCCTGGATATGAAATTTGCAACTATAAAATATAATAAGGCAAAGTATACCTACTCACCCTTCACAGCAGTTCATCATACTTTATGGATGCTCACCTGGTGTCATTTGGTAGAACTAGGTGCTTCCTCTATCTGCAAGCACAGACGGGCGGTGGATTTCACCCACTGAGATGTGAACACCTGCCAACACCTGCAAGGACATACATTTAGAGGTAACAAATAGCTCACTGGTGACTCACTATGTTTCTAACAGAAAAATATGAGCTCTCCTGTGCTTCCAGCCTGTCAGAGACAAATATCACACTTTTGGAAAGCTAGAAATTGAGTCGCTTTCCAGATCCCTCTCCTAAAGCGGTGGACTCCGTTTCACCAGTATCACTGGGGAGACTGTGTCTCACCAGTTGTTGCAGTGGCTTCTCTGTGCTCCTCTGGGGTTCTTCTCTGCTTTCTTCTGCAGCAACTTGGATAACTGGGCTCTCAGAGCAGAGAAGAAGAGGGTGTATATGGGAATGTCCTTGCAAGAACCATTATTGTGTCCTGTTTCTTCTTAGAAACTGCATTACTGGGTTCACTCAGAGTATCTGAGAATTATTTTGTCCAGCTTGAGGGAAGGAATAAGCTGCTGACTGAGTTACTACAACACTTGTGTAAAGCCATTTTAACACATTTTTTGGTGTAGGTGGTACACCTGTGACCTGAATCATTAAAAACTTAATTTCTATGGTAGCTCTGTCAGTAACAGCTCTGCAGCTCAAGAGTTTGCAGTCCCTCTTACAGTTCCCAAATCAATTTCCTTCATTTCAGATGGAAATTTTTGCACATTAATATAGCATTAATTATTGATTCTTAAGTATTTTACTATTTTTCTTTACACGTAAAAGAGAGACTTCAGCAAAGGGCCTTTGGGGCAATTAAGAAACTGGAGTAGCTTGCACTTGAGTGAAAACTGGGAGAGCTGGCACTGTTCTCTCAGGAGAAGAGAAGGTTCGGCGGGGGGAACTCATCAGTGTGTACAAATCTGGCAGGAGGTTGCAAAGATGATGGAGTCAGGCTCCTTCCAGTGGTGTCCAGTGAAAGGAAAACAGGCAAGAGGCACAAAACAGAACACAGGAGATTCCCTCTGAACATCAGGAAACACTTTTTCGCTGTGACAGTGACCAAACACTGGCATAGATTGCCTAGAGAGGTTGTGGAGTCTCCATCCTTGGAGATACTCAAAAATCATCTGGACATGGTCACAGACAATTGGCTCTAGGGGGCCCTGCTTGAGCAGGGAGGTTGGACAAGATGACCCCCATGTGTCCCTTTCAACCTCAACCAGTTTGTGAAAGACACTCTTCCTCCACTGATACTCTGGTCAGATGCTGTCTCTGCTATGGTGTTGTACAGAGGAAAGGTGAGCTGATAAGACTGCATGTGAATATATCTGCTTAAAAAATAATCTGACGTTCCCCACTACAGAAGAAGTGACTCCACGTGGTCTTATCAGCACTCTGTTAACTTCATAAACTGCCTATTGACAGGTATCTGGTCTGCATATTACTCATCTGCAAATACTGTAACAGCATTTCTTCCCAATGGTCCCTACAATCACAACGTGTTATGGGATGATAAATGTCAATAGCAAAGAATCCCTGTTTTTCCATAGGAGGAAGGGATGATCTATCAGATTGGGTGAAAAAAGTAAATCTTAGCCATGTAGGATCAAGCACCTCTGTTCTCATCATTTCATTGTGAAACATGGACATAATCAGATTCTGATGAGGGTGGATGTTTATGATTGGAGAATTCTTAAGAAAGAACACACTGGATGTTGATGAAGTGTCACTGAACACAAAAAGTTATTCCTTGGTAAGTTGTTCCTGGAGCTCGCAGTGCTATTGCAGACCTTATTCTTTGATAAACAACTAACATCATGTCAAACTAAATAATAAAATCAGTTAGTTAGAAACTTAAATACGTTACTATAGAACAGTCAAGGTCACTTGGTACTGATCATAAGCATGTTAATAGACCATTCATTATGCATAGCTTTTGAATTCAGAGCCACTTGTTATTTTGCCTACCTCTTTATTATGCTGCTCTACGAAGTTGCTTTTATAATTAATTTCTACAGAAAGGGCAAGTAATTTCGCTTGTATTAAGCAATTTTGCAGCTTATGAAAAATAACCCGTTGCCCTGTTACCTCAACACACTTTCCATCTGGTATTTACGTGCAACTCGAGCCACTTTGTCTGTCTCTCTCCCTCTCAGTTGAACTTTGCATACAGCTCAACAGCAGTTGATGCTTTTGTTCCTGTTGCAGACTTGTCCCTTTTCTGGTGCTTGCACTACCTCCATTCTACCACATAATTAGGGTCAGATGCTAGTTCCCTGAATTAAAAGGCATTTGGGCTCTCCTTCCAACAAGCCTTTCTACTCCCTTCTTGCAAAACAAAGCTGTCACATGCATTCTTTAGATGGTGTTGGATTACGTTACACCACTTGACCACACTGGCTACACTAAGATAATTATGCCAGGTATTTTGCTGATAAAAATCACCATGGCATTATTGTGTGCTGTGGAACTCTATCAATTCAAATCAGCAGAAAATTGGGTTCTTTGTAAGAATTTAGAGACAGAGACAAAGCTTGAAGTTGCCATAAGGATTCTCACCAGGTTAACCAGCTTTTCTGGAAGCCCTTCACCAAGGCAGAAGTAAAGGGATCAAGGAGTAAGCAAATTAATTTCTGTAAAAATATCGGACAAAACTTCTGCCACTTGCCCAACTGTACATCATCAGGTAGTAAAGAAATACAACCCTTGCAACACTTCATTTTGCTGATTTGCTGCACCACAGGCTAGCTCCTACAGCTCACACAGGCACTGTTACTGGCCATGCAATAAACAGAGATAAAGAAATTGTGTAATGAATCTCAAAATAGAAAGTTTGAGAAGCTCATAAATGGCTCTTCTGGAGAGAGAAAAAACTGTTCTCAGTGGAGTTTTGCTGGTACTAAACTTGGCCCAAAGTGTTTGTTAAAATTTAAGAGGACTCCCTACTCTTGGAGCCTGTGCAAGACAACTCATTTCTTGAGGCCTCAGCCACCCAAATGAGCTCACTGCATGGGTCAGCTGGAGCTGGGGTTTGCCCTGTAGCTTCTCAGTGTTAAGTGGCCTTTTAAGAAGTTGCAGGTTCCCACTGAAGTCTGAAACCAAGAATCACAGTGCAAGTTCCCACTGAAGTCTGAAACCAAGAATCACAGACAGTGAAGATGGAGAAGGACCTCACAGAACAGCATACCCATCCACAGAGCCTTTTGGCCAACAGGACACTCCACTGTGTCTTCACTATCAAAAAAGGTCATGCAATAACTCTTAAGAGTGAACATTGGGGGTAAAAATCCTGCTTGCCACACTGGTTTTCAGTAACCACCTTGAGTTTAAAATTATTCTCGGTTCACCCTATTTTAACAAAATGAAGTTTACTCTATTACTTCGATGAGAATATATAGTATTTCTATCACAAGAAGTATTATATATCATCACTATTTCTTTCATGATAAGTAATATATATGTGATATTCTCACCCTGTCAGTGCTTTTGATTTGTATTCTGTTTCTACATTAAAGCTTGTTAATTAAAGTAAATGGCAAATCTTGCATTTAGCCACATTTCTGGGTATGATCAGACAATTATTTTTCAGCTTAATTGCGTTATTTTTAACTAACTTCCTTCACATTCCAAATATCAAGCATATCATTGCTCATATATAATAACACACCATAAAACTGTGTGAAAATACTGCTTTTATGCAAAAATGGAGGAAGTCTCAGAGAAAAAGATTTATTTCCTACATTGTACAAAACTAGTGCAATGCAACAATCTAATAAATCAGAGTGTTCTCACAAGGTGAGTTGTTTTGTCAGTTGAGTGCTTGAAATGCTATCTAATGTCTCTGTGGAAATGGCTGAAAGAAACAACAGATGTCTCAGATTTTTGCCTTTCATGTCTTATTAAAATCAAGGGAAGATGGAAAGGCAAACAAAGGGTTACTCATAATTTTTCTCTGCCTAGAAGAAGTTCCTGTGAACACCGCCTACAAGAAGAGGCAGTTATAACTGGAAGACAAAAAGCAATTTAGATAATAATGAACATTTATGAAAGAAAAGGTTCCTTGAGAACACTATTCCCAAGGATAAAAGGTAGAAAGGAGGTAAGGAATTCTGCAAGCCATTCATCTGAATAATGTGGCAGCGCCACTGCAGCCTTCAGCATAGCCATCTTGTATTATTGCCCACCAAACACCTTCAGCTGAGGAACCCTGAATGAGATGTTTGTGATCTGATTTGTGCTGGATACTTTTGACTTTACTCCCTCCTTCAGAGTTGCAACTCTGGCCTCTGAGCCACATCCCTGCTCCGCAGGGACAGAAAAGCTTACCTGAGTAAGACTTGTGACTTGGAGCATCTAGCTTGATATTTATAGCAGAGCTTTAAGCTGCCGTTGTCTAAGGTGTCTCCAGCTCCTACTTTCATCAGTTCCCCACGCTGCCTAATATATGTAACAGCAGTATTTGCCATTGTTGATTGTCTGCTAAGCAATGAGAAATGTTAAAATCTGCTTCAGATTGCTATGGTAGCCACTAGCACTTTGCATTAGAAGCCAAAGCAAACACCCAATTCCTTCCTATATTATTTTCTCCTCCTGCTGCTGCAGGAAGATGGATGTTTAATTTGCATTGGTTGTACCAACCATCTCCTGATAAGATGAAAACACTTAGAGAAAATGCATATGCAAAGTGTGACCCAAGCAGCATTTCCAAGCCTGTATTTCATCTCTGGGAAGAGTGAGTGAGCACGCTCTAGGGACCACACGTTCAGCCAACACCGCCTGTACTTGACACTGTGCACTCGGTGTCACACAGCCCCCCAGGATGGCTAGTGCTTACAGGCAGTGCTGCCTGTGCAGCGCACTGCACGACTCACACCATAGCTCCCTGGGGATGCCTTTGCTGCCACTCCCTCACCTCCACAGGCAAAGGGAATATTAAGCTCTGAATCAGTCCAGGCTGTTTACAGCAGCACTCAATACAGCATTAGAGTAAAGGTGCCAGAGCAGGAGGTCAGACTTCCGCAGTATAAGCCACTTAGAGAAAAAGTGCAGAAATCCAGCAGAGATACTTGAAAAAAAATAGAATAATAATCCTGCTTTTGCATTCCTGAGCTGGAATACTGTAGAGGAGTTCACACAAAATAGGTTAGCTTTGATCTCAAAAATTTTACACTTCGAATAAAGAAACTGAGGAGACAGTGTTTCTTTGGTTGTTTTCGTTTAAGACCTCAATCTGAAGGTGTTGACACCAATGGACTGTGCTGATGCTAAATGCCACTGAAAATTGATTTAAACCAGTTTTTAAACCATTCAGTGAATGATCTCATATGTGATACCAAAGGCTACAGGCACTGAAAAAGGTCTGGCTGCTGGGTAGTATATGTGACCATGTCTTTGCAGAAGGCTGTCCTCAATTAAAGGACGATAGTACAATTTAAAAAAAACCCCAACCTATAATCAACTGATTTTTGGATAGTCCCTACAAAGATCCAGACCTATTATTTTTATACAAATGCATGGGAATCAGAACTGTAAAAGGTTTCAAGCTAACTGTAAAGGAGTGTCACATACATGTCACTATAAGGACTGGTTTAGTTCTGTGTATAGAATTGCCAAAAATATGATACAGACTAAAGAATTCAGTGGCAAGTTTCTAGCTAAACCCGAATTTTGGAATTGTTTCAGCAGTTACACTGCTATTGACTTTGGGTACCTTAAGGAAAAAAACCATAGTCCTAAACCAAAACAAGTTATTGCCGCTTCGTTGGGAAGCTGTAGCACCTCACCACCTTGTGGCAGCTCTAAAAATCCAGCCAAGGATCCCTGTTGTGGCCAGGAGACTTCTTGGCCACACAGTTTGGTTTTGCCAAAGCAGAACACTGGGAGAGATGGGTCAGGGCATCCTGGAGAGAGTGGCCTCTGCCTGAGCCGGCTCAGCCTGGAGATAGGCAGCGACCACTGTTTTGCCTCAGGAGGATGAGAGGGAATATGGCAGGAGGAGATGGCATACACTGAGGTGGTGGTAGGAAGGAGGAAGTGGAGTGGATGGAAGTGAGAGTTGCTTACAGAGGAGAGTATGGAAAGTGGAGGGGAGAGTCACTGGGAAAACAGGTGATCAGGAGGTCAAAGAACGTCTACAGGGTCTGTAATACTGGGAGCCATTGCCCAGCTGGAGTGGATCCCAGTATTTCCAAACATCAGATTCCTCCCTGGCCCCACAGCTGATGATGGAGCTAACTGGCAAAGCATTTCCATCACCTGTGGTGGGGTGTCCAAAGTGCTGTTAGCCCCCTCCTCTGGCTACCAAGCCCCTCTGGCTCTGAAAAATTCATCCTTGATGATCACTGTGTAGGGGAGAAGCTCAAGACTATCCCCACCTGCCTTCTGTCCCTCCTGCCCCTGGGTTTTAATTTGCTATAACTTAGGAAATACCTTTAGGTGATATTATAAGACAAACCCAAAACAACTATCCTTTTGATGATGGCATGTTAGGTACTTCACTTTTCAAAGAAATAATTTGGGTATGAGTGCCCTAAACAAAGGTTCTAATCTTGACAATTCTTTGCTGGAGCAGGAATTACAGCTGCAGGTGCAGGATGAAGGAAGAGAAAGGGAATGCTGTGAAGGGGGAACTAACCCCTCTATTAACCCAGGCTACTGCAACACACATTCCTGTCTCAGGACAGGATTGCAGCTACAAGTCTGAGCAGCTGCATCCGCTCCGGAGAGGGGAAGATATGGATTCATTTTGCTCTCTGCTTTTATTGAAATCAGGTCACCTATACCTATGGCGCTGCTTGTGTGAGACAGGAAATTCATCCCTACAGTTTATGCAACACCACCAGCTCCAAGAAAGAGCTGTTGAAATAGGTATAGAGTGGCTTTGTAGCAAAATTGTCAGAGCAACCCTTCCATCCTGGCTCTGGGTCCTCCCACTAAATGAACTGACCTACGGCCACACCAGCATTTGAAGAAATCACTCTTCCCTCCACCACACACATCCACGCACCTCTGAGCCACTCTGGAGGCAGCAGAAGGGCCAAGAACAGACAGCCTGTACTGAACAGCAGATTTCTTTGGAACAAATACTTGGCAAAAAAATGCTTTTGCATTTTTGCTTCCTACAGTGCCTCAAGAGTGGTGTCTGTTTAACTAGCATGTGCTTATTAAAACTGGTAAAGAAGGCATTCTGGTGTGGTTAGTAAAATCACAGGCAATTGTGTACTGCATGGGATAAGGTCCAGCTTGCCAAGCTTGCATGAACAGCTTGTTCTACCCTATCATTTATGAATAACCATTTTACTTCTATAAAGGAATCGGCTATATTTCACGGAAGTAAGGGCGATCCTCTAACCAAATGCATTGGCAGTCTGAAAATGAAGGCAGCTTGAGAATTGCTGCCCATCTGGGGAGAGCTGGCACCGCAGGTCTATGAGATCTCCTCCAGTCCCGGCTCTGGTGTGAGCATCAGAGTCAGTAATGAGTCTTGGGCCCATCCAGATCTGATAAAGTCCTTGGCACACACCAATGGCGACTTAATCTCTATTCTTTCTGGTGAAAGACAACAGACTGCAGGTAAAAACCACTATAAATTGTTCCACCTGCAAGTCAGTTGTACAGTTTGTCAGTGCTGGCAGATGCTAATACCTTTCTGTCTCTTTCTAGAGGCTATTTATATTAACAAATAAATCTTGATCCAGTCTGACCTGGCAATCTAAAGATGAACAGTTGAATTTCAATTTCCCGTCTTATGCGGTCTCACCAGAACACATTCCTGCATATCCAGAGCTACTAAAAGCCAGCCACACTTTCAGTAAATATAAATGTAAATATAAATTTTCTAGCTCTGCTGTTTCTAATATTTTACTATCTTTGTCTCTGGTCTGGACAGTTATTATCTCAGTAATGCTTTTGAAACATGTCTCAGCCTTGAGTTCCAGGTTAAGAACCAGCTGGCTTTTGTCAAACATCAGAAAATCATCATACCATCAAGAGCACAGGAGAAAAATTTCTTCAAAATGCCTGTTTCTTTCCAGTTCTCTGATGTGTGGGAGGAAGCCAACTTCCTTAGTGGAACCACATTGAGTTGAAGGTGTCTGCAAACGGTCAAGTAATACAAGTTGGACAGAAGTGTATGAAGGAGGGAGTGTGTGCGCGTGTGAATATCAACCCCCAAAAAACTAGGTCAAATCACAGTAGGAATGAGAGTTTAGTGAGGTAGACAATATTGAACATAGGAAGAATGAGCCTTCTGGTGTGTGCTTTGTCTCCCTCTGCCTTTCTGCCCTCTTCATTTCGTTCACCTGCTCAGCCAATGGAAAGCATTGCACTGATGAGGTGTTTCCCAGGTCCCTTCAGGTTCCAGTCTCTCTCTTCTCATAACGCCCACCACGCAACCTTTGGGGCTACGGCAGCAATTCCATGCCTGGAATTGCTCAGGGCTGTATTTGGCTAGTTTGCACTGCAATAGCAGCTGACCAGCTCCAGATGAACCCTGTCAACATCATACTAGCTGCCAAAAAAGCTCCTGGGGACAGTATAGCAGTTAAACCTCTCCACTCTCATTCACCCCCCAAAAACAATCAGCTGCAATAGACAATGCAGAAACTGGTAGAAAGGAGGCTCTACCAGTGCTGTCATTAGTCAGCCTCTGTGACTGTTTTTCCATTTCCTCTTGCCTGTCAGCAGACCTTGAGCTCATGACTCTGGCCTTTTGTCCTTGCTTCGACACATTCAACATGTTGGACTCATCACCCTCATAAGAGTAGCATCTGCTTTTAACTATGCAGGAATTCTACAAAGCATTGTTAACATTGGTCCAAGAGAGGAGAGCTATCAGCGCAAATATCACAGATGAACTGAAAGAAGATTTTCAGGATATATAGGTCTGAAATATTTCTGACAGGTCAGTTAAAAGATGCATTAAGGCAGAATATAACACTCATCAAGCTCAAGAAATGTTTTTCTTTCCTTGACTTCTACCTATTGGAGCAAATCCTGAGCCACTAAGTCAGCTTGTTGACATACTGGGGCAGAAATGACTGAAAAAAACCTAGTAAAAATACATTGCAAAAGCTCTGTAATAACCCTCTGTGTCTTAACATTACTGATATTTACAGCAGCCATTATTCATAGGTTTGCTCAGTGTTCTGGGCAACCAGGAACCACATTCGTTTTAGATTATTCTTACTTAAGGTACAAGTGCATCTCTATTGACATAAATTTGGAGAACTATATCCAGGGAACAAAAGTCAGCTCTACCTTCCATGAAATTAAATCAAGAAAGATGGCTGCAATAGAGGACAGTGATAGAGAGCCTGCTGTTGAAGTATTAGTGTTATAACCAGATCGATTGCCTTCCCACTTGGTTTTGATCTAGGTCAGGAGAGAATCTAACACTGTATTTCCAAGTGAAGAGAGGGTTAGTGGATACCTTGGAGGAGCCTCTGAGAAGTCAAATATCGCCAGCGGTAGTGGAGGAGTTGTTCACACCTCCTGGCCATTATGTGGATCAGCGAGTGCTGGGCTCTCAGCCCTCACTCCATGAGCTGCAGAGCTGCCTAAAGACGCTGGAGCAAAGCAGCCCCGGGAAGGGCTTTTGAGCTGGTGGAGTTTTGCTGGACTAGAGTCAGGTCAGTGGTCTGATTGATTAAATAAAGGCCATCTTCAGGTCTGTAGACCAGCAGGGGCACCTGAGTGTGGGACCTTCCCACCTGGGGACAGGGAGTGACCCAAAAATGCCTGAACTAAGACAACTGTGTCTTAGCACCTGCTCAGCCATCAGCACCTGCTCTGAGCTGGAGCCACCTCAGCAGCCGTCTCTGTGTGGACAGGGACATTGCAGTGCTTCATCCTCCTTTGCTCATGGACCGACCACGAAGCAGAACTGTCAATACTTCAGCTTGCCTAAACACCACCACTTACCCTATGCAGACAAGTTTACTTTCATGGCATTATGGAATCCCTGGACACTTACAAATATAAAGATTGCATTGACTAATGCTTCAGTCAATAATACATGTATGTAGTTCAAACATAACTGCATGGCTGATCCATGCTGAAGGAGGCTGGCCTAATCCATCCTGAGAATAAATTTAGGTCCTGCATAAACTCACTTAGCTGCCAAGTACAAACTGGATTGTGACTTTATTCTTTTATAAATAAAACACCAACTCTCTCCTATAATGATAAACAGGAACAATATTTAAAGGACCTAAAGTACATGATGAGCAGCCTCAACAGTTTTACAAAAGCAAATGTAATACTAGAGGAAGAGAGGGGTCGTATAAAAATATTATAATGAAAATAGCATTCAGAAATCCATTAGCAAGTGACTGTGCTTCATCACAGCACTGGGAAAGTATTTTAAATGTAAGCAAAAAACTTTGCTTTTAAAATCCTTAATGAAGATGTAAAGTACTAAAAGCCACTGGGAAGTCTTAAAAAATGAAAACGGGAGCATGCAAAAAAGCTAACACCTTGGTTCATAATGGATTACAAGTTGATACTGTTGTTCTTGCCTACATTACTGCAGACTACCATTATCTGAGTGAATGAAACTGCAAAACTCACCCGCTTTTTTTTTTTCCTTAGCCTCCTTATTTCCAGTAAGATTTGTTTCATTTATTGATCTCCCTGGTGGGTACCATAGCAATGGATGAAACAAGACCATTTATTCAAACTTTCTTTTATTAAGCTAAACAAAATGCATTCAGATGAAAACTCAGAACACTAAGAAAAGACAAAATAGGCATTGAAAAAGGTAAGGGCAGTACTTGCAGAGGACTTTGAAACTTAGCTTAAAGTCTGTACTTTTGGTAGGAAATTCAGTGTAATCTGTACTTTGGAAAACTCCCAATGTTTTTTAAGGAGAACGTTAAAATTTAGTAGGTGAGAAGCTCCTAGTTGCTATATCCTGTAGCAACATCTAGAGATCAGAGCCCCCCAATGCAGATGGTGAAGACACTCCTATGTAAGGACTTCTTCAAGATATCTTTCACCAAAAGGGAGCTTTTCCCCATAGCTGTAAACTTCAGACAAAACCTGTGATTTTTTTATGTGACTGCGTTATTTTTTTTCCAAGTGCTCACCCCCTGTCATTTTGTTGTCAGATGTGGCTGTAACAAGATGTCCTGTGCAGCCACTGAATGTCTTTGAGGAATACAGGGGCAGTTTGTAAGAGCAGAACTTCACTTCAAACAAGTCATTCAGTAGCATATTCCTTACTCTGACATATCAAGGAAGAGAAAATGTCCTGGAAGTTGCAAAGCCCTGTATTTTACCCTGTATTTGCCAGGAAATTAATAGAGGAAAACCAAGCCAACGCCTCATATTAATGCAAACCACAATTAGAGGAATCATGGCTTCCAAGCTGTGTGGTGTCTGAGAAAAGGATATTTTTAAGTCAGCATCCTTTGCTTTCATATTTGAAGTGTCTTTGCAGCAAGAACAAACGTTGTGCCTGGGCTCATAATGCTGTGCAGCTCTCCCCAATTAGCCATTGCCCACTGCTGTGCATGAACCAGTGCATTTGTGCTGCAGGTCCTACTAAATACTTATTTCATGTGCAGGAAGGTATGTTGGCAGCATCAGGGAGGACTGGTGATGTCCCATGGCTGGACAGCAAGGCACCTCTTCACATGAGCAAATACTTCTGGCCCATGACAAGTTCATCTCTCATCACTGGCCTATACAAAAGCTTTATCTATTTAGTGGGAGTCTCATATTCACTTTCTGATTGATACAAGGGCATGGTCTCATCTCCTCTGGACACTGTATGTTTGCTTTCAGGCATGCTCACCCTATAGTACATTACACTGTGGGGCATGTAGAGAAAAGCAGTCATACAGCCAATAACTGAAAATTACCTGCTTGGCTAGGACTGCACATCAGCACCTTTATAATGGGTAAAACCCCCCACAACCCTGAATATAAGCAGTTGTAGAATAGTCCCCAAGGTCTCACCTTTGGCTGTCGTTCCATGAGTAGTTGAATGTGCCCTGGACTCCCTGGTCACTTGCTGCTACAGGCAGCATCTGCTCCTCTTCAGCATTTTCTGAGTAGGTGTAGGAGTAGCACAGCCTAGTTGCACCTGCTTTGCAGCACAGGAGAGGTTAATGTTCAACCCTAGATTGAAGCAACCTGGCTTTGAGCTCTCAATTATCTTAAATACAACCAAGTACACTTTTCAAAGGAGAGAGAAACTGCTGTAAGAGCACACAGCTGCACGAAGGATGAGTGATTCACTTCCTTATGTCTCATGGAAAAGAGAAGTCGATGCCTTAAGTGTAATGAAGTTGATGAATTATGGGCTTAGAGTGGTGGATCTTGCATTTGAATAAAGGAGAATGTAGCAGGCAATCAGGGTTGTGAAACTACTGTTTATGCACTCCACGTCTTAACAAATAACATAACAATATATAGAGATTGATTTTATAAGATAACATAATGATTTCATGCACAGTAGCTATTATAAAGTGATGTGTTGTTTATTTATTCTGTCAATGCCCAGCAATAACTAGTTATTTGCTGTCTCCCTCTGCAAGAGGGGAGTTAGCAGAAGTCTTACCTTGAAGTCAGTCTAAGACTACTTTTTAAATGGTTGGTAATGGCCTTCAAATGTGCTACTTTATTTAAGCCGTGTGAATGTCAGTACACATTTCTTCAGAGAACTGAATTCCTGCAGTTAGTTTTTACCTCTCCAATCCCCAGTTTACCCTTACAATCCAGACTGAAATCAGGATGGTTCCTTTTTCTCACACACCAAAGCTCTTTGGACGCAGCCACATCTGGCACGAGCTTTTTCTGCTCTGGGAACAGAGAACAGCCAGGACAGCAGCCCATGCATCATCTCACACAAAACCTCTCACAGACTTATCAATCTCCCTTTTAAGACCAGTAGACACTACTCACACTTATACTGACTGTTAGGCTGCTTAGGTGCTAAACGAGAGGTTATATAGCATCTAAAACCTATCCATAGCACCAACATTACCTTACTGCTTTTCTCCCTCAGGGCTCTTTTCCCAACACACTTGTAAAGAGTACTAATTTCCCCTTTTACAAGCTTATTTGTATTTCAGCCTGATGTTCCTCAGTTGATGAACACAGCAATTTGAGAACATTGTGGCTCTTTCCCACTTCCAAATCTTCTTTGCCTTTTCCCTCAGCTTCCTTGTCTCACACTACTCATTTCTCTTCTTTTTTCCCTTTTTCAGAATTTTTCCATTCTTTTCACGAAGTGGACAGGGGTGAGATTATTTGGGATACAGTGAGCTGCTGTTCTAAGCCAGGTTATTCACTTGTTGCTGGTTTCTAATGATTGCCTAGTCAGAAGGTGTTTCAAAGGCTGTATCTGTGCTGATAAACAAAAGAAATCCAGGAAGAAATTACTGTCCCCGGGGTCAACAGACTCACCCTGGCTGATATCTTTGCTGCTCAGGGCTAGGTCCTCTTGATGGACTATGTTTGCACTGCACTTGAGGTGGCTCTTGGTATTTTGCAAGCACACTGGGGCTTCAGACAGGAATAATTGCATTTTTGGGGTTCCTTTTTAACTTTCAAAATACCTGAAATAACACAGAGGCTGTTTTGCAGCTCACTAGTGTGTTTTGGTGGGGGGAAGAATGGTTTTGGGTTTTCTTTGTTCTTCAGTTAGTGTAAACCAAGGCTATGTGTTGGGCATTGAGGTTGAGACATGGGAGTCTGTGAGGATGTTTGGGAGCAAATACTGTTGGGATACTGGAAGAACCAAACTGCATGTTTTCACAAGACCTACTACCTTCTGGGAGCAATCCCTGCAACAACCTGTCCTTAATGTTACCTTGGACACTTGCCCAAAAATGCCAGTTGCCCTCTCCTCAGCAAACAAGGAGCACCTTCCCTGCCTTTTGTTGATGGTCACCTCGTGTTCATGATTGTCTAAGTCCACGCAGCAGCAACAAATTCACCTGGAATCCCACTATCCCCTTTTCCATACCTCTGTCACTCATGGTGGCCATCCTGAGTCATTAGACACCTTGGCCTCACAGTGTCTGGAACAAATACAAAGTGGAGTCTGGCAATGTGCTTTTATCACAGACAATTTTTATTGATTATACTGCTATATGGTTAGAAAGGAGGAGAGAGTCTTTCTTGTTAGAAATAGGAGGGAGGAAGATGCATACCCCTACTGCTCTTCCTTTTGAATCAGTTTTAGGAGAGCTCTCCAATTAGGAAATTGCAACAACAAGCCATGTGATGGGGTAGGTGAGACACCTTTGAATATACAGAGCAGAAAGATGGCCCTGTTCCCTCAGCTATCACCCAGCCCCCCTGCTCTCTCCTACAGTGAGATTTTAGGCACTCAGTTTTCCAAGTGGCTGTGCCTGATGATTTGGGGCCAGGAGTGAGAGGCAAAGAAGCATAGCCCTGCAAAACCAAGAAAGGGGCTGAGAGGCGAAGGATTGGGAAAGCTCGTGCTGAGCATGCCAGTCTGGACATGGATGTTTTGAATGCTGACTTCCTGGGGATTTACCACATTGCCATGTGTTCAGGCCTTGTCAGATAGCTGGTTATTTCTCATAGGTCACGTGTGTCAGACCCTGTTCTTTCTTGAACTGGGTTATGCAAAGTCCTAGTATTTAGTGGAAGTTGTGCATCTCTTTGAGGACAGTGGCTATGTAGTGGGACAGAGACTTGCCGTCCTCTGAAAGGGAGAGATGTTAAGAAAATAAACATTCAAAGAGTAAAATGACTTGTGCAGATGGATACGGTGAGAGTGTATGCAGTCGTCTGCAGCATCTCTGTGGGCGTGTGCATCAGTTGGTTCTCTCTAATGCATTTGGTGTTTTAAGTTATACCTGCCAAACCTCAGGCCTGAATCTTCTTCTTTGAACAACCCATGTCCTTTGTCTTTTGATTTGCAATGACCCTACTATTCTTGCACCGTAGCAGGGAGGATCCACCATTCCAAAGCATCTTTATTTGTATGATTTACTCTATTTCACATCAAGCTGCCTATTCTTGTGGGCACTTATAGAATCAGCATTATGTCTTTTCTCCCTCTGTAGTACCAGGGAATTAGGATTTCTGTGTAAGATCTCAGTGCCAGAAGGCTTTTAGCTATGCTGGTAGGACTGGAGATATTCTGGCTTGTAGGTACTGAATCTTTGGTCTGGTATTACTCGGTGAGCAAGGAGTTTGATATTGCATCCTTAATGGACCCTTTTTATTCTCTTTATTTTTTCTGCAAGAAAACAAAGCTTAGAAACTGTTCAGATACTGTTGGCCTTGTCTTATTGTGTGTAATTTTGAAGCATTTGTTCCAGGCACACTACAATTTTTGCCATTTAGTGATTACCTTTAAATTCTGCAAGGCCTTTTCTCATGTGCCCTTGTGCAGCGCTTTGGGAGATTGTCTGATGTGAAAGGCACTATTACACATTGAACTGATTATTGTTGTTTGTTGCTGTTAACACAGACAAGAAACCCTCCTGGCAGGGAAACAACTTCTTTGCTAATAAGTATTCATAATTTGTATCTCAGTAAAAGATGTAAACATATATTATCATTAAATAGGCTGTAATTTTAATTGCCTATAAATGTTATTAATTCTGATTGTGATTACTCAATAGGTAATAAAGATAAAGGCTGTCAAAATTAATTAAGTACACATTCATTAAATTCAAGGTAGCTTCAGTTTCTTTATTGCACAAATACAATTAACACTTAATCTGAATCTCAGTAAGTTACATAATCATGTGACTCAAAATAAAGGGAGGATACAACCTTGGCCTTTTACTTTTTACATGGGAAAACATTAATGATGCTGACATTGGAGACAATTAGACAGTGTCGGCCAATTGTTTTTAGTCAGCTTTCTCTCACATCTGTGGTGTCTACAAGCAAGAAGGGCCATTGTTTCTGCAGGCCTCCGTCGTGCTTTGGCTCTTTGTGCTAACCGTCAATCTCTTGCTGGATATCAAAGCTGTGAGGAAATTAGAACAGACCAGCTCTACTGCACCACACTAAAGCTTAGCAGGGTGCATCCACTATGCTACTAATTAGGCAGTGGCCAACAAAATAACCTGTCAATGTGTGCTTGCCATTTCCCACACACCTGCATTTCATACACTAATAAGCGTACAGCCAGGGAGAGAAAGGAATAACTGCTGAAGTGTGAAAAATGAACAAAATATAACAATGTTTCTCTCCCCACCTATACTACTGCCAATTACCATTTAACATTAGGTGGAATCAACATGTCGGAAGAAATACAATACAGTATCTGAACCTAAAGAGGGGGTAGGAAGGAGCAAAGCCACACATAGCGAATGTATTAATGTTTGCTGCGGAACGACGTGCTAAGTGGAATCCCTTTATTTGTATAAACCAGGAGGTTGAAAATGATCGTGATTAGGGTTTTTCTATTCGCGTCAACCCAAAAAGAAATCCATATTTTTGTTGCTTACCAAAAATAGATGTATAAACGCTGTAGCAAATGACAGCCAGGGCTCTTCTAGCAGACCACATCTTTCACGTGCACCAGGGCAGTTAAGCCAGCACAGGCTGACTAAACTTCTGATCTCCCTCTGATTTACTTTCAGCCAGTCGGTTGCAAGCCTCTTGGAAACTTATGGGCACCATCCTTCCACCTTGTAATTCCTTCATTTAAAATCATATGAATCAGGATGTCAGTACTGGCTTGCCTGCTGGACTTATTACATTTGTGCTATTATTTCCTATCATGATTCTTTTCCCTATCAAACACACAGTTAGAAAACTTCTAGAAATTACTTTTCTATCCAAGTGACAAAAATATACAAAACTGCCCTGTAATTACTATTATGAAAGGGGGAGAAGGAATGTTTATGCAGTGATTAGAAATATTGTGTTTGAAAGTGGCTCATCCTCAAAATACAGAAATCGGTTTCATTACAAGCCTTATAGCATCGCTGGGAATTCACACAACTCCCACTTACAAGTCCTTGTAAATTGCTGGGTTTTGTACGATAGTAATTCACACACCATGTATTTCTTCCCTTTTCCCTTCGCTTTAATGCCTGATCAGATTGCAAGAGTGATGTTATAGAAGTGATATGCACTGAAAACAAAGCAGAGCTGAAGTGAAGATATTAGGTCAGGTGCAAAAACCCCAGGGCCAAACTGTTAGAGCCATTACCTTTGCTGAGTATCTGACTCCTCTGAATTCAGAACTTCAGACTTGGAGCTCTTTATTTTTTCCCTCTTTGCACAAACCCAAGGGTTATAAATGCAAATTTACTCATATGAAACACAGTGATTCCCTTGCAGGACTCCCTCCCCCTCCATCCTGAAGCATGCACTTAAATTGTCTTTTTTTTTTTCCATGGGCTTGAGCTGTGGTGGATCAGGTAGACGAGGGGCAGAATTCCCTTCAAAAAGAGATTTATGGGCATATATCACTCCTGAGTAGCCATCCTACCAGGCATTTTCATTGTAAAGCTGAATTTAGAACATGAAATGAAAACCAGAAGGGCCGATGAAATGTGTGGATGAAGCTGTTTTCTTTTACAAGAAAAATCACTTCATCTCAATATGTAGGAGAAATGACTATATTGTTATGCTATCCTTGATGGAAATCATACAATAAAGGCCAATATTCAACTGGTATTTGTTAGATACTTTTGAACACCACTCTGCCTTTCATTAGACTTTATCCAGGAGCAGCATTTTCAATTATAAATAAAAACTTTCTCCGCCTCTTCCCACTTGAGCTCAAGTATAGAAGGCCCCTATTTAAAATGCAGCTCCCGAGCAGGCCACCAGGCCGCCTGTTCAGCTGCCAGTGGCTTTTGTGTACAAAGATGTTAATTGGTCCTAATCCCCTCCTAGAAGCTGTTTTGGTAGCCTGACCTGGCACCCCAAAGGACACCTTGGTGTGAAAAACTAAAGGGCCCATTGAAAAGAGAGTGAAAAGCAGCACTGAGCATTCCAACACATTTTAATTTCAGGAATTAAAAAAAAAAAAAAAGAGAAGGGAGGGTGTAGCCAGAGGGGTTATGGCAGAGGGGGGGATGGCACACATCATCTTGCTGATTCTGAATTGGTCATACAAAGCTTTAGTAACTGTGAAGTAAGCTCTACAAACACCCTTTACACACACATGCAAAAAACCAAAACAATAAAAAAGCCAAGATCTGCTTATATTTCAGCTTCAGGTTTGGATCCTTCTTTCATTTTGTTATTGCTCTGTTTCGTGGAGCTGAAGAAACCCAAATGCAAGCCAAGGGTCTCACATCCCTTCTTCTGTCCTCCTCAGGAGGAGGAGGGTAAATCCAGGCAGAAGTTAGTTTCCCTATGGATTCTCTGGTCCATTACGTGGAACAAATAAACATCTAGGACTTGAAGTAGAGAAGACATTTTTTATTAGGCACTTACAGAGCAAGCAGGGCAGAGGGTGTGGGGGGGAGGGGGAATGACAGGAAGGACGGGAAAAGAGAAAAAAGGCAGCTATTAAGGCAAAGTTATGATCAAATGTACACAAGAAATGTTAGATATAAACAGTCCCCTTTGGAAGCTGTAAAATGCTATCTGTTCAGCATGCCACTGTGCAAAGTGTACATTTACAGCCTGGGTGGTAAATTATGCTAATAGAATGCACAAACCTCAACCATGAGGTTTTGAATTTTTTGACACAGTTCACAGATCAACTTCATAGGTCAAAGGAGTTTGCCTCCCACAGCCTGATAAAGTAGAGACATATACAGTGTGTGTTTATTATTATAATCTTGCTCAATGCAAGTTTTTAGATAGAATATATTTGGTAGATTTTCATCTCTGCATTTGCTCACAATGAATATTTTTCATTAGACTGCTCTAGGCGAGGGCAAAACACTTAGGAGACTCTTTTCATGGAAATGTTTCAAGGTGTTGAATGCAAAATCCCAGTAATAAAAGCTTCCATAGCACATCAATGTACACAGAAAGGAAGCTAGAGTAACAATTCTTTCACCAAAGAACTACTCAGATGTACTTTTTAATGAGCATTTACAATACAAGGAAAAAAAGAAGCATATGAAATGTTGGATTCCTTAATCAGCAGAGATTTTCTGCTCAAAGAACAGGGACCCATAGTTAGAGAGGGAAGGTAAGACAAAGACACAATTCTTGCACAATTATTGTAAAACAAACAACCCAACCCTCCAAATACACAGCATCTAAGAAATGTGGAATATTCATTTGGAGAGAACATCAAGAAGTGCTGCATTCTCCTTTTGATCTCCTAAAGTACTTCTGGTGATCCAAGAGTTGCAAATCAGCATTTTCCAGACTCATATAAAAAAATTAGGGTATTTTTAATGTCAAATTAAGAAAGGATAGCTAGCAGAATTTAATCTTGTGCAGTTGTCTCAATATGTGTTTTCGATTTCAATGGCTGATTCACTGCTCTCATCATGATAAGGGTAACTCTGTCTCTGGCATGGTATTTTCTGCTGCTTAACAATGTTTTGGTAAGGTGTATCTCAGAAACAAGGTGGCACCACGAAAGCACCTTAAGAGATGGATGGAAAAGCAGATGATCAAGCTGGAAAATGCTTCCCTTGGAAGCTGAAAAATTAAATGTAGGGAAATGTCAAAACTTCAATGCAGAGTGAAACGGCCGATAACATTCCTTTTCTCAAAATGTATTTGTTTTCTTTAAAGCATACAGGTGTATTTTAACGATTTTGGATGTTTCATGGGTTTATTTCTGTTTCAATTTACTTCTTGGCAATGAAAGGAAAGGCAGGAGAGAACTCAAAATGACTCAAGGAGCCAGGTTTTCGGTAAGTGGCAGTGTGCTTCCATGTGCACCTCCTAAGATGTGCTGGAGGAGCTGCTTTGCAAAAGTAGCATATTTGAGGAGTTTTAATAAAATAATTTAAAAAAGCAGAATCAGTTCTGTAGACCTAGACCTCAGTCTCTGAGTCATCTGCAGGTGAATCGTGCTCTGTCTCCCGAACTGAGCTGATTATTCACATGAGTAAGGTGAGCAGGGCTTGTTCCAGGGTCATCCACACAAGTCCTCCTTATAGAACGGCCCTGAAGTTGCATGGACTGAGACAACAGAAGAGACTGAACAAGCTAACCCAAGCAATCTGGCTGCAAAACCCACTGTGTCTCCCCCAAACTCTGCAAACTTCTCTGGCACTGCACAAAGTCAGAGCAGAGGACAAAGTTTACCTCAGAGCAAGGGCTCTCCCTGAAAACCACAGCAGATCGTTAGAAAAACAAAAAATAGCGTTTATTTTCAAGGGGAGTGAAAGGTAACTGCTCCAGAGCATCAAATGGTTCTTGTTTTTCACTGGACTGCTCAGAAAAAGAGCTTTCAGATAAAGCCACTGATGATCTGCTGCTAGTGTGTGTGAATCTGTGCTTCCTACACAGTATTGCTGCACTTAAAAAAATAACAGGGAGAAAAGTAGCCTCTGAAAATCACTCCAGCCTCTTTGGGGAGGTGAGTGTATAGTGAATATGTCGAACTTTTTTTTCTTCCCATTCCAATCATTTCCCTCCACTCCCCCTCACATTTACAGCTCCAGTGGTATTTCAATCCAGTTAATGCATGTGTGTTGTAAATGTCACAGGGGTTAATCTCCACCAAGCTTTTAAGAAAATAAATCAGCATTTTCACTGATTTGATACCTTAAAAAAATTTCCACCCACTCTTCCTTTCTTCCCCTGATGTGGCAGGAGGGGTATTAAACTCTGGGTGAGCCTGTAAGAAACTGTTGGATATTTTCTGTTATCCCTGCCAGGTGGCAAAGAACCATAAGAGTATACAACTCCTTTTTGCAGGAGATTAGTAAAATAGAAGGATTCCTAAATGGTGGCCTGGTCCTGCTGGGTACCGTCTGTCCCCCTTGAATTCTGCAGCAAATGGGGAGAAAACATGAAGTGAAGAATTTAAATGAAAGGGAAAAAAAGGAGTCAGAGCATGCGGAGGGATTCCTTGCCCCTGTTGTTGCATCCATGAAACTTCGAGCTGCCTGCCACACAGCTTCCTGGAATTTCTAAAGTTGTAGGTTTTGCCCTTGAATTTGTATTTGTAGCTTTTCAGAGGCATTGGTGAAAAACACAGCCACGCTCAAAATCAGCTCCCAAAGAGTGCTACTCCCTCTAAATGTAGCTATGGCAGCGAGGCTGGCTGAAGGCACAGGCAGAACAGATTTGTGCAGGGCAGCACATTTTCAGGGTGTAAAAAATGTCCTTGTTCCTCTTTTTTGTGAATGTCAGCAACGGGCAAAACCAGGCAGCCGAGAAGGAGGGGCTGTGGTGTGCCTGATGCCAGCTGCTGGGTGGGGGGAAAGAATGGCACCACCACGACCAGCAGCCAGAGAATCAGCAAGCTCCAAGCTTTGAGGGTCCTCCTTCACCCTGAGCCAGGTACTCAGGGACCCCACTGTGCCCCATCCCTCACGAGGGGCCTTGGGTCAGCTCTGGAGAGCAATAACAGAGATCAAAACAGTCAGCAGAGCTGCAAAACTAACTCGACCTCTTCAGAAGGACGTAGAATATTCCTCTCATGATTTTATTGTCAGAAAGGCCTAGAATGACCAAGCAAGTAAATATTACAGGCATTCTCTGCACACCCCGGGTGCATCAATGAGGCAGGCTTCCATCGTCCTCCTCTAAATGGAAAACACTGGTATCTGCATTTTAGAAATGGAGAAGTGTAGTATAAAAGGTGACTTCCAGAGATAATCTGTCACAAAATGAGGAAGAGAACATAAACATGTTTAAAACTCTGTACAGCACAGCCTCCAAAGCCTGCTGGCATTGAACCCAGGGCTAAGAAACTTCCTAAAGGAGGTGTTACAAAGCTCCGGAGTGTTTAAACTCTCACATGGGATACACCATCCCCCAGCTCAGACTCAGCTGAGAACAGTGGTTTCTGTGAATCAGTTAATTCCTTCTCCAAAATCCCCATTCACTTACCTTTCTCTGTAAAAGTCTGGCAATATCAAAACATGTAGTTTTTCTAAAACTGCTCAACAATGAAATGCCAAAAACCCCATCCTTGTTCTCTCTAAGTAATCCACATGACCAGAAAACAGTGAATACACAATTTAAGGAAAATTAATCTACATCTGTCCGCAAAAGCACGGCAAAGGTAGCGGATGTGGATTGGCTTCCTGTATTTGCATTTCCTTCACACAATGAGTGGATCTAGTTACATTTGTTTCACCTTTCAGCTATTTCTCCAATTTTCCTTTCTGAATGGAGGAATTTTTCCCTTTTTTTTTTCTCCCAGAGTCAATGCTGGGGAGGGAAGTAAGGAAGTTATCAAAGGGGGGAGGGTGGGGAGAACAGCCTAGCCAGAGCTAAGGCTGTAATTACTTTAGAAACATAAAGGTCTATTCTCTCATTGCTGAAAAAGGGGAATTACACACATAACTTCCATTAACATTAATGGGACTCACCTACATAAATCCCTGGCACATCAATGGGAGAATAGATCCTGTATAACTATAGGTACTGTTTACTCAAAGGAAGTGTGTACCAAAGCATACTGCCTAAATCAGGATAGAGTGGGTGAAAGCTCTACCTTACTCATTTCATTGTCATTTGCTCTTGAAGGGCAATTATCAAGAAATTATTAGGTAGTGGCATCTTAATATCATGCTCTCCTGCCTTTTTACTTCTTCTCTGACAAAGGCAAAAGCTGATAGAATGTAAAATATTTTCATAATGGATTTTTTCCTAGTTGTTTTTCTGGTGCTCCGCCTGGTTAGTTTTCTACAAACAGAGACATCCGTCACTGGCGTTTATCCTCCTCTGCTCTGTCTCACTGTATGATTACAAAGGCTGGGCCTGTTTATAGCCAGCAGTATAAAATAAAAGAATTTTATCTATCTTTCATTTCATGAATACACGAAAGAAAGAATTTGCCTTTTTTTTTTTTTTTAAGAAATTGATCCACTATTCAGAATGGCTATTGCATGAATGTCACTACAGATACTGCATGTAGCAAGGAATTCGGTGTTCACTGTTACTATTAAATACGATGCAACGACATCTCATTGAGTCAGTGCAATCATAAGGAAGAAAACTGGGAGCACCAGGTACCTGCAGTGCTTTGAATTGCTCCAGATTGTGGAGTGGTAGGACAATAATAAAGAATATTTAGAGCAATTCTGGAACTACAAATCACTTTCTGACATTTTATGGCTACAAAAGTTAGGCGCCAGTATTTTCATAGGCTTACCTTGGCAGGCTGTCTCAGTGCACTGCCAGCACCAGCACACTGATGGGGTTAAACACAGAGCCCAGGCAGCTGCTGGTTACTGAACAGAATGATTCCCATTTCCTATATCCCTAAAATATAGATCTCAAAGTACTAAGTGCTTAGTTCTTATCTAAATCTTACATAATTTGGGGTGATGGGGTTTTTAGATTATTTTTATTTTATTGTAGGAATTGTAAAATTCATCCACAGAAATGTATTGATCTTTGCATAAAGCAGGTATCACCCAGGAACTGAGTGAAAAGGAAATATCAACCAGGGCAGGCAGGGCAGGAGCCCAGACCTGCCCTACCAGCGAGCTGCCTCCTCTTCCCCAGTTTATAGGAGGCTCGCTCGCTGGTCGAAGAGCTGCTTGAGTTTGGGAGGGAATGCCTTACCGTCTGTTCCAAGGGGACTTTCTCTGTAAGGGACTCTTTAGCTAGCTTGTGGTGCCATGCATCCCATCCATTGCCGACACAAAATCGAAAATGAGAGCAAAATGTTATGTGGGAGAATTTAACTGAGAAAAATATAGATTATATTGCATCAGAGCCCCCAGCTTTGAAAGTGCAAGAATTTATCAAAGTCATCCTTTCCTCACGGAGTTAATGCAAGGATAAAAGGATGAATAGAAGACAAAATGCAGACCCATTCAGGTCTGATATACATGCCAGGGACTAGACTAGATGAAAAGACTGGATTTATAAAGAAACACAGCTAATGTGAGTGGCATGAGTCATCTCAATATATCATGTTTGGAGAAGTAAATCATCTGTGATGGTCTTGCAGCTCTTCCAGGCATCTGCAGAGATCATATCAAATCTATTTAAAATGTGAATTTTCTGGTTCAGTAAGTCAAAGTCAATTATGTCCCTGACTTTGATGAGGGTAGAGTTTCACCCACTATAAAGACAGAGGAATGGAAGTTCTCATTTTTGGCTTCTTTGCAGCAGCTCCTTCAGTGAATCCCCTTTAAACCAGATGTATCGCTCTGGCTGTGAGGGAAGGCCAGGCTCTGCAGACCTTATTTCTACGAAGTGTGGTTGAGTCAATATGAGTTTTGCCTGAGGAAGGGCTGCAGATGTAACCCTGTGTTTCAATAAGCCAGCCCCCAGAGAGGCAAATTGTTTTGAAAGCAGCAAAAGTAGGCAGAGCAGGACCAGCCAACTGAGAGGAGGGGGTATAACTTCAGAAAACTTGTGAAAACAGGAGAGATTTTAAAACCAAAAAGCTGTTTTAGTTAGAAACAAGTGTCCTGTAAAGCTCTTAAAATTTACTTGCTTGGCACAGTATGCGACTATTTGAACTACAGTGCATTGACTTTTCTTGGAAAGATTACCTTCCCTTTTGTACTTAGTTGCCTGTTTTTCTGCTGAACTTCTGCCTCTCCTGGAAGCTCCTCATATGAGCACTTGTAGCCAGATTTTAGCTACCTATATAATGATCCGGCAGGAAGAACACACTAGGCCTGCTATTTTCATCTCATGGCTTAAGCATGGAAGATTTTTGTACCAGTCAAGCCTGATAATTGGCCCTAGATACAAAGTAAACTAAGGTAAGTTCAGCATCATATAAGTGCATTTCCTCATAAAAATCAGCCAACCAAGGCCCCTTCCTCCTCCTCTTCTGCCAAAAAACATGTCAGGTCTAGGAAACTTCGCGAGAAAGGGTAATTCAGGTTCGTTTTCTTGCTGATTATACATGCAACATCTGGGCAGTACCATTCTAGATGCATATTGAACAAGTAAACCTTTTTCAGAGAGGTTATATATGAACATAGAATCATAGAATCACTTGGACTGGGAAAGACAGTTAAGGTCATTGAGTCCAACTATCTACCCAGCTCTTCCAAGTCCACCAAGTCCCTAAGTGTCACATCTATACATCAGTTAAATCCCTTCAGGATTGGTGGCTCCACAACTTCCCTGGGCAGTCTGTTCCAATGCTTGACAACTCCTTCCCCAGCATCCAGTCTAAACCTCTCAGATGCAACTTGAAGCTGTTGTGTCTGGTCCTGTCATCTGTTACCTGGGAAAAGAGACCCAGCTCCACCTGGCTACAACCTCCTCTCACGCAGCTGTGGTGAATAATGTCTCCCCTGAGCCTCCTTAACTCCAGGCCCAACACCTCCAGCTCTTCCAGCTGCTCCACATAAGACTTATGCTACAGAACCTTTCCAGTTCCACTGCCTTTCTCTGGACACACTCCAGCTCCTCAATGTCCTTCTTGTAGCTAGAGGCCCAAACTGAGCATAGGATTCAAGGTGTGGCCTCCCCAGAGCCCAGTACAGGGGCATGGTCACTGCCCTGCTCCTGCTGGCCACACTATTCCTGATCCAGGCCAGGATGCCTTTGGCCTCCTTGCCCACCTGGCACATGTTCAGCTGCTGTCAACCAGCACCCCCAGGTCCTTTCCTGCTGGGCCACTTTCCAGGCAAACTCTGTCCCCAGGCTGCAGCGCTACAGGGGCGTGTTGGGACTCCAAGGCACATCTGAGCCTTGTTGAATCTCACACAGTTGACTTTGGCCCATCGATTCAGCCTGCTCAGATGGAGCCTTCCTTCCCTCCAACAGATCAACATTCCCACACAACTTGATGTGATCAGCAAACTGCCTGAGGGTGCATTTGATCCCCTTGTCCAGAAAAGAACCTGTCAGAAGTGGACTCCAAGGCAGATTGCCCCCTGAAGGCAGTGCCTTAGACTGCTTGGCCATCCTGGCTTGCTGCCATCTATCAAATCCCATTGATACAAATAAACTTTGAATGTAACTGCTAGTACATCTCGTCTCTGAGAATAGCTCCTGCCACCATACTTGTCATTGCTGCCAGCTTCGGGCTTTTAATTCCTCCTCAAAATGCACGTTGGCACCCTCTGCATGCTACTAACACTTCTTAACATTTCTTCTAAGAGAGCAGAACCATCTCGATTTGGAGGTTTAACTCGTACAGGCAGAGAAAAGCTGCCACACTTTAGCAATATTTCTCAGTCAACAAAGACTGTGATGCCAGTTGCTGATCTCAGCCATAATTATTGAACAATTTTTTTCTTTAGAAACACACAATTATCGAATTCATTGTAGACATACTGCATGTACTAACTTAATTTTAGCTGTATAATCTCATAATGGACATCAATGAATAGAGGATTAGTGAAAACCTATTAATAAAGAGATGTAACAGGCTCTCTGATACTTTCTTTTAAAAAGCACAGTAAGCTTCAAGTTCTGCTTCTAGAGCCAAGTCTAAGTAAACCTGCATAGTGGGCATCACAGTAGGGGCAAGAGGGAGAAATCACTCCCTTTAAATTGTGGATTAGAAGCAAACCTACCTTGCAGGTCTGACTGTAGTTTTCATTTTGCAGCAGCTGCCTTGTCTCAACATCTACGTCCTTTGAGGTCCCTGGGATCCCTTAAGGGGTGCTGCCTGCACCGTGCCCAAGCCCACAGGTGTGCCTGTTTGCTTTTGCATAAAAATCTAGGCTCTGTAAGGTGGCAAGGACAGTGATGGAGCGGGGCTGAGTGGGAGTAGCATGGCACACCACCAGCAAGGGAGCAGCAGGGCAACCTCCATCTCCCACTGCAGCTGTGTGTTTGCTAGTTAGAGCAGAGCAAGGATACCCAGGTGTGCACAGGATCTGGTTTAAGGTAGAGCAGACAGGGCAAAGGATACTTCTTTTATGCATGTGTGAACACACATTTATGTGTTTCAACCTTAGGAGGAATAAAACTTCAAGTAGTTCACATGGTAACTTCTTCCTCTTGGCTTGACTCAGTGCGTCTGAAGTTCATAGAAACTTTCTCCTGCTGACAGTGAAGGCTGGAGTGAAGGTTAGGTGCTGTATTTAAAAATGTATTTCAACACACATTGGAAAATTGTTTGGAAAATGTATGCTAGAATCAGAGAAGTAGCTAGAAGGAGAGGTTAGCTGAATATCATCTTTCTGCCACTGGGAGTATTTCAGCTGCCTGGCTTTTAAAGGTTTGGTGCAGAGAGAGGGACACATCCTGAGAACTAGCCAGTTCAATGGATCATTGCAATTTTTTCTACTGCCTAGAGAGCAGACTATGCTCTCTATTGCAGGCTATTGCAGACTATTGCAGGCTGTTTCTACAGGGTTTGTAATTCTCTTTTCAGAACCCGGAGAGGTAACAGATGTCACTAAAATGAAAAAAAAAATTCCAACCCCCGCAGAAACCCCCAAAACAATGAGGTGACTGGGGCATCCTACTACTGTGGTAGTCCTATGCCATATATATTGCCTGTGGCTTTCTCGACTGAAAAATTTCAAAGACATTTTCCAGGACACCCAAATCCAATTTTTAGCACCAGTTTGAAAATTATACCAAAGAAACACTATCCTGAAAAAGGCATAAGAACACTAAGATTATAGTATTATTGTTGTTCTTGCTTTCATGTTACAATGGGACGTAGTGAGACTGAAGATAAGAACCTTAAAGCCACCTCTGATGTCAGAGCAGATGGAATGTGCTGTTCACTGGGGTCCAGTGGTAGCTTTCGAACAGTGATTGAGGCAGCTGTGTGCAGCACCAAGAAGTGTTGGCCTGACCACAGCAGTACTTAAGAACTGTTGGCAGAGCTGAGGGGCGATAGCTGTCACTTTATTCTGCGCACTTAACTCCTATTAGTATTAATAGAGCAGCACATAAACAGTGAGAGCAGATCGTGCCCTGCAGCTATTTATATATTTCTGTCTCATGTCTTGTATTTTATGGCATTATTCAGTGGTGTCACCCATAAGCTTGCAGCCATTGTGTTTCTTTTTTGACATACACAGGAGAGTGCATGTGAAATTAATAATGGCCAAAAGTTGGCATGCATTCTGAATTGAAGAGTATCCTTCAATCGGGGAAGTGAATTTCCTTACATAAATGCTCCTGCCGCACAACCCCCCACTCCAAGTCTTCGTGTGGCACACAGGAGCTGCTTTTTCTAGGCTGCTGATGCCCTCGCCATCTTGTGCAGAACTTGTTTATTTGTGTTGCAGTGGCACTTAGAGCTTCCCGAGGAGTGAGGTCCATTGTGTTGTGCGCTGGGCACGCACCTGAATTGGAACGAGCATGGCTTTCTGTGTGAGTGCTCTAGAGAGAGAATAGATCATTAAGGTCACTTGTTTTCCCTACAGAGGCCAAGGCTGGATTGATTCCTACAGTATATTCTATCTGTGCATGTATTTTTCCTTCCCAGTTTCAAACAGCCAAGGGACCAAGATATTACTCACTTCCCTTAGGAGAGTCTTCTGTAACCCAAACATCTTGTTCAGACGAAGTTATGCTTGAATTTTTTGAGCCCACATTGTTTTAAATTTCATTCTATTATTTCCAAATGGGGAATGTTCATGCAGAGAAGGATGCTTGTCACAGAGGGAAAGGGGAAGGAAACTGTGGCCCCTGCTAGGGCAAAGAAAGGATTGGAGGAGGCAGCCTGAGTCAACCATGAGAAGAGTCCCACTAGCTCTTTCTACCTCCACCCACTTCTAGACACTCCTAGCCATGTTTGAGACAGCACTATTGAATCCATTCAGCACTACAGCATTGTATCTATTCAGAGAAATGCACTTCAACAGGCCAACCACCCTTAAAAACAGCCCCATTGTTTCTCCTAAAAGCCTCGTTGAAATCTGCATATATAACTGGCTGCTGTTTTGTGTTAGCTATACTTGTGCATTACTGATTTGAAAGTGAATGCTCCTTAGAGGGTTATTTTACTTGAAATACCTCTTCTTGACAAAATGTTCCTCCTTTCTTCAACAATATCATTGTGGAGATTCCTCCCTTCAGAAAGATGATCAATATTGCTTTGGGAAGGGGGATCTGATAGGAATTGGTGTTGGTTAGGGCATCGGAGCAGTGATTTAGCAAATCACACAGTCCTGTCTCTGTTAACTGAGGAGCAGTGTTACCTGCCTTGCCCACCAGAGAGAGACACAATCACTCATACAAGCACACACACACTTTCAAAGTGCTCCTCTTGCATGCTGTTGAAACAGTAAAAGCAGCTGGACTAGAAGGAGTTTCTTCTGAAGGGCAAGGAGGAGTTATCCTACATCCTGCATTTTTTGCTATCAAGGTATCTGCAGTTGAATATGTTTGAAGTCTTAACAACACAAGCACAGACTGAAAGTGCTGACAGAGCCAGCAACCAGACACAGTGACACCTATTCCTTCAGGTGACTGCAAAGCAGGGCAAGATGAAAAAGCAAGATAGATTTGTGAAGCACGGTTCGTGTCTGGATTTGGCAGAGTTCCAGTTTGTTTTATTGGTCATACCTAGAAGTCCCTCGAACTATAAAAATACATTATCAGATATTCTAAATGAAACCAGGCAAATCCATCTGATGCCTAAATATCTGAAGCAGTGTGCCAGCCTTCACCCCATACTGATGATTAGCAACTTAGCAGCTTGCTTGGACCTGGGTTGTAAGTGCCTCTTTCAAGATACAGCTGTAGTTACCTGCCCACCAATGCACTCACTGGCCAGCAATTGTAGAATGACAAGCTGGTTTGGGTTGGAAGGACTCTTTAAAGGCCATCTAGTCCAACCCCTGTGCAATAAGCAGGAACACTTTCCACGAGACCAGGTTTCTCAAAGCCTCACCCAAACTGACTTGGAATGTTTGCGGGGATGACGCATCCACCATCTCCCTGGGCAGCCTGTGCAGTGTTTGACCACTGTCATTTTAAAAAACTTATTCATTATATCTGGTTTGAATCTACACTCTTTTAGTTTAAAACCATTAGTCCTTGCTGCACCTCTACCAGCACTATGAAAAAGTCTGTCCCCACCTTTCTTTTAAACCCCCTTTAAGGTCAGGTGCATCTGTAACCCCACTTCATACAGCTGCTGACTGTAAGAGTTCTTTTCTGCAGTTACTTGTGTGTAGCACTGAGGTGCATGCTAAGACTGGTTTCCAGGTGGATTGAGAAAGATACCTTCAGCTCTCAGAGAGGGGAAAAAAATTTCCATCTCCACTTTGAAATGAGAGGTTAAACAAACCTGTGGCAAATTTGGCTGCTTCACAGAGTGTGGTAATAGACTTATTCCTGTGTGGATGGCAGAAAGTGTACACAATGTTGGCCAGTTGTTTGATACTGCCACTCTAAAGGCCCCAAGAATTAGACCAATTTCACACTAGAAGAGGTGCTTGTTTCTCACATTTTCTTTCACAGTTGGAGTCCTGGTCACTTGTTGATCTTCTGTCCTCATAAAATCTTTCCAGTTCATTTAAAAGTTGGCTCTCCTGTGCATTTCTTGAATTCTTTCTGAAGCTCAAGGTTTGAAATGCTTCCTTACTTATGAGACTGAAAGGGCAAAACTGTAAACTGAGCACTCTGACCCCAAAGGCCTTATGCTGCCAAATACAGTCAGCTAGAATTGGTGCTAAATGGGGTTATGGGATCATGCTCCAGTATTAGGTACTAGCTAAATGGTATCATGTACGTGAAGGCTTCAAAATCTGATGCTTTCTCTCTGGCCTTCTCCAAGGCATCTCTACGATACAGGTTAAAAGTTCTCCACCTGAGAGATTTCCAAGCTTCTCTTCATAAAATTTTATACTCCCCATAAAGAACATCTGGCCATATAGGGCTGGAAAGTTATTTCCTTCCAGTTAAGGATATCTCTTCTTTCTATGTAATTTTAGAAAATACTACTGTTGACTCTTTTCAGCACAGTAGTTTGCAGGATAACCCATGAAAACATGGTGCTGCCTGCACTGTTCCCTCTTGCCCTCTCTCAGTGCACGCTCTGCAAAGATATGCATGGATCTGAATATTTATTACATAACAGCATGGACCAATTAGTATTATATTAACTAGTGATCATCTAGTCAGCATTCCAGTTTAGACAGTGTCCAATATTTCAGCTGATCTTTTATTAGTCAGTTATAGAACACTTTGCTCCAAAGGAGAAGTTTCTTCTATATCTTTAAAAATTATGGTTCATGTGTTAGTGAAAGGTAACACCTCAACTGAATGCTGTTGGGCTCTGGACCTGAAAATAATCCTGAGTACAGAGGAAAGTTGTTCTATACTGAATATACAGTTCTAGCCTGTGGAAAGAGCTGAATTCAAGTCCTACCTTGTTTTGTGATGCAAAACTCACCAGAAACTTAGTGTAGGAGTTCACCAGGAGATTAACTCTTACATTAATCAGCAATGAAAAAGTTGCCCTCCAGCACTGCTGCAAGATATATTTTTGGTTGGTCTCCCATCCCAGGCTACCAAGAGTTAATAGACTCAATACTAACCCATTTGCACTTGGCAATCCCCACATTACTGCCACCTGCCAAAGTATGCCTTGCAAGTACACGGGTCTCTTGCCCTCTTAGTCTGAAGCAGATAGGCAGGAAGAGGATTGTATCTAAAAAACTTACTTTACGTAAGTTGAATTGTTTCTTCTCCTGCTTCTGGTACTTGTGACCTCTTGATCTTTACACATCAAGAACTTGCAATGAAGCATCTGATAGTTCTTTATGAAAATTTCAAAACCAAGCTGAGCTGAATGTTTTGATTACTCTTTGCTTTTAAATCTTATGCAATAAAGTTCAGAGTAACAAGGTAAAACAAATACAGCTTTCCACCAAAGTTTACTACACGAGAGCTGTCTCAGGATCCTGATCTGAAAGAGCCAGTATTTCTCATCTTCCTATCTTCCATTTTAGGAAGTCATGTAATTAGGCAGAAATGTTTTCTCAGGGACTACTCTGTGCTTACGCAGCTTTCAGGAAAGAGGTCACTTTATGCATTTGTTCCTTTCTTGTTATTGAAAAGTCTGTCCTGGCTTTGCTCTGCTGTTGGGATTCTCACTGCTTTGGCTGGCATAAATGGGCATCGCAAAATCTTCTTTGTCACTGAATTTTTTTCTGTTAGCTGCATATCCACACCAATTAGGTATGGATTGCGGGCTGCTTCAAGGATTGTTCTTAACAAAAGCACACATGTGTTAAATATTAAATTTCTTGGAAGCTCTCAAAAAGGTGAACTCTGTAATTTTTCATCAGTATAGTCCCATAGGAATTAGCAGGAGTATTTTATAATGCTGGTGAACCCACATGCAACTAGAAAGGGGTATATCTGCTCCCTAAACTGTGAAACCAAATATGCAGGTAGAAAATTATCATTTATCTTGAGTTTAATATAAACTAGCATTGCAGTTCCTTAAAGGGCTTGAACTTGTGGCTGTGCAGGTTCCAGCATTTACTATATTGAAAAGCTATTCATTATGGTTACTCATATGAAAGCAGTGCTTATTGACTGGCCTAATTATGCAAATGCATAGCAGGGGAGAATTTCTACCTGCAAATCTTACAGCATAAACTAAATAAGAGTGGGAGCAGAATGGAAAGGGAAAGCAAACGGACAAATTGCTGGAACTGGATCTCTCTCATTACGAATGAAGGCCTGCACATTCTGGCCCCATTGAATTTGTTATAATTTGGTACTTTCTAGCAGAAGTTTCCTGAACACACAACTGAAGGTCTGGAAAGAGCAGTGAATCCTTTTAAATAGGAATTCTGATCACCTACAGGTCTTAGAAATACCTTTTAAGTGATGTCAAGGAGATGAGCTTGTTCCTGTTGACTGTGACAAAATTGTGTTATGTGTGACATCTGGATTACTTGGAGGTTAGGGAACATAATGTGCTGGTTTTGGCTGGGTAGTCTTAATTTTCTTCATGATAGCTGCTGTGGGACTGTGCTTGGGATCTATGCTGAAAACAGTGTGTGTAATTTAGGGATGTTTTCATTACTGCTGAGCAGTGTTTGCCCAGGGTCAAGGCCTTTTCAGCTCCTCACCCCACCACCCCAGCAAGTTGGCTGGGGGTACACAGGGAGCTGAGGGGAACACGGGTGGGACAACTGACCCCAACTGTGCACAGGGATATTTCCTCTCATATGGCATCATGCTGAGCATACAAAGCTGTGGGAAGGAGATCACTCTGTGGTTAGAGCAGTAGGGCTGAACTGAGCTGGCAAACCTGCCTGATGGAGATGTGCAGTGTAGTATCAGAAGGGTGTCGCAGCAACCGAGTCTTTCAGTTTTAACAATTTTGTCTTTGCTAAATTCTCTTCCTGACTAAAGAAATTCGTGACACGACATCTCACCTCTGCCCTCTGATTTTGGTTTTGTCAAGACTTTGCCCTTACAGACACGTTTTTGAGACGTTCAGATCTTTTCAGTCAAACTCCTTTTTGCGCCAGTGTTGACACTGGCGAGGCGCCAGCCTCTGCTCTGCAGAGGCAGGGAGCGATTCCTCGGGGATGCCACAGCCCGGCCCCAGAGCCCCGGCGCGGGGTTTCGGTGCCCAGCACCCGCGGAGCCCCGCGGAGGGGCCGCCGCTGTCCGCGGTGCTGAGGGGGAAGCCCCAGCCCTCAACCCTGACTGAAGAAAAGGCTCTGCCTTCACCAGGGACATTGCAGGGACAGACAAGGTCCCACAGCAGCCCCCCGGCACAACTGGGTGTGCACTGCGAGCAGGTTTCTCTCTGAACATGAGCACTTAAACATACAGGTATCCTAGGAATCCTATTGATATTGCTATTAATTTGTTTTTGAAGCGTCACTGGTGCTTAGGGCACTCTTGCAGAAAAAGACCATTGACTGTTGTAATGCCTTGAGGCCTCTTTGCCTGAGCTGGTGCTCTGCACTGTGTTTTTCCATCTCGATTCATGTGTTATTCATGGTTGCCCAATAATAACATACAGAAGTTTAATTAGAACATTAGAAAATTTGTCTTAGCTATACATAACAGGATGGAGATAAACTTTACATTTCATCCTGATTTTATCCAGATGGATGCAAGGTTTGGCTCATGAGAAGTTTTGAGACAGTAACACATCACAGAAACAGTACTCTCTTGCCCCAGAGCCCATAGAAGGTAAATACATGCTAAAAACTCCTCTTTGAAGGGACAGATTTTGACAGACATTTTCTGATCTGCAGTATTTAAACATCTTCCATCAGAATGAAAATATTTCTTCTTTACTAATTTTTTAAATTCTGTTTTATAGTAAAAACTGTATTCATTGATTTTTCATCTTTTCCCCATTAATCCAGTCTTCTCAAATAATTTTCATATATTTGTTCTCAGCATTAAACATACTTCTAAGAAATTTGAGATGTGCAATAGAAAACTACCTGATTAGATGGCCATTTCTTCTTTCATATATACAACTTAATCTTTACTTCTGTGAAAGTCTTGCATGTAGTACAAGGTATTTCCCTGAGGAGCTTTGTCACTAAGTCAGACTGCCCCAGTTCTAGTTAAAATATAGACTAATACATGATCTGGAAATGCAACTTACATGACTGGTGCTTTCCCTTTGGAACAGGCAAATTCCATATTTAAGAATTTGAATCAATTCCTCTGGACTTTTACCCACTTGGCTCTTCTAATGAAAGAGAAAAGGTATTCTGCACACAAATGGCCTATATACTAGGACTGAAGTCAGTAAGTATTGGTGTCATCTATAGTGATCATCTTCCTGCAAAACACCATTTAAACTCTACATGGCAAGGGATCTGATTTCATCGAGTAAAGGCAGTAGGACAGTGGGAGAGAAGCAAACACACCAAGTTTAAGATCTTACTTTTAACGAACGGCAACTAATTCATGTGTCTCATGTTATTTTCCCTATGACCATATTCAAACTATGTCAATGGAAGAAAGCATTAAATATGCGTTCAAACACAGTTAAGTATGTGTATATATCAATTATCTTGGTAAATAATAGTAGTGACAGTAAGAATATCTAAGAAAACACGATGCACTGGGAAATAATAAGCATAATCCCTTTCATTATAAATGTTTCACTCTATGGGGCCAGTAATCCAAGACTGTTTCCATAAGGCTCTGTTGTTTTAACAGCTGTGGCCATGGCATGAAGTTTCCTGTTTGGAGCCTGAGCACAATTAAAGTCCCCCTCAACACCTGATGAAATGGGCTCTTATTTACTAATTCATCTCAGTAATCATCTGTTTTTGAGGATGTTCGCAGTGCTGTGTCCAGAGAAGTATAGAGATTATCTTGGAGCATGCACTCAGGATGCCTTGGATTGCTTATTTATCCCTCCTTAGCTCTTTATGGCAACAGCTGTTTTATTCTCCTGCCTGCTTCTGATTTCCATTTAGGATTTGGTTTATGAAATTGTTTAGAGTCCTCAAAGAGATTATGACCACCTAGTGGTAGGCACGCTTTAGAGGTTTAAATTAGAGACCAGGCAGGGAAAGAAGAAAGATTGGGACTAATGGGAGGGAATGATTGCAAACATTGAATTGGAGTTGACTGTGGTGGCTGTTAAATTTTTTATCATAATTTTGCCTCAATTTCATTTAAGTAAAAGTATATACTGGTACCTCCTTCTGCATAGGTTTAGATGAGTATCAATATTCCAATTTCAGAGGAAGAACAGATAGAAACTCACTGACCAATGACTAACAATGCTCTTAGAATCAAACATAAATTCCAGTAGAAATGACAACTGGTCTTCTGTTCTTAATTTCGGACTGGGGCTTAGCCATGAGGACATCCTTCCATGCTTCTGTACACACTCCATGTTGTCCTTTGCTTCCTTCTTTCTCTGACAACATTTTTACAGCCAGGGCAAGGACTTCTTTCATTTGACCTTTCAAATGTTATCTCCAACTTCTTCCCAGGTGTGGTCTCAAGAAACCTTCCTTGTCCCTCTCTTGTGTTCTGTCTGGCTTCCTTCCCAATATCCACTCTGAATCCCTGAAGCCACAACCCCTGACTTGCCAACTTGATACTTGCCAACACGAGTTTCTTTCTACTTTTTGTCTGCTAAAATAATACTAACAAAATTATGGAAGAGAATTTAAAAGAACAAGAATTCCATGAGGTTTCCCTTGCAAATTTTTCTCTGGATTGATCCCTGTGCAGCTAGACTAATAGAAAATCTTTAAATGTGTAAAGGATAAAAACCTTAGGAAAAATTCAAATTCATGTTAGCATTCATTTTCTTTTATTTTTGAGACAGAATTGGAAAATCAGTTTCCCTTTCGTTTTACATCAATCTCACAGACTCTTCTCCATGCTCCTTCAGTGATGTTCATCTGGGTTGTTGTGGTGGTGTATCCCCACTCCCATCTTCGGGCCTGCTCCATGATCTCAGAAGCTCTGAAAAGCCTTGACTGAACCAGTTGAGTAGTGAAGCATCCCTTGACCATCCCACTAGAGCCATGAGGCACTCCCTGGTTGTACCAGGAGCTCTTGTATGGTAGAGGTGGAAACAACCAGAAACATCAGCTTCCCAAACAAGGTGGGAAACGAAGGATAAGCAATTATCCTTGGTAGCCTTGGTAAACCATCCGCCTGAGTTGTAGCCTGAGTGCAGTAGCATCATTGTGAATTGTAGCCCGAGTGGAATGGTGCCATTCTGTCATTGCACTTTGGGAAACTACTAAAAGCCCAGTAGTTACCAACTGGGGTTGTGGTCAGGATGGAAGCTTACTGATGACCAGTCAATCATCTCACAACCCTATGAATAGCAGTCCTAAGTGAGGCCCTTTGAGCTCTGCTGGACTGCAGGAGGCAGAAGCAACACCTCCCTCTGAGTGGGGCCTCTCAGAGCTCACAGACACTCAAGCTTGTGATGCTTGAAGAACTGCCACTGGTGAGGAGGCCGAGGCTGATACCCATGCCCAAGCCCCCATCTCCACGTTCCTCAAGGTGCAACCCTTGCCTGTTGGAAAACCCAAAGGGGATTTGATGCGAGTATTTCACTGAACATGAGGGGACTTTTTGATAGGTACCTTTATACACATAGAAATAGGTGTAAACATAATTTTTCCTGTGTGCCTGTGAATTGATTTTGGTATGAATGTTACTATCTCAATTTTATGGTGAAGTCATTGTTATAATTGTAGTGAACCCTACAGAATCACTTTGTAAATTTTGAAGTATTTGTAAACATTTGTAAGTATTAAAACATTTGTAAATGTTAAAGTATTCAATGATTAAGTGCTGCTAAACACTTTTGCACCCTTATCTTGGCACCCATATCTTTTGCACCCTTATCCCTTTTTCAGTTCCTGACTTGAGTATAAATCATTCCAATTTTTTTCTAATTTCACCTCCTTTTTTATGCTTTAAGCTGTGTAGTAAGTAATAGAGTGAACCTTACCATCAAACTCTGTAAAGTCGCATTTTCACAAATTCTTATCAAACCCTGCTTTTGTCAATACCTTTGATGGTGTTTATTTAAGCATCCAAAAAACTTATTTGTGACAGTTGTAAGAATAAGTTTCTACCAGGTATCTACCAGGCACCTGGTTCTGTGACAAACTTTGTGGACCCACCTGGTGTGAACTGAGCTGTAATATTTGTTCTCTGCTACATCTGGTTCCTTGGCTGGCTGCTTCAGCTGAAAGATAAAAAACTTCTTTCATTTGCCCAGGCTGTGGCATCTCAGCAGACGACAACTGTGATCCAGTTTTCTTGCACTGACCATGGCACCACGAGCCAGGCAAAGGTTTGTTTACTGGGTGAATCCTTACTGGTGCAGTATTTTCATTCTTGCTCACAGTAGGAAGATCAAAGAGAAGAATGGGTTGCAGAGAGCTGAAGAGAAAAAGGCTCTGGGAATGTACTTTGCTTTTTTCACAGGAGAAAAAAAAGGCAGCACATCTTGGCAGACAGTTATATTAGGTACAGTTTGCAAGAACTGTGTATGAAAATAAGTTAAAATGATTTTGATTGTTCATGTAGAAGGAAAGGGAGAAAAGGTAACATAGCAAACGAGAATTATAAAGCAAGTGGTTGCAGAAGATGGCTTGGGAAAGTCTGTTCTGCTTCTTCTAATGACAGAATTTGGGACTATTTATGTTAACAAAAAGTAGATATGCAAAATATAATAATTTTTGTTCTGTGTATGATTGACTGTGGAACTCATTCCACTCGAAAAGTTTAAGACTTAACGTTCAAACTAGAATCCATCACTTACACAGATATGAAGAAGAGCATGTAACAGCTACGTAGAGCGAGATAAATACTGCGCTTAAGCTGCTCAGCACTTGTTAGAAGCAGAAAGGTGGGGAGTAAACTGCTTATTAGAGAGTTCATACACCTGAATTGCAAGTGGTTCGTGTCAGCAAGCACTTTGACCATGACTCTGGTCTGGGGTCACAGTTTATACTACAACTGTTACATAGACAGCAGCACATCGATTGATTTCACTTTAGCTTCCCTGGTAATTTTGTTAAACTTACTGGTGACTGTGACTTGATTCTGTTCAAGAGTTATTCTTTTGAAGTGCTTTTCTTTTCTTTAAAGAAATAAAACACTCTGAAGTTAATCAGGGACCTCGTGTGCTTTTTTACACGTCACAAGGTCATGTATCTTGGGCTCATGACAGGATTGCAAATAGAGACAAAGTGGTCAGAGGCTGCACTAATCCCTGGCATGAGGGATATAGAGGAGCAGTAAGTAAATCAGGGCCTATGTTAAGTGGGTGGGCAAATGTGTTTGAAAAAATCCTCTGAATAGTCTGATTCTTCTTTTCCCTATGGGTACCTGGCTAACATTGTTTTGTGTTCACTTTGTGTGTTCTGGAGCTGATCCTGGGATTTTTGCCTTCCTGAGAGCCATGGGAAGAGAGACATTGTCCATGTATCTGTGAAAATATTCTTTGGATTCAGCTGAACAAATTTAAATAATCCATGCTGCACTCTGTTCGGGGAAATCTGCCTGACACAGAAATACTTCTGAGATTTCCTTGAAAAAATTATGCCAGATACAGGTTTATATTTTGCTTCTTTGCTTTCCTACTAAATATTGCTGCCCTTCACACTAACACATGCTCCCTCTGCATAAGCCAAATATTTCTCTATTTGAGCTCTGGTGCCACAGTGATGGGCACAAATAACAAACAATAAGGCATGAAATGCAGCAAAGCCTTTCAGCAGCAAATAGGTTCAGAAAGGTGGATTGGTTTCATTGCTTCAGTAAAACAAAATTCAGCATTTCAGTGAAAACAAGCAAGCAGTGTCTCTGGGCAGCACACAGCTTAGAACAGCTTTGGTGTAGTTAGAAAAAAAAAGAAAGAAAAAAAAATCCCATGCCAGTTTTTATATTCAGGGTCACTGTATATATAGATGTGCATATGAATGATTTTTAGCTTGTGCTATGCAGTGAGACAGGTGGTATTCCCTCCCCTTTGACAGAAATTCAGATAAGCGTGTTTTAGTTTGTTCTCCTGTAGAAGGGAGGATGTTTAGACTCTCAGGAAGGCCATGCTTTTGAGACGCTGAAAAATTCAAAGGAAACAACAAATTTCCTCTCTCTCTTTTGGGGTCCAAGGTTCTGACCTGAGTCACAAGCAGAGACTGAAATAGGACTGTGATAGCCCTTCATGGGACTGGAGAAGCCCTGGCTTTTGCTCTGACCCCAGCCCAGAAGCAGCTTCTGATACAAATGTGGGACAAGCGGAATTTGAAGAAGACAGGAAAAAAGAATAATTTCTTGAAGTATTTATTTTACTTGAATGCTTAGACAAAACCCCTTCACACCTCAGGGCACATCCCTTTTTTTGGAAATATTCAGAAACTATTAATAATAACAGTAATAAAAATAAAAATGTCTAATTCTCTGCATGTATACTGAGGGCTGCAAAGCTATAAAATAAGGACTTCTGCTACAGTGTCAGCAATTTAGCCTGATGCTGGCTTTAATTGCCTTAGATGAGGAGCAAAGAGCTTACACTGACCACAGCTCCAACCTTGAGACTGCAGGTCAGGCCAGAGACCAGGGAAAAAGGGCTTCATGGCACCTGTGTGAAGGGACAGGAAAGCCCCTTCCATCTCTGGTTAAAATAACAGAGTAGCAAGGAAATCTCTTTTAACATGAGGGCACCTGAGGCAGCTCTGGCAGGATACATTTGTACTGGTGTTCCCATGGCTCACAGTGTAGCAGCAGATTTGGGCACTGAAATGGCCTCCTCTCGACAGCAGGGAGGTCCCTGCAGGACAGAGCAAATTCACCACACAGGACAGCCCCATACTGGGCAGGGGAGACCAGGGAGAGTTTGAGTGGTGGCGATTGCCTCCTTGGTAAAGGCAGCCCAGGCCAGGGCTGCTGTCTTTGTCCAGGGCTGCGGGTAATGCTTGCAGTCCATGCAGGCAAGGCAGAAACTGAAAACTACTCTGTCCCTCAGGGTCTCCCTGGCAGATCTGTTTTGTCACATTCAGCCCTTTTCCTTTTAACAACACTTTTCCCTCCCCTCCCCTCGAAGTTTTCCCATCTTGACTAGCATTTTCAATGACACTTCTTCAAATGTCACCTGCAATCCCGTCCTTTGCTCAGGTTGCCCTTCGTCACATGATTTTTACATACTTCATTAAAAAAGGCAACAAGCAAACCAGCACCACCACCACATCCTTCCCTCTTAATCTAGAGCAGTGCATCTACCCTGGCTGGAATGGGCTCATGGCAAAGGCCCCGTGGCTGGGGTGAAGCCGAGGGAAGAGCAGGTGCCATGGTGATGGAGGTGGCTTGGCCTGGGGAGCCAGGGCATCGAGGACTCTCCTGATAACCAGGGGTTCTGCCCCGCACTGGCTGCCCAGCAAAGGGTGCTCAGGGCTAGGCTGCCAAATAGGATGGAAACAAGAGCTGTTTAGCAAATACTTATAAATATCCATATTTATGCACACAACCATACGTATGTGCATGTACATTTATAGATGCTTGTGCAAATACATGTTGACACACACTATGTGCACCCGAAGTGCCTGCCAGGCCCGGCATCCGCCACAGGCAGAAGAGACGTGGAGGTGAGCAGGTCGCTGCAGGGGGTGGCAGAGCCGGTGGTGGCACCTGGCACACTGGGCACCGGGATTGCCTCCCCGGCAGGGGAATGGCACCGCTCCGACACGGACACGGATACGGACGTGGGATCGGGTCCGCGGGACGGCGAGCGCTAAGAGGGCTGGGATGGAACCGGGGTGGGCACTGGGAATGCCCCAGACTGCCCCAGGAGGAAGAGATCACCCTCTACCAAGTGGACCTCACAGCTCCCCGCTCAAAATGAAAAAACAAAAAAGAAAGAAGAAAAAGAAAAGAAAAAAATCGGGAGGGTTAAGTAGGGACAGAGGGTTTTTTCTTTGTTTGAGGTTTTTGCGTTCGGTTGGTTGTGTTTTTTTGGGTTTTTTTGCAGTGCACATAGTAACTGAAGGCAATTTGGGTGTTATGAATATAAGACGAAAATACACCTAATTCCGTCATCATATAGATATAATATATTTCACTCTCACCACATAAATACAAAACATCCAAATATCCAAAACATTCAGAACAAAAGTTAGTAGCAAGGGCTCAGCGCTCGATTCATTCATTATTTTTTCTACTAGTTGCCTAGAAACTTCAGACGTAAATAATTTACAATAAAATTACTATTTTCTTTCCATCCATCTCCTTCTGTCCAGTTCTGGTCTATAGTTAATTCTATATTCTACAGCAACCATTCCACTTTTCGTATTTTTTTTTTTTTGGTTACAGTTTGGTGGCACGTATTTATACAGTTTGTAAACGCCATGGGTTAAAGTTCAGAGAAAAAAACAAACTTAAAACCGAAGTAAATAATTTTTTCCCCAAAGAACTAGCTAAGTACAGCATCCCTTTTCTGGCAAATTCAAGTACCGAAATTGAACAGGAAATATTCGATCCGCAATACTAGAAGGTGAAATACATATGTTCATGGAGAAAATAGCATTAAGAATTATGAAAAAAAAAAAGGCTGTTACATAGCTGTGTTTTAAAGTACAAAAATAACAATAAAAGTTACGCTTTTTATATTTTATGTTCATTTCAAATGAAGTGTGAGCGATATACGAGAGGGTTATTTTAGGAGGAAGGAAGGCTACAGGGTTTTCTGTGTTTAGATGCACATCATAATTTTTCAGAAAAATCAATTAGAGCAATAAAAATAAGAATTGCCATCGCAACAGATCCAGATACAAATAGAGTCGCGAGTTCCATGATTTATCTGCAGACTTGTTTTTGCAGATAAGGTCCGCGGGACTGGCCCGTGGGAATTCAAAAGAAAAAAAAAAGGAAAAAAAAAGGGGGGGGGGGAGAAGGGGCAGTTGTGTTATCTCGAAGGAAGAGAGAATTTTATTCAAAATTTCTGCAGCCACTGGTTTCTGTCTCCCCGCTTCGTGACTGTATTTTTCAGTCCGTTCCGGCCCTTCCCACATTCAAGATTTACCGTGAAAAACAAAAGTTGCTGGAGGTTTTCCTACGTGGTGTTAAGAGCTCGGTTTGTAACCGGGGACTGTAGTGCAGCGAGAGTGGGGGTAAACGAGGGCCACAGGTGGCGCCCCAAAACCTTTGTGCTTAGAAATCACCGAGTCTGGGAGACACAACAACAATTTAAAAAACAAAACAAAGCAAAACAAACCCCCCCAAAAAAAAACAAAAAAACCCGAAATCGGGCATCACCTGACAGCTCCATCCTCCTCTCTCCGAAATCCTGCTCCCTCGCTAAAGCCGACGGAAGAGAGCCCAGCCGCTCTCCCTCTCCGGCCCTTCCCCAGGCGAACAAACGGGCCGACACCCCTCTCGCGCACGGACAGACGGACGGACGGGCCGCGGGGCAGGGGGGGGTCGGGGGCCGCCTCGCTCCCGCCGGGCCTCGGCGAGGCGCCCAAAGCCCCTCATCCC
>VZRE01010267.1:144068-158541 GCA_013396775.1 Cephalopterus ornatus | reverse complement strand
GGAGGGGAGGAGAGAGGAAGACCGAAGCTCAGAGGTACATTTCAATGAGTTTTCTTTAGTGAAAATCTTAAATCTTGGTTGTTTTTCCACAAATCACAGCATTATTTATTTATATTGCCATTGTCTGGAAAGTCAGATTGAGATTGATGAGGTGCCCCTAAGATTTTCATCAAGTCCTATCATTTCAACTATATTTCTACATCCAAGTGGACATGGAATGTGCTTAGTATGGACCGGGTTTCATTTTTCCTTACAACGAGTGCATCTCAGTGGTCTGTTGTCATTAGTTACTACTTGTATGGCAGTCATACCTGGGGCCTCAAATAAATTACAGCCCCATTGTTCGAGTCTTCATGAAGATATAGAGAGAGGATGGATTGAGTTCACTTCCTCCATGAATTTGCAGTGCTGTGCAAAGGCCTATTGAGTGAAGGGATGCTCAGGAAACAGTACATTTAAGAGAGATTCAATCCTTTGAGGGGAGATGCAACAAGTGGATGCTGATTAGTGAGAATATTTTTCATGTGGCTGAAGTATAGGCTGTGCTTAGCAGGTAAACTTTGTTGTGTGATACAGATAAACATATACATGGGAATGTATGCATAGGCAAAGTAGTATCAAGAGTCCTGGCTGGACATGTTTGTTTAATGCTAAATAAAACAAAGTTTCATTTCCAACATTTTTACATAACAGATTTTATTTTAGACAGAATAGGCATAGTGATTCCCCTAAAAGGACTACTGTGAAATACAGAGAGCAATTATAATTATATTTGCATAGGTGTGTGGGAGTATATATGACATTTCTCCCCATGTTTTTCGTTATGTTAATGTCTAGGCATAGGCCATAAAATAAACATGGAGCTATTGAACTCAATTACACTGTTTGAAGCAGAATATCTGGAGATTAAATATTGCATTTGTGAGATAATCTGACTTTTTTTTTTTTTTCCGACAAGAACCTGATCCAAAGCCCAGTAAAGACCGGGGGAATTTTGTTCTACTTGTGTAATTTCTCAATAAATACATTGCAAGCCTCTTTTTGTTCATGGAAGTTAGTGGTATGAAGAGGTTTTTCGCTATTGAATCAGTTAAATTTGCTTTCACACATTATGAACACAATATTGTTGAAGATCTGGAAATTCAAATAATGAGCCTAATTCAGCAGCAAACTTGTAGTGAGCAGACAAACCTATCCACACACAGCTCAGTTACTTTAATTGTGCTCTGCTCATCTGCAAGAAATAGCAATGTCTAGAAGAGCATTGGGAAATTCAAAATTTTACCATTTATAAAAGCAATATCTTTGTTAGTCTAACAGTCACTAAACTTCCTTTCACCTGTTATCATTAGTTTTCCCCTCCTTAATATGATTAAAATAAAGCATTCTTGAATGTTATGATCTTTCAGGACATACGTCCCCTTTCTACTGTTATAACTCCAGGGATCTCTGTAGCTTCAGCATGCTTACATCTACACTCGTGTGTCACTGGTTAATCAGATTAGGGGTTACTTCCTTTCCCTTTAAATAATGCTTAAAATTACTTAGCACACTACAGAGGTACTCCCTGGCTGTACTTTGCTATGTAGGCCTTGTCACTTTTCAAATACTGTTTTATTAGTTTGAATTAGCATGCAGAAGACTGAAAAAATCTATTTCTCATTGACTGTCACTATTTATATTGTTTTTATCTCTATTTGATGTGTAAGGAAAGATACGCATTATTGCTGCTACATCCTAACTCTTCTTTGTTGATCAAATAGTTCTGTCTTAAATTATCCTTAAGGCTTGCATGCCGAGCTGGCTATCATGGTCTGAGCATGGTGCTAAGCTGCTATTGAGCTTCAGTGCATACGCTTGAAGTTAAAAGATTCATCGGAAGGATGTTTAATTAATTTAGTATATAACATGGATTCCTATCCAAATATGATTCCTCATTAGTACAGGCTTTTGTTCACTTGGAGAGTTGATTCTTGCCCTCCTTTGCTGTCTCTGCATTGCAGAGTCACCCTGATAGACTTTGTCTTTGGGGGGTGTTTACAAGTCTTAGCTGAAGATGAAAACAGAGCCAGCCCAGCACTCACAGACAGGTAGGCTCATCTAAATAGCTCACAACCTGCTCTGCTGTCTGTGACAGGCACCCACTGCTGCCCAGCCAGGGCAAATGCAGGCAGAGGAGCAAAGGTTTCCACAGCACTCTCCTGGCCCCAAGCTAAAACGGCATGGTTCAGAGATCTTCTGAATCAAAGACATATCTCAGTGTTTAACAGCCCTAAGTAGATTTTTCTTCTATTAGTTTGCCTGATTATTTTGATTCAGGTTATAAATTTACAGATGCATTTGACAAGTAGCTGCTAAGTATTTTTTAGATACTTGTTTAGCACAGGGGATATGAACTGGTACCATTTTCCTGGTTATTTCCAATTAACAAGAAATATGGTAGTTACTCATCATGATACCTTACATGGTAATATCACGGAGTTGCTACAGAGAGATCCTACCACACATACAGTACCCTTGATCATTGTTAAAGGCAAGTGAAGGAGAAGCAGAAAAACCTCATTATTATGTGACAAATGCTACATTTCTCTTGGATAGGATGTTTCTGTCCAGCGTGAGTGACACTCTGTGAGTGGAGAAGAGAATTATTTTCATCGACAGGAGATTCACCAGAATGTTCTTCTTTCACCAGGTCTCAGTGATGTGTTAATCAACAGGAACACCAAGCGCCTTCTTGAAACAAGGTGCACAGCATAATTAACAATTGTGCTGCTCTTGCAACTACTCACTGCCAGGGAAGAAATTGCCATACAACTGAAGATGAGCTCTGGAAATTTCAACATATACATAATACTGTGTATTTGGGGGACATTCAGGAGGCATGTGCTAAGGCCTTAGTTGAAGACAATAATTTGTTCTAGTGTGAATTGGCTCCAACTCCTGCAAGTGAGCCTAGAAAATGGGACCCTTCCCACACAGATGAGCAGTATCCTTGAAGACAGGACCATGCCTTTATCTGGAAGCTTTACACTGTCTTTAAAGGAAAGGATTGAAGTCTCTGGCTCAGTTCAGCTTTCTTTGTGAAGTGGAAGATACGGTTGTAATGTCTATGATAATCTACATGGCTAGAAACAGCTCTAATTCCACTTTTCCAGGACTTTCTGAGGACTGATGCTCAGGTACATTTGTGTTGTTTAATTGCATGTGGATCCCTGGATTATCATATAAAAGACGTACATGGTGCATTTGATGTAAAATTAAATGTCACAGGCTCACAAGAAATCTAATGGGTACAACAGCAAGACAAAAACAAATTCTCTCTGTCTTACAAGTGGGCAACAATACCATACCTTGATATAAAGTATGGATGTAGCTCTATTTCCAAACAGGCTTCATCAGCTCTTGGGCAAGTGTCGTGTTCTTCATGCCAGCGCCTTTTACATTCCTTCCATTTTGCAAGACAATGGCCCAAAATAAGTGAGCACATCCAGAGATCTATTTAAAATAAAGTATCAGATCAAGATAATATGTGTTAGTCCTTGTAGCTCTTACATTCCCCTGCTTTGCTATGTTCCTGATTACTAGCCTGGTGCAGAATACTGAACTAGCTGCTTCTTAATTTTCCTGCATACTTTGCCAGTAATTGCAGTATTATCTCTTCCAGATACTAAACCGAGCATATTGGCAGGACTCAGCAGTGCTGTTCTGGAGGCCAGTAATAATGAGCATGGGTATCACACATGTATCATGATTAATCATGTTGTGGTCATTATGAGATGCCCCTTACAGTTATCAGTCTGGACAGTAGATTAACACAAAGCTTCATTGCCTGTATCATGCCCATGGCATATGCAAGCCATTTGAACAATGCTGAGATACGATTCTTTTCACAGGGAAAACCTGTGAATTAAGAGGAAAAGCTGTTTGTTCCCTGAGAGCAGATTGAGAGCCTTTGGTTTCAGTCTAAGCCATGTCACTGACTCCCTTTGTAATCACCAGTACCTGAACACTCAAACTCCCTCTGCCTTCATTTCAAGCAATCCTGAGAGGGGAGTGAGCTTTACCAACTTGGTTTGAGCACTCATGAGTATTTGTCGCCTCAAAAGCTGTTTTCTGCTGACCCTTTACTGTTGGTGCTAAAACTCTCACAACCATATTCTTCCACATAGCCAGTATAAGCAAGCTTGAAGATTTAAACAAGAGAAGTTTGCAAAGACGACGTGTTCAGGGTAGTAGATATGAACTGTCCTCTTTCCAATACTTGGAGTTTTAATGCTGAAGACCTTTGCATCAAAAGAAAAAAAAAATCAAATTTTGGGTTCTTTAATTTCTTTGATTTTGAAAGCTTAAGTCAGATCAGATTGAATACAAAACATCTCTCAAATACTCATAATCATGTTCCAAGGAGCCAGGGGAGGGCTGTAGAGGACAATCTTATTGACCTGAGTCTGTTCCTTAGGTATCATCTAGAAACTGGAATCATGCGAGTGATCAGAAACTGTCCCTTCTCTCTGGAGAGATAAATTCTGCCATCATCTCAAGGCTTATGTAGCCTGGTATCCCTAAGACTTGGTGAAAGTCTTCTTGAAATGGTTAATTTGGATTTTTTTTTAATTGCTGTTTTTACCTTATCACGTAATTACCTTATTCTTCATGTGAAAATGGGAAATGTCAATAAGTACAAACCACAGGCAAAATCAAATCTGTTCTGCAAAGGTTTGTCTCCCAGGGTCTTTGGTTACATCCAACAGATAAGAGCCTAAACAAGAAATTATTAAACTATAGGTCTTGAAAGTTCACTCATACCATAAAGAGAAAAGTTGGCCACATTTGCAGGAAATTTCTGGACTGAATATGTAGCTTGAATATTGGCAGGATTTTGTAACCTGAAATATGGCAATATTTCAGGTGGACCCACAAAATAATAATTCAATATACTTCCTAACACTTTTTCATGGAAAATGATGGAAGAGGTAGGCAAAAAATCAGTGCATTTTGGTTTGTTAAAACCCACTGGAGATTGCAAGTAGATTTGGGGTGACTTCACTTGATGGTGAATATCTGATGGATTTAAATGTAGTGGGAGGGTGAGCATCACAATGGCAGACAACTCTGAATGTGGCTAAATGAAAAGTAATGCAAATCATCAGTGATTAGCTGTATAGCTTGAATAACCTGAAAAACCCTGAATTTCCAGGAATCTCTCAGGAAAAAGAACTAGAAATCACCAGTGTTTGATTTACCTCAATCTATAACAGCAACTTAAAAACTAAAAAGTAAGACAGAAGGATATTTTGCTTTATTAAATAAAGATAGAGCAGAATGCCAAAAAAAGTCAGGATAACACATGATTACGCCATAAGTATACATTAAATCTCTGTTCACTCTTTTTATCCTCTTCTCCTATGAGATATATAGTGGATTAAAGAAAATGTTCAAGATGTTAAAATAAAAACTAGTTACAGAGCTGCTAGGATTATTACATGAGAGATGGCAAAATCTGAAACTATTTTGTTCAGAGGAAGATGAAAATGGAGCTGATTGTGATAGTTGAAACTCTCAAGCACTGAACATTGGACTTTCTTTTTATTTTGTCACATGAGAATAAGCATCAGGTTAAATTAAAACCCAGCAAATTCAGAATGAAAAGTAAATGTCCAGACACGTCTCATCACCTGTGGGAGCTGCTGTTGCAGGAGGTTACTGAGGCAAATACCTTGGCCTGATTTTCAAGTGAATTGGACGTTGTTAGGGACATTGGACATTGTCATTACACAAGGTTGAAAACAGCGATCAGCCTGATTGAATCTTACACCCTGGGCTGGGCACTGGCCACGTGGAGGAGTGATGCAGAAGTGCATCAGTTTGGCATTTAGTTTGTTTTTATTTGAAGTATGAGGAGTAGAATATTCTGTAATATATCAGAAAGACTGATGGCATTGGGTAGGAAAAACTGGAGTAGTACATTTGGGATGGTGGTTAAATTAATCCTTATTACTACGTAACTAGTGCCTCTGGTGAGAAAAAAAGTTAGAATGGGATCAGTGGAAGAGACAAGTAATGTGGCATAAGCGCATCGCAGGGGAGGTGGGAAAGCATTTAGTGAAACCACTTTATCTTAGGTGTCCCTTCTGTGAGAAAGCTCATTTCAGCTCGAGCTTCAGCATGAGTAGGAAAGACAAAGGTGTAAGGATTACTGCCTCCAAAATATGCTTCTACCAAGCAAATGGATGCTTCACCACTGGTTTTGGAGAAAATAGGGCCTTTGAAGGTAGAAGGGTACAAGACATACCTGGTACACTGTGAGGCTAAGGAAGAGAGCCGTCCTCTGCACGTACGTTCCCCTGAACATGGAGGACAGCTCAGCAAGTGATGGTCCCTAAAGCCAAGCCTCTTGAAGTCTGGAGCACTGGTAAATGCTTTGGTACTGTGCTTTGTGGTTCAGCACAGCACAGGCAAGAACAAGGAGGAGAAAAGCAAGAAGAGGAGATCTTTTGCACTGAGGCATTCACACAGACTCCTTTGACAAAGGGATCTGCAAAATTTGGAAACCAAATTCCTTGGACATCTCTATGGCATGAGGCACATTCCCCCTCTAGGTGCAAAAGAAGTATGATTTATTATGTTGTCAAGTTCCTAGAAGGAAATAATCTAGGTAAGAGAAGACAATTCCACCATCCCTGGAAGTGTTCAAAAAATGTGAGGATGTGGCACTTAAGGACATGGTTAAATGGTAACCATGGTGCTGACTTGATGGTTGAACTTGAAGCTCTTAAAGATCTTTTCCAACCTCAATGATTCTATGATTTTAAGATACCCTGGAGTCTGGATCTGTGCTGTCTGAAATCTAAGACTCGCTTTTGTGTGAAAGCTGTGCTGGGCACATAGCATTTGCACTGTCAGGAAGAAGTAGTTTGGCCAGAAATATGGCAGTTTTTACCACATCCCTCAGTTTCCTATTAATGCATGTAAAGGAGTTTAGATGTTGTTGTAGTTTTGCTTATTCATTCAAATAACAGAGAGATGCAAATCTCAAATAAAAATATGTTTCTAAAGATTGGGATATTCCTAGAGTACTGTTTGTTTATTTTTTTGCTAGAATGTTTCTACTATCCAATAACCCAAGTGATGTCATATTAAAAATATCTAGAATCCCCGTGTCTGTTTGTGCTCTTGATGGATTAGATGCTGTGCAAAAAGACTGAGTAGGCTTTAACACATTTACAACCTGAAAAAGACTAATTAGATAAGAGAAAAAATATGGTTTACTTTATTTTTATAGATGGAAGGAATTTTTTTTATTTTATTTTATTTTATTTTATTTTATTTTATTTTATTTTATTTTATTTTATTTTATTTTATTTTATAGAAATAAATAAAAAGAAGCACAGAGAAAGCTGTACTTTCCCAGTGGTGCCAGAGGGACTGAATGAGATTCTCAGGGCAGCGCTCTCACTCCAAGACTGACCATTCACCAAGAAAAGAAAAAATATTCAGGAAATAGAGGGATAACCAGCAAAGAAGCCGAATAACCGCCAAGCCCCCATTGTTGAGTTCTCAGGAGTAGAAATGATGCTACCTACTCCCTGCCCTATAATATGGCCCATACAACATCCTTGTCTGATGGCGAAGGACAAAAGTCTGACATGTTTTCAAACGGTACGTTCTTGAAATACTGACTCATTTCCCCTTCTACCAGGTAAGAGAAGCCAGGTAAAGGCCCAGCCGTAGCAACCTTTTCCAGTTCAGGAGAATGCACAGCTTTGGAGACAGATTATAAGTCTTTCCCATGGAGATGAGGTGCTACTGATGTTATTAAAATTGCTCTTGGTTTAGCCTTCTGGCATATTAGGGTCAACTTCAATGACTGCTCAGTTGGCAGTCTATTACTCGGTTAGTATGAAGCTGTTCCGTGCAATTTTGTGTCTCAGTTTTTTCTTTTGTCTGTTATACCTTCACTTCCTCCTAAGGAGCTTTTGGTGTCTTTGTCTTTTTATCATGGTAACTAATTCACCATTGTGTTGGCAGTGTTCCTACTGCTGTCAATGGGAATTATGTACTTTGAAGGAGAATGAGGCCATAACTGTCTAAGAATTATGCTATTAAGACAGGACAAGGTTTTTTATTTTTATATAGTGCATTACATGTGAAGAATCAAAACCGCTTTGTGGAGAAAAGGAGTAATAGACTGTACTTCACAGAGTTGTTTGGAGTGATGCTCTGATTCAGAAGGAAAAGGACAAATGACTGTACAGATGTGAAGAGAATAGCAGAAGAGCTGGACATTCAAGGCAATATAGCAGCCAGCAAGTTTCCTGACAGAATAGATGTGGTAAAGGGGAAACGGAAAGATGAGCTGCTGAAAAGATCTAAATGTCAGCTGGGCAAAAATAAAACGATGTTGTAGAACTTCAGTCTAGAGTAACCACTCAGTCCTCTTGCAGTGCTTAGTCTTGAATTAAGCAGCACAAGATAGTTTACATGGAACCTGTTTTGTCTCTGTCACCTTACCAGTTCACAGTCTTGTCATCTCAAGACATGAGGTGTGTTGGGGAGATGCTGTGTGGCACATGGGGCCATATCGGCACATTCATTCCTCTGAATGTTATGGGAAAAGAGCATTACTCACTAGTCCAAGTTTGTTGATGCCTTACTGGCAGGTTGCTATTGAGTTATGCTGCAAACCCGCATGTACTGGACAGCCATGTGCTGTGTCCCGGGAAGGCTGCTCGGTGTGAATCGCTGCTTCCTTACCAGATGGAGTGTCAGTTGTTCCACTGGGAAGGCCTAGGCAATGGTCCTTTCAGGCAAATGAACACCACATCAGGATTTCTTTTCATTTCATTATGTTTCTAAATTTTGAGTACCTCCCTCCTGTCCCCTTCCTTTTGAATGGGATCCATCCAGTTGCCTATGATCTGACAGGAATAAAAGAAACATGGGCTTGTGTTGCAGCCCGTTCCACACCCACAGCTTGTGCAGCAGGCTGTTTCCAGGCAGCTCTGGTCCTTCCAGCAGCGTGGCAGACACAGCACCCTGCCGGTCCTCTGATCAGGGGCCTCAGGAGCTGCAGGGGAAAAGCGTAGCAGTGCTGAGTTAGCTGGATCTGACAACCAGCCACGGTTCTACATAAACTGCAGTCCCTGAAGCAGCTGAAATATAGATGAGCCCAAAGGCCGTCTCTTCCTCTAGGAGGAAGTCTCGGGAGAATCTTGGAAGCACGGCATGTGCTGCACCTCCCTGACTGCCTTCCACCCTCCTGCCTCGCAGGCGCACGCTGGCCGCTCTGCGGGGCTGGGAGCTGACATCCTGCTTTGGCTGGGGCTTTTCGGCGGGGTGTGACACCCTGCCTGCAGCAGGGCAGGGGGGCCAGGCACAGCAGGCAGTCCAGACCCTGCCAAAGGAGTCCTTTCAGCAGACCGAGTGTCCAAATACGACCATCCAACCCAAATGCATTTCATAGGAAGGGCACACAGATGATCATCCCTCACAATGCACTGTGTAATAAAGCTCAACTTGCTTGGTTTAATTTACTGGGATGATTTTGCTGCTGCACCTTCATCTGGAATAGCACCCGGAATAGCAGAGCTCATTCTCAGAAATGCTAAGAAACAGTTGCATAAAGTTGCTGTTTGATTAATTTGAGCCTTAGGGCATGCACAAAACTCAGGGAAACGTTTTTTTTGCCCAAGTAGATTTGCAATGAATAATTTTTTCAAGATTTTTTTTTTCAACAGAAGCAGCTTTCAGCATTTTGTATTATCAAATCCTTGTCCGAACATTTAGTAGGCAGCTGCAATGAGGCAAAGGAAATTTTAATGGTCTTTATTTTTGCAGAGATAGAGCATGGGCAGGTGAAGTGACTTCCCTAAAGTCACTTCCTACTGAACTTGCAGCAGTGGAGCAGAGCCTTGGAGGACCTTGTGGCTCAATGCCATGTTTACAGCCCTTCTGTCCTGAAGCCCCAAGTAAAGCAAGTCAAGCAATATAGGCATAACATTTGAAACAACTCATATGAATCATTAAAAATTATTTCTTAGATGTTGGAATTTCCCTATTCACCATCTTTTAAAATAGTATTTTTATGTAACATGCAGCAAGAATTGTCTTCTGCTATCTACAAAATGTAAGATCTACTATTGGAATGAAATGCAAATAAAACATTGAACGAGTTCCAATACAGCAAAGCACTTAAGTATGTGTTTATCTTTAAACACATCTGGACCCCCATTGACTTTGACAGGACTACTCATATGCTTAAAGATAAGCCTGCTTTTGTTGGATTATGGCCCTGAGGATCTAAGTGCTGGGGGAATCATTTTCATGCTCTCCAGAAAGGGCTTTAAATCACTTTTGTTTAAGGAGAGCTAACTGGTTGGATGTAAACACACCTAACAAACCAATACATCAAGATTAACTTTTATGCTGAGCCATTTGACTTGTTTAGAAATTACTTACTGTTGAAGTTTGGTTCTTATAGAAAATAACGATCCAATTATTTTTTAAATGAAATTGAGCTGCAGGAAAACCTTGATACCTCCACTTGGGAATTTTGTTCAAAAAAGAAAAGAAGAAGTAGGAGAACAGAGACATAGCCATGTTAAAGGGAATGCAGTGTGCGTGTCTGAAGGGCAGGACAGTTAGGTGGGTTATTAGATTTCAGCACTTGAAAGGAGAAGCAGTGTGGTACATAACAGGACTTTGACAGATCGGCTGCTGCTGGTTTTGCTGTTTTGCTGGGGATGCCCTGAGACGGACAAAACAGACAGGCAGCAGGGCAATGTGACCCTAAAATATAGGTTGCCTCTAATACAGTATCTTTTATTTGTGGACCTTAAAGAGCATAATATAAAGTCCTTGAAATCAGTGGAAACGCTCTCACTGACTTCAAGAAGCTTTGCCTCAAGCTCTGCACTGCTACCCAGGCACTCAGGTCTACTCAAATATGCAGATCCAGACAGGTCAGCATTGCACATCCCCTTGGAAGGTGCAAAGGCACAAGAGTTGGGATCTTACCCCTGCCCGTGATAGACACAGCCCTCGGGTAGAGAAAAAAGTGGAAAGAGCACTTCTGTCCCAGGGTCTTTGTATATTTTCACTTCTTCCCGGTCCAATGCAGTTGAGGGGCTCTGCCACATTGGTGTGGTCTCCACAAGTGGGAGAGTGGTGCTGCCTCCCAGCTCTCCATCACCTCCCACAGTCCCTGTGCACCACTGCTCCCTGGGGACAGTAGGGGCTCAGAAACGCAGTGCAGGTGCAACCCATGCACTTCAACTCATTCCCTCTAAATGAGCCTTGAAAACATAATCATAAAGAGCAGTTGGTGGTGGGGGTTTTTTGGTTGTTGTTGTTGGGCTTTTTTTGAAGTAAAACCCAGAATTACTAATACTTCATGAAAACATTGCTTTTTAAGCACTGCCACCTCTGCTCTGTGCCTCATCAGGAGTCTAGATGGGAAAAGCAATGGGAAATGCAAGATAAGAAAGCCCTACCATCTAGGCTGAGCACAGCAATATAACATCGCTTCAGCAGTAATGACAATGGAGAAGGAACAGAATGCTGTCAGGGGATAATGGTGTCCTGCTGGCAGCTAAATATGAAAGCCAAAACAGAGACATTTATAAAATAAACAAGCATCAGGGAAGATGAGACATTTATTACAGAGCAGGAAATAGTGATCTTTAACAATGGTCCATTTCAGTTTCTCTCATTGTTACAGAAATATAGTGGTGTAAATGAATGCTTTGTCTCATGTATGATTTATTGTTTCTCAAGCAATTACTGGACTGTATTCGGTTTAGTCTAGGGGAGGGAATTGTAGTCATCTGACCCACAGGCTGCTTATGGGGGCAAGCAGGCCAGGAGGAAACATGTTTTGAGTCTGAACCTCTGACCAACCAAAGCAATAGGCCAGGTCATATCACATTGACTTATGACATAAGAGGTTTCACATGATGACAGAAATATGCGCTGCAGCACCATGACACCATTTTGGTGGCAGAGCCTGGTTAAGCAGTTTCTGCACCCCACTCCTGCACATCATCCCAGCAGTGCCAGCTATAGCATTAAGTAACTATATGAGAAAGCAGATGGAATAAAACAACACCAAGAAAGTGGCTGGATCCCCCCAAAGTTATAGCCTTTGGTGTCTCTGTTGTATCAGCTGCACAGGTGGGGTGTGTGCTGGAGGGACAAGCACAGGGGGCTACAGTGAAGATGAAGAAGGGGGTAGGAGATCCGTATGTCAGGAGTAATTCTGTGAAGGAGAGGGCAGAGGAGAACATATCCTTAGTAAGAGGCTAAAATCACATTGAGACCGTGACATTAAATGTACTACCCCAACACAGAAAGCTCCCACATACTGCCATGTCATACATTTATTCTCTGTGGGGTACCAGCTCTATGTAAATGTTTCATACAGAAAACAGCAGAGAATGCAGTTAGGGCCAAAAGCAAACAAATTTAAAATTTCTCCTACCATTTCAAATGAAAAAAAAAAAAACATCTGCAAGAAGGATTGTGCTGTTTGCCATCAAGGTGTCAAACGGGGGAAAAGAAAAAGAGCAAGAATTTGGACATACTGAAGTAGTCAAGGTGCTGCCTGGAATGGGGCCAGAGCTGAACCCATACTCTTTTATTAACCTTCTATTAAAAAGGAAAAAGAAAACCCAGCCCCCAAACTCCCACACATTAAAAACACAGTAGGGTCATGGTGACAGGTGTACAAATGAAGAAGAGAAAACACATATTTAAATTGTCAGAGGGATGTGTGACTTACAGTTATAGGTTAAAATGAAACATAAAGAAAGAAAATACAGTTGACCATCAGAAAACATTTCTTAGCAACTTCTTTTTAGTATATTTTCACATCTAGTGGTATAACAACCTTTCAGAACTGCAGAATAATTCCTATGGATTGTTTTTGAATTTAAAGTTAGATTGAAAAATGTAAGAAAATGCTACTGAGTGAGGATAGATTAAATATCCTAATAGACCATTTCCCTCTCTAATTTCCATTAAGGTGATTAGTTGGAATGTTGCTTGCAGCATATTAGCAAAAAACACTGCAAACACAGTCGTATAGTGGATTGAATATCTTAAACTAATGTTTGTAGTAAGAACAGTGTTATAAAAATCCATCTCAGGTATTTTATTACTCTGATTAGTACCTGAGAGAATCACAGTCTTAAACGTATGCATATTGCAAGACTACCCAGGAGAAGAGATTTGCATCAACTCCTTGAAAGAAAAGGAGCAAATATATACAGGGATTTGGTTGTCTGGTGTGCAAGGGCAATCAGGAAAATTAATCTGAATTAACTGAAGCATGAATTTAATTTGGATCCTTCTGCCAAGTTACATTTTGCACATAATCCTCATCCAGAAGGAAAGTGTTTTCCATTGAGCACGGAGCATTAGGCTCTTGCCGCGTACCTGTTGACGTCGATATCCATTACCAGTTTAGCACGGATTAGTTGCACTGTCCAGCCACTATTAAATAGAGAATTTGTTTGCATTTTTCTATGCTTACGGTTTGATGGGCAAGCTGCCAGCATTTTAGAATTAACTACACAAAAACATCACCTCCTCTACGGTGGGGAAAACAGAATTTAGAGGGCTCCGTTTGATTCTCCAGTCCCGGGGAACTGTAACTCATACATTATAACGAGGGGCCATCTAGCCCCCAAAACCGTGTCCGATTTGTGTGTTACATAGGTCACGAGTGGAAAATAAAATTACTAAAACCTTTGGGATGACGGGAAGAGTCAGTGCTTTCAAATAACTTCTCTTTTTAAGTTAATACTTTGAAGTATCTGCCACATAAGCCCCGCCAGTTTACCTGCCCCCTCATTGCGATGCTCCCTGCTCTGGGCGGCAGGAACGTCTCTTCCTCTCCCTGCATCCCGCTGCATCGGGCACCAGCCGAAGGTAGGGGGGATGCTTTAAGAAAGTGCTTTATTGGGAAAGTGGTGTCTGATGCTTGGTGTTTCTAGCTTTGTTTTAAACTGCGATAAATTAGTGCTAAGGAATAATAAAAAAAAAAAAACAAGAAGAAAAAGAGAAAGAAAAAGAAAAAGAGAAGGAAAAAATAAAAGAGAAGGGGAAAAAAGAAAGAGAAAGAAAAGAGAAAAAGAAAAAAGGAAAAGAAAAAGGGAAAAGAAAAAGGAGAAAGAAAAAGAAAAGAAAATAGAAAACAGAAAAAAGAGAAAAGCAAAAAGAAAAAAAGAGGAAAAAATTACTGTGGAGGAAAAAAAAAGGGGGGTAGGCAAACAAAAAACCTGTTCTGCGATGTTGGCGATGCCACCGCCCAGCCCGACGCCGCTGCACCCCGGCAGCTCTCGGGGCAGGGAGTTGACCCCCAGGCCCAGTGCGGGGTGGGAAGGAGGAGCGGCAGGAGCTCCCTCCGTCCCGGGGAGCGGCAGGAGCTCCCTCCGTCCCGGGGAGCGGCTCCTCTCCCGCTGCGCTCCCGGCT
>VZRE01010267.1:0-144061 GCA_013396775.1 Cephalopterus ornatus | reverse complement strand
AGCGGCTCCGCTCCCGCTGCGCTCCCGGCTGCGCGGGGCGGCCGGGCTGGGAAGCGCCGGGGAGACTCCCGGGGCGGCGTTCCCGGCGAAGGGAGAGCGGGGGAGCCCCGGGGCCGTCCGAGGCGCCCTGGGCAGGGCGGCGTTTCACCTGCCCGGACGGGCGGGCGGGCGCAGGCACGGTCGGTCCCGGCACAGNAGCGGCCCCGCACTCCCTGGGTGGCAGGCGAGGACGGCGATTCCCGCCAGGACCGGAGCCCATCCCAAGGCCACCCTTCCCTCTCTCCCACACGGCCCGGGAGAAGGCCCGTTCCCGGGGCAGCCTGGCCCGGTGGCTCCCTCCGGGAGACCTCCGCCGTCCCGGCACCGCCCTCCTCGTGTCCTACCCTCCGCACGGGCCCTGCCCATCCCGCGTTTCCCGTTCCCACGCGAGTCCCGCCCACGCGCGCGCCCCATCCCGCCCTTCCCAGAGCATCCCCGCGCACGTCCCGCCGTCCGCGGCCACCCACGCGTGTCCCTCCCGCCCCTCTGCGGGCCTGGGGGACGCTCCGCGCTCTCGCCCCTCGGAAAGGGAGCTGCAGCTCCCGGGATTTCCCGTCCCCCGTCCACGGGGTTGGTGGGGAGCGCCAGGCCGAGCTCCCGCGCCCGCCTACCCCGGCCCAGCCGCTCCCGGGCGGGAGGGAGCCGCAGAGATTTCTATTCAGGACATAGGCACAATGGGGAAACAAAACCCCTTTTTTCCCCCCTTTTTTTTCCTGCTTGCCACCTCCCGGTATGGAGCGGGATTAGGGCTGCCAGTCCCCTGCACACGCGGGGTGGACTCCCTGCCTATCCTCGGCCGGGCTCAGCCCAGCCCGGGTTCCCTCGCTGGTCCGCAGCGCGGCCAGGAGCAGCCAAGGGCAGTGGGGAACAGCATCCTGGGAAAACTGTGGGTTTATGTTTTGTTCAGCTGAGGGAAAACTAGGAAAGAAAAGATAAATGTCAGGTTGAGTTCGTAATTTTTCCTTTATCTCGTTACAGAGTAAGAGTATAAAGCATGTTTCTCACAACAGGAAGCGCAGCAAAAGACGAGAAGAAGAGAGAAAGACAAAGAAAGAAAGAAAGAAAGAAAGAAAGAAAACTAGAATTAATGCATTAACGTGCTCTTTGACATCCGAAACGAATTAATTTATCTTAAGCAAATAAAATTTTAGGGAGATTTGCGAACCTCCACGGCACATTTTATTCACTCGATAATGTGCCTCGCACGTGGAAGCAAACTAAGATCAGTTTTGGTGACTGGGGGTCACTTTGATATTAAACAGCTTAGAAGAACTGAAAAAGTAGACGGATTTTTATTTTTTTTTTAACAAACTTTTGACACTTTACTCTTTGCTTTAAAATCTCTCCCCGTAATGGTCGGTCGAATTGAGAGACGATTTTGCGAGATTTGCGGTTTGGTGGTGTTTTTTGGTTTATTTTTGTTTGGGGTTTTTTTTTTGCACAGCCGGTGCCAGGGCTAGTTTCTGAAAAGCAGAAACCACTAAAATATTTTTTGTCTCACATTTTATTCGTAAAATTGTTTTCTTCTCTGTCGTCGACGGTCTTTGGGTACCGCAGCAGCACAGGGAGCGCATCAGGGGACAACTGAAAGGAATAACCGAATATCTTTTGGGTAAAGGAAGGAAAGCTCAAATAGAACAAATCGAATCGCACCATCAGATGCTGCAGATAATTTATTTCTGCTAATTCGAGAGTTCGATGGTGCCGGCCTTCGGGCCGGGTGGGAGCACACACACACAGCCCGGACGCTGCACCGGCTCTGGGCCGGCCGGTCCCAGCACCGGCTGATGCCCGGAAACGGCCTTTTGTTTCCAGGCTCTGAGACCGGAGCTTCGCCCACTTTATTTGTTATTTTACGGGTGTTTGGAAACCCAGAGTAAAGAGTTCCGTTCCTGAGAGGCGCTTAACCGGAGCCCCTCCTCGAGTGCAGTTTTGTGACTCCTTTCACGGAGTGAGCAGTGGTTACAACGAGAGAACCTGCCAGACGACATCCACACCAGCTCCCCACGCAGGACCTGCCCCGGCTCCATCTCTCCCTCTTCGCCCCGCCGCCGGCGATGGAGCCGATGCTGGTGGCCGCGGGGAGCGCGGTCCGGTGCGGTGTTTGGCTTCCATTTGTATTTTTTTTATTTTCTCCCTGGACTCGGGCAGGCATCCATTCCTTGGATCTGAGGGCCCGGCCAGGCACACGTCGGGGCCGGGCCGCGGGTGCCCTCGGCGCGGGGCTGGAACATCCCCTGGAGCCAGTGCTTCCAGGGCCGCCCGCGGCTCCGCGCCTCTCCTCGGACACTCCCCGGTAAAACCAGCAGCAATGCCACGAGGCAGCAAATCCACCCTTGCGCTCAAACTTGGGCACCCAAACTGGAAAGCCCCGGCCCTTCCGAGGGAGCAGGTGGGTCTCGGAGCCGTAGCACCCCCGAGGCAGCGGGCAGGCGCCGGGGCGTGCGGCACTCCGAAGGTCTGGAGACCCTCTGCCCCCCTTCGCGACTGGCCGGCGGCTCGGGCACCCCCGCCTCGGTGTGCGCTTAGACCGGCCAGCGGCCCCGTCCAGGGCGCCCTGGCTCCGCGGAGATGCCGGCGAGAGCTGCGGAGCCGACACCTTGCTCTGCTGTCCCCGCGCCGCGGGGGGGACACTGTGACTGCTACTCCCTGCTCTCACCCTCTCTGTCTCCTCCGACGTCCTCCCGAGCTCTGCTCGCTCCTCACGATCGTCGCTCCCCGGCACAGCACCTTCACCGCCGCAGCCGCAGCAGCGGGAATAGCAGGGGACAAGCAGCAGCACGACATCCCCGGAGAGCCCATCCTTTCCCTCTGGCTCCCAGAGATCCTTAGAAAACCGCTTGCTCGGGCATGGTGGTGAGTTTTTACTTGAGCTGCACAAGTACCTCTCTTTGCGGCAGAGCGAGGGTCCTTCCCTCACCCCTCAGGTCGGCATCTGCTGGTCTCTGGTTGCTGGGAACAACTAAATTAGGAAGACCCTCTTTCTCTCCACTGAATGTACGTGGGGGGTGAGGGAAGGAGGCTTTTCCAGGAGGGAGGAAATCGTGGAGCCCAGGGATCCATCAGTCGTTCCCTGGGAAAAAGCAGAGCCTTTTTGCCCCAGCCAGCCCTCACTCCCAGCAATGAGGGTACCACTCTGCTCGACTAGAGCAGTGGATTTGCTGCCTCATTCCTTGTAGCAGAAGCAGCCCCCTTGCCCTTCTCCAGCCAGATCTGATGCTTCCCTGGCAGAGACTTTGGGCTCAATGATTTTGTTCTCATTAGTCACAGTCATTTGAGAAGTGAAAAGTTTCCTTCCCGCCTTCATGGGGCCACTGGCAAGATCCAGTGACAGCTTGGAGGAGATGAAGCCCTCTCATCCCCACACAGGAGGACACAGTGATGCAAGCACAGCCACAGGCAGGCCTTTCCCAAGGTTTGATGGCTGTGCTCCTCAACAGATCCACTGGGCTTTGCAAAGAAACAGTGATTTTCCTCCCAGGAAGGAGCACTGCCCTGCCTTGAACATCTCAGCATGGATATGCGTGGGTGTGAGCATTCATCCCTCCAGATAACCACCGCTGTCTCCCATTCCATCCCCAACCCAGTTGTTGGAATGTCCTGTTGTCTTTCAGTCCTTACACTCCTTGTTCCATGTTTGCCCAGGCCAAGACTGCAAGCTTGGCTGCTGTTTGAAGGAGAGGAAGCAACTTTACCTTCTGCTCCCACCTCCTCCTGCACCCCACTGACTTTTCCTGTTGGGGACATGGGAAAGGATCAGTGGGAAAGGATGGTACCTGCTGTGGCTGTTCATTGCTTGGACATCTGTATCCAAAATTCCTGTCAAAGCTCTCTTGGGCAGAGACAGCAGAAAATCTCTAGGACACCTTCACTTCATCCTCTAGGAAGGGCAGCTACCTCTCTTCCTTCCCCAGTGGATTCTGAGTGACAAGGATGGAAGGAGGAATTGGGCTAATTCCCCACCACCACCTGTTAAAACATCCACAACCCCTTCCCAGCCCTTCCCACCATTGTGACATATTGCGATGCTTCACTGCCTGGAGCTGTGCCTGGCTCAGGGAGGAGCCCTCTGAGATTTAGTGGCAATCCTGAGTGTGTGCCTGGTGATTTCCATGCCCAGCAGTTAAGCCACAGTTGGCCACCTCACCGGCGGTACGAGATGCTTGACTGAGAGCCTGTGCTGGGTTTTTGTGACCACTGTGAGCATACAAGTGTGCAGAGCTTAAAAGGAGTCTTGGAAGAAAAAATAAGGTTGTGATGGCAGTATGGTTTATGGACTCAGGCAGTCACCCATCATGATAATTTCTTACTGAAAACTCCTCTACTCTTACAGGTGAGGCAGGATGCTGCAGATACACTCAGAGCTCAGAGCTGCAGAGATTTCAGCCATTCGAGATGCCACAGTTCCTGGGAACTGCTGCTGCTCACACCACTGGGCTCAGGCTTCTCTGCTTTCCCTGCATTTAACATTCATGAAGATAGAGGAGAGAAAAGGGCTTGGAAGGGCATGAAGTTTCAGCATGGCCATCACAGATGACTGCTCATTGACACTTGGTTTACATGAAATCAGTGTATGTGGATTCAACCGACCCTACTGCATGCACAGGGCACTCCACCAGACACCATTTCATGTGGGGTGATGAACCAGAATTCTCCTGTAAAAGAAGCCAAAATGCAGGAAACATTACAGAAAAAAGAAAAGAAACTAAAAGAACTGTCAGTATAAGAGGGAATTGTTAAATGCCATTCCCAGAAGAGCTTGGGTAACTGCCCAAAGCGCAGAGAAACCAAATCCAACTGCCTTTCCCCTCCTCCCAAAAAGCCTGTGAGCCCTGACTGATCTTACCTAAGGGAGAATTTCTTACTGACCCCAGCTCTGGTACCACAGGTACCAAGGCATTATGTGAATTGCTTTGGTCATGGTTGTTCTCAGTGTTATCCATGCTGTTAAGGGTTCATTCCTAAACATAACCAAAGAAATACAGACGAGAAAAAGAGCTTGATCACAAGCAAGCTAAGCTCCACCTGCTCTATTAGGCGCACCGGTGTTTCTTTACTAAGCATCAACAGGTTAAGAAATAAAAATGCATATTAGAGCAGGCTTTAGAGAACTGTATTTAGATTTACAAACAACATTGTAACTGGATCAACAGGCTATAATTAGAACTTAATAATCCAAATGGAGGAGTAATATGCCTGCTGCTTGAAAGATTGGAGCCTTTCTTCTGCAGTTCTGAACATTCAGCTCTGCAGATTGGACTCCAACTTGCTTGACACAATTATTGTCCTAGTGAGACGAGCATGTTACAAATAAGAACAATAAGATCAACAATAGTTTAGGTCTAATACCATAAACAAAGGGAATAATCAGAACACCTCTTGTCCCAGCACAGTCTGCACAAATGGGACAGCCAATTAGCATGGTTATTGGAAAAAATATGCAAGGAAATGTCCTATTTTATGGACTTTTGAAAAGACTTTAAGGCTGGCAAATATGTTACAGGCAATCCCATCAGATACATTGATACTGTTAGATTTAGTCTTTGCATTTACTTCTAATGTCTACCTGTGGCAGGGGTGACACTCAGCAGAACTGATGAATGGGGCCAAGAAAGACCTGTGCAAGCCAGATTCCCCTCATGTTACATTCAAACTATTTAGTCTGAGGTGTGTAAGTAAGCAAAGGTTAGTCCAAGGGACTCAGCACACACGTGATAAAACGGATACAGTCCCTGGGCTGTGTTGGTATCACAGCTGCCCCTGGCACGACTCAGGCACAAAGTAGACCCCTGGCAAAGATCTTGCCAGCGACTAACTGCTCAACATTGCATCTCAGGCCAGTTTTCAGTTATAGATATTAAAAGGAGACCTCTCCTCTCATTCTACTTGCTAAGCACATATCAAAAGGGATTACCCACCAGGCTTGAGGCAAGATCTCTTACCAGCCATTGGTCAAGCTGGAATAAGGCAGTTCTGCTTCCCAACAGAGATGCTGCCGTGTTGCCATCTGTGACATCCATGGTTTCCCAGCTGCATCTGGGATCTCTTCTAAGTGAGTGAAATAGTGGCTCAAGGGAGAGCGAGTACCAGCAGCTCTGATTCCTGGGCAAGGCAAGGGACTACAGAAAGGAAAGTGCTGCTTAAAGCAAGTTTGCCTCCTCGATAGTTTCTACCACAATGATTGATATATTTTCCCATCTTATTTAGATTAGGTTGAGAATCCTATTTTAAAACTCATTCCAAAATCCAAAGAATAGTTCAGGAAGTATTACATCTGTCTGAAAATAAGCCATGCACTGTTAACTTTCATTTCACATACATTTACTTCTATAGGACAGGAATAATCAGAAACAAGATCTGACCCAGATAGAAAGTGATTGACAGGATACAGTAAGTCAAAAATTCAGCCGAGAGGATGTAATCAGCTATTCTGTAATGAAACCCTTGTCAGAAAGTATATATTCTTTAGTCTATTTTAAAATGGTTACTTAATTTCTTTACGTGCTATGACTCCTATTTGTCTTCTTGTAAGTGCTTGGAATTTGCCATGAAAGTAATGACATTGGGAAGAGTTTAAAGAGACTTCAAGGTCAAAGACTATGTGTACCCTATTATCCAGAGGCGACTAAACCAGGCATGGGATGAGGATCAATGTCATCCACTGGCAGGGCTTTGAGCCCGTCAGGGATGTCAGGAACACCCACACTGTCCCTGGTGCTGGTACGTGCCTTCAGTCTACTGAGCTGGCTGGAAGATGTGTAAAGATCAACTGATGGGAAGTGACACTGCTCCCTGTTGAGGGTGTTTCTGAAGAAATTCAGGCATGTTGTTTATCCCAGCAAGTGCCTGGGACATTTATAGTTTTGAAAAAGGCTCAGGAGCTGGAATTTTAGTTGGGGTTGTAGGAGTTTGACTGGGCCAGCTGAGTCTGTTTAGCTCCTGTGGTCCAATTTAGGTTTATTGTAGTGGAGATCCCTTAGAGCTCATCATCATTGCATGTGCAGAATGGAACCTTCCTGCTCAAAGATGAACCAAGTTTCACCCTTGTGTACCTGGGTAAGATGGGCCACAGCAGTGTGTTACAGCAGCTGCCAGCTCCTTTCCCTGCTGAAGCAGCAGCAGAAGTGGAGAAGCTCTCCATCACTGGCACTAATGCAGAGCCTGCACAGCTCTGTGGGACAGGAGGCAGCTTGGGGGAATGTCCCGTGTGATGGTGGGGAGAGTTGGCAAGGAGGATGTGGGATCAGATCTAAAGCTAGGCAAGGGGACGTAGAGCTTGTAGGCTCTCATGATGTCTCTGTCCCACTTTCATCTCATACTAGCCTAGAGATCAGACAGGAGTGAGTGAGATCCAGATGAGATTCATGGGAGGGATTAATTTTATCTCAGGTTCTTGGTTTTTATGGTTAAAATGACACCCTTCAAAGTAGCTGGATAAGTATAGGACAGCTAGGGGGAGACCCAGTATTTGCCACAGCTATACTTGCAAAACTCTGGAGATTTCCTTTCTTGCTCTCTCCTCTGGTGCCTGCAAAACCAGGAGCTGCTCTTTTGGTCTGCTGCAAACAAGAACTCAAAAAGGAGCCAAGGTGCCCAGGAAAGCAATGGTGAGCACACAAGGGGCTCAGTGCCTCTGTGTACCTCACAACCCTCCCGAGCTGCTGCCTGTCCTCTTGCTACTGTTCACAGCAGCTGAAGATTGAGTCCCTCAGAACATCCATCTGATTAACATCTATCTGACAGATCTTTAAATGGTAATCCATAAAGCAATGCATAAAGCAGGTCACACATGATTACATTTGTGTGTATTTGGTGCCAAGAACTCACCAGCAAATCTGTAGGAGCTCACTTCTAGCACAGAGTCTTAGAATCATGGAATGGCCTGGGCTGGAAGGGACCTTAGAGAACATTGAGTTCCAAACACCCTGTGGTGGACAGGGACACCTTTCACTACACCAGGTTGGTCAGAGCTCCACCCAATCTGGCCTTGAAAAGTTCCAGGGATGGAGCATCCACAACTTTTCTGGACAACTTGTTCCAGTGCCTCACCACCCTCGTAGTAAAGAATGTTTTCCTAATGTCTAATATAAACCTTCTCTCCTTCAGTTTGAAGCCATTCCCACTTGTCCTATCACTACATGCTCTTGTAAAAAAAAAAATCCCTCTCCATCCCTACTGCATTTGCTGACTCGCTTTCCAAAGAGGGATTTTTGCAAAGAGCACGTGTCTTCATGCAAAGACATGCCACAGGGGCTGAGCGGGCTGGGAGGCACCTGCCGAAGCATCCCTGCCGAGATGTCCCTGGGCCAGCCCGGCTGCCGAGCTCTCCCAGTCCCTTTGGGGCGGCCGGAGCTGCCCACGGGGGCTGTGGCCGGGGAGGGCCGGCGATGCTCGGCCCGGGGGACCCCGGGTGCCGCTCCCGGCCCGCGGGCTTCGAGCCCCCTCTGGCGGCTCCGCGCCGCTTCTTGGGACCGGCCGAGCCGCGGCAGGAGCAGCCAGCCGACCTCCCGCCCCCTGCTCCCCGGGGACGGGCTCTTTCCTTTGCAAATTCCAAGCATCTCTCCTGGAAACCTGAAGGTAGATAAGGGCACTCGAAGCATCCCAGCCCGCAGGCAGGTTACCCAGCATGTGTCTCCCCCTCGATGAACTCCTGTTTTTTTCACGGGCTTTGAAATGTTTGACATAATTTCCTTGCCACAGAAATACCATCTTTGGCTCAGGAAGTCCATGAACTGCAAACTGCTTGAGGGTGAAAGACTATTCTGGGAAAATACCACTCCAGCTTGCCCTGCGCTCCTGCCCTTTCCTGAGCAATTGCTGATGGAGACAGAGGTGGGGGCAGGTGTTGGGCTGGATGGATCCTGCTCCTGCCCTGGTGTGGCTGTTCCATGTCCCTGTGGCAGGGTGGACAGCAGTGCAGACATGCTGTCTAGGGACCTCTTTGCAACAGGGTTCTGCAAACAGATATTTTTTGCCAAGGTACATATCTTCAAAGAGTCATAGAATGGCCTGGGTTAGAAGGGACCTTAAAGACCATCTAGTTCCAACCTGCTAGGGGCAGGGACACCTTCCACTAGACTAGATTGCTCAAAGCCCTATCTAACCTGGCCTTGGACACTTCCACAGATGGGAGATGCACAGCTTTCCTGGGCAGCCTGTTCCAGGGCCTCACCACCCTCACAGTAAAGAATTTCTTCCTAATATCTAACCTAAACATATGCGCCTTCAGTTTAAAGTCATTCCCCCTTATGCTATCTCCACACAGGTGTTTTTTGGCTGTTAATCCAGCTCTCTGGGTATGCCACAATTCACCTCCTTTTGGGATCCAGTACAACTATGTGCAGAAATCTGCTGTAATCCGAGCAAAGTGGGGATACATGTGTAGAGGTGGGAATGTCCTAAACTGGTTTTATTCTTCAGTCTTCCTCTTCAAGCAGACAGATGTGCACTGCAGTATTAGTGGCTCAGCTGCTTGTCCTATCCTTACAACTCTTCACAATGAGTTATGCTCCCTATTTTCAAGAACCTGCTTTCTGCTCCTTGCAATAGCGAAGTTCAACTAGGTTTTACTGCACAGAAACTTTCTCCAGCACAGTAGGGCAGTGCACATGAGTTATTCATTGGTAGCAGTGTCAGTGCTTGCTTGTGTGAATACCCTCGGTATGTGCCCTGTAGCACACACGAGCAGCTGGATCTATACAGAGTTACTCTGGGAAAGAGTTTGGCTGGGAATGGTTTGCTGTTGTATGAACAATTCAAGCGTCCTCTTCCTGACTGATCATTCTTCTGAGGGCCATCTGATGGTGGTGAGCACAGCCTCAGTTTGGACCTGCCTTCAGGGCTGTCTTGTACTGACAGGGGGAATTGCATTGTTCCAGGAAAAGAAGATGGCAAGTATCTCCAAGGAGAAGCAGAGTCTCTGTTTTTCCTAGAAGTGTGCTCACAGCTTAAATATTTGGACTGAAATTTTCCACATCGTATGGTCCTGACAGAGATTTATTATGATGGCTTCCTGTAAATTAAAGACATTAACTCCACACAAATGCATAAGGGGATGTGTCCAAGTTACAGCCTTAACGGAGCGTTTTACTTTTGAGTGCTCAACTTGGCCATCTTAAAACATGTCTATAAAACATAGTCCTGCTCTGTGCTGGGATTTCCCTCTGTAATACTGTATATCTTGTATGTGTTGCATGTCACTCTTACAATACAGCAGAGAACAGGAAGTTCTGGGACAGGGAAAGTGAAAGAGGAGCCAAGCAGGAGACAGGAATATGGTGTGACTGATGAGTCTACAGCCAGAATATCTGCAATGGCTTATTAAAAAAAAAAAAAAGAAAGCTAATTCTGCTTTCATATCCATTAAACTGTGTTACATGAGTTTAAATGAAAGCAGAATCTGACCAAATTCTGCTACAAATCAGCTATATAAAGGCATTAAGTTGAATGCTTAATTGATGTAAATGGCACATTTCTGCTATTAGTGTTGGACTGCAGACATGCTCAGTCTCAAAGTAATGAACAGAAATGCTGATCATTTAAGAAGGGTGAAAAAGGTCTGAATCTACAAAGGGCACTTCCCAAGATATTTTTGCTTATGTAAACATCTGACTACAAGGAAGAAGAGAGGTTTTAAATATTGTCGGAATAAAATTTTGGGAAAGAAAGCATCTCTGTCCTTTGGCAACCCTTTTGTGCATTTGGAAACAAATCTCAGTTATGTCCAGAGCTCCCAGTTTTGAGATGCTTCATCCATTCTGCAACACTGTACAGGACAAAGCAAATCCCTCATTCAGTCTGGAAATATTTTTAAAACATTGACCTGTATCAAACCCTGGCAGGTCTCCAGTTCGTACCTGGGGCAACTGGTAGAGGAATCAGTAAATGCAAAGAAATCAGTTATTCACCTGAGAGCAGTGTTCAGAGAATCACAACAGCAGGTAAGAGAATTTAGCATGTACCACCTAAGCACTTAGGAGAGGATCTGGTCCCCTATGGATGAACGGGCTTTGAGTAGCCAAGGTATTAGCAGCTCAGAGGTCATGTTTGCTGTGTTGCAGCAGCTTGGATTAACAGGTAGGACCCAGGGTCTGGGCTCCAGTATCAGGGAGCAAGACGCTTCTCTGTCTTCAAGGCTTAGAAAAGGAGGGTTAATCAAGGGCTGTTACATCCTCCTTCTCAAGAAGATTTGCTTAGATGGCCAAAAATAGTTTTAATAGATTGATTTGAACTAAACACCCTAAAAAAAAGCAAAGATCACAGCACTTCACCTTTTTCTGTGTGTGACATCCAGCAAGAAGTTAGGCTTTCGGTGAGAAGCAGCTGCGGCTTTCTGTAACCCTCTAGTAGGATTAGTGGGATTGGGGCATGCATTTCCCATCTGTGCCCCACTGAGGGATAGCCAATGCCACAGAAGGGGCAGGCATTAAAACCTGCCAGTTACTCAGTGTCAGCTCCCCTCCTGGACCAACATGGTGTCATTAGACCCAGATGTTTTCTAAAGCAGAAGAGTCTGTGGATCTGCAGGTTTTGTGGGACAGTTATTTTGGAAGTGGCCTGTGGCAGTGATGTGGTATATGCCAGCAAGATTTACCAGAAGCATTACCCTAACCAGTGTTACTGGAGCCAATCTGTTGGCTTGTTGAGCTCTACGACAATGGTTTTGCTGACAAAGAGCCTGAATTTTGGTTTTGGAGTTTTGGGTTTGGACACATCTTGCCAATACAGTTATGGCAGCAATATTTTGTTGAGAGGACCTTAGTCTGACAGAATTTACTGAAGCAGTTACTCTGTGTTTCCAACTGGCACCCTTGATATGTTGAAATGAGATGAGGGGGGTTGTGTCCTTGCTGTGCCTCTGAGAAGCTGATCTGCAAATGTAGTGTGATGGGGGTCTGTTTGGGGCAAGCATTTCGGACAGCTGCTAGGGATGGCCTTCTAACAAATTATTCGTCATTGTGACCAGATATTTCTTCTGGAAAGAAAGAAGAATAAAGTCTTGGCATGCAGACTGAGAAATCCTGGCAGGTTCCATGTGATTACTCTGTGATCAGCTCAGTTGGTTAGAGCATGGTGCTAACAACATCAAGGTTATGAGTTTGATTCCTGTATGGGCCATGCACTAAAGATCTGGACTCGATGATCCTTGCAGGTCCCTTCCGACTCAGAACATACTGTGAAATCACTGTGATACCCAACAGCTAGAGTGAGCTGATGCCATGGTATCACTGGGTACAGATAAGCAGCTCAGCAGCCACCTCTTGAAGAGCATGTAGAGGCCAGCGTGAGAGTGGCTATGGCTCTTTTCATCAGCAGTTAGCCTGGAAAAATGAGGAAAAGGCAGCAGTGTCCACAAGGCACGCTGCCAAGAGTCTTCATCTTGTTCCATGCTGAGGGCTGCTGGCAGCTCCCTTGTGTGGGGGCACTTGTTTTCCAGCCAGATTCTGGACCTGGACATACCCTTTGGTTGAAATATGGCTGTTGTGCTCCATACCCTCTTCCCTCTTGTAGCATTAGGAGGGCAGTGATGGAGCAAAGGTACTTGGTGCTGTTGGATTCCAGAGGCTGTGCTTCTCCTCATGACCAGCACTGCCAACACACTGCATGAGGACATGCAGTCACCTCCAGTCCAGCCTTCTTCCTCCTCTGTGTGTGCAAGACCTTCAGGGTTCATCTGAAATCTCCCACATAGCATCTGTACAAATGATTCTGTCAGCTGCTCAGCATTTCATTTCTGATGTGTTTATGGTGTCTTTTTGTTTAGGCAAAAGATGAATCCCTAAAGGCTCCAGACTGAAGCCCCATCTCGTAGAATATGATGCAACCAGCCAGCTCTGGCTGCCTGGCAGGATCCAAGTAATAACCCTTGCTGAACCCTTGAGCTGCTCCACTCGTACATCTCAAATTCCCAAGTGACTGTGGAGAAGGCCAGTGCCACTTAGATGGCTTTTTGTCTGCAGTCTGAGCGTCAGGCAGCAGCAGTGAGTGTCGCCTGGGTGCCAGGCAGTCTCGGGAAGAACCCACAGTCCCTGGGTGGATCTGCAGTGTTCATTGCACGTGGGGCCCATGGCCCAGATGGCTCATGCAGAAGTGTTACAAGATTTTTCTTTTTTTATTGAGAAAAGCAGAAGAAGAGGCTTCATTCCACCCTCAATTTTTATAAGGAATTCCTCAGAAAAGATGGGAAATTTTGCGTGCATTTCTTTCCAACCCCAAATATTTTGCAGAAGGCACTTTCTTAGTGCAGTCTTACTCATCAGTCCAGGCAAGATTGCATCATCAAAGAATTATGTCTTAAACTAATTAAACGTGAAGCTACACTTAAGGAGTCTAGAGCTTGAAAGGTGTCCCCCACAAAGGTGGCAAAATGTTGTTTACTGATTCCCTGAAAAGCACTTAAAAGCTATTCCCGTGCCTGCTAAAAACATTTACAGGGCCAGTGTTACAGAGGGTAAGCAATTAATGGTTTATTAGCTGAAATTGATGGGACAAGATTCAAAAAGTTCATGTATGCCTGCTCAGAGCTGAAAGAAATCAGCAGAACTGAAAGAAATCCGAAGGCAAGTGTCCACTCAGTGCTGTCCCAAGGCACACCCATTTGTGAAAGTATCTTCCACCCCTCGAATCCACAATGACTAATTAGTGGGAGGATAATGGAGTTAAAACTCTTGTAAGGGTACTTTACACAAAACAGGAAGAGAAATTTCTTAGTGTCATTAGGAAAATTAGGATGAAAATAAGTGATGGAAAATTCAGACTAATTCTTAAGAAATTCTGAGCCACTGACATGAAATCATGCCCAGTCTGATTGCCAGGGATAGGAGGCAGAACGGGGTGTCAGATTGTGGGCATCTTGCAGACTCCTGCCTGTGGTTTATAAAGCGCTATGGATAACTGATGGTAGAAAATACTGTAAGCAGTGTACTTTGGGGATTAACAGCCCTTATTGACCAAATTTGTTCCAAATACAGGTTTGACCTCAATGTTATCAGTAATATTTGGCCTATACTACTGCCTGCAAAGGGTGGCTGTTTATCTGTGTTCTGTTTGACTGAGTGTGTATATGACATTGGAAATAAGATCAATAGGGGTTTTTTTTCATTAGTATTTTGCATGCTGAGACTTGAGAGGGTCTGGGTCACTCACAGAGAGTCTCAGATGAATGCTGGTGGATATTTACTGCTAAAAGCTTGTTCCTGTATTTGAGGTTTTAGATTCCCCCTGTTTTAAACTACTTATATACATATGGTGCCACATTAATAATAATAAAAAATAAACATTTTTTAAGAGCAAAGTAGACTTGTCATCTTGAATATACGTGGGGTTTTTGCCAGTTCAAATAAGTGCAAAATTGCTCTGTTGACATGAATCATGATGCTTAGCTTTCATGCAGCATATAATCTCACATGCTCTAATGTTAATTAAATTCCAAAGAAGCAGTTTTCTGATCTCTCTACAGGGAGCTTGTTTGCCTTAAAATGAACTACTGTGCTGAGATAGTCTCCACTATACCAGCATTACGTTCACTACATTAACTCAGTAAAGACTTTGGCATAAGACTTGTAGTCGAACCTCAGTAATCCCCTTTGCTTATCTGGAAACCCAGGGCTTCTGCACCGTGGGGTCTTGCACTGGTGACTCATGGTGATATTAACCTTTCTGCTTCTTACAACACCCCAAAGCCGAAGCCGTATCACGCCATTCAAATGAGTCACGCAAAGAAAGGAGCAATGTACACAAAGTGACTGTTTGCAAAGCCTCCCCCGTGCTGATTAGGACTTGTTGCCCTCTGTCCATCAACACTTGATTTCAACTTGTCTGAGGCCCTTTAGAAAGGGGCTGGAAGGGCGTTGTCTATCTAGAAGCAGCTTCCCCTCCCAGCCCCAAGTGTATTCTCACTTAGCACATGGCTCAGAGAGCAGAGGGAGCAGGAGGAGGCAGAAGCGCTCTGCTGAGTGGGACCTCAGCTTTGCAGCACCCAAACCCTCCACACATGCTGCACCCCTGGCTATTGGGTGAAGCTCTGGGAGAGAGAAGACGTTACCAGTTCCCTAAGGAGGAAGGGGTAATATTTCCCCATCTGGGGTGAGTGCCTGAGGTGGCAGCTCTGCTCCTTCCACGCTGTTGCTGGTTGCTCAGGTTTGAGGAAGAGGAGAGCCAAGTGAAGTCTTTCTACCCAGGCAGTAATTTGGGCATGGGGGAGAGGGGATAAAGTGGCTGGTTAGCTCATGAGTGAACAAAGGCTGGTCCCGCTGCTTAGTTACCAGGTGAAAGACTCCCATCAAAGCTGTTTTCCAATCGTGTGACTTCATCCCTGTTACAAAAATAGAGGAGGAACAGAGGCTAACACCCAAGCCCTGGTTGGTCCTGGGGCACATGAAGGGTGTTTGCCTCTCATCACTGAAGAGATGGGACCATTTTCTTGGCTTTGGTGTGAACAAAGAATGAAACAGGAAATGCTCCTATTCAGGGTGAGAGTCCTGGACACCTCTGAATCCACTTGGCATTATATGTAATGTCAGGATGTTAGTCCTGAGTGCTCTCAAATATTCCCAGAGGTTACAAGCTCAAGCACTTGACTCAAAAGCTGAGACTTTTAAAGATGGATAAAAAGAAAGCTAAACCTTACCCCAGGGTATCCAAAACACCCTACACAGCCAATTAGTGTTTTTCTCTCTCCCTTGTTTGTTTGTTTGGGGTTGATATCACCTTTATACACAAACACATATTTTCTTGGGGAGCTTAAGCATATTAGTGCATTCTGGAAATACTTTCCAGGGGCATATGCTAGAGAAATAGTTCAAATCCTCTCTGATCCTTATTAACATGAAACTTGGAATGGAATGTTTTTAATTCTCATTGTCATGAAGTGCTGTCAGGCTGAGATCTTATTCCTCTATCAGACAATATTCCCATCACAATCAATGCCAGATGTAAATAAAAGCAAACAATTAGTCCATTGTAATTTTTTTTTTTTTTACAAAAAGCACTTGTCATCCTTCAAGTCACTTTGTTTTTCTTCAAAAAGGAGAAGACATTACACTATTGAACATTTGTCAGTACTGAATGGTGAATCCAAGTTGTTTCATGGAAGAGGTAACACAGCAGGTCTTTGACTATATAGCAGGTGATTTAATGGAGGGAGAGTTTTACCGATTATTGAATAAAATCTTTCTGCCCAAACAATGACCTTCAAGGTTTAACCTTTGTAATCCAGAAACATCAGAGAAAGTAGGAATTCTAACAGAAGTATATTTGCACTGGAATTATTTAACCTTGCAGCTGTGGTCACAAGCTCTCCTTTCACTCAGCACCTTCAGAGCACTCACATTTGCCCTAATCAAAGAATTGGAAGTTAGGACAAGTGCAGGTTTGCTGTCCATTAATGTGAATAGGAAATGTGTATTGCAAAAATGTCTCTCAATACAAGTACCAGTAACTCAATTTGGAAAAACTTGTGGTTAGTGGGATTTGCTTTTAAGCAACTGAGTTCAAATATGTAATATAGCAATAGTGGGAAATGGTTTAGATTAAGAAAATAATGTAAAAATCCTTTTTGGATTTATTTTTATTAAATTTTCTTGTTGTCACAAGCCCAGAGCCTGATGCTGCAAACGGCTGAGAAGCTCCTGGGAATTGCAAACTGCTTTGCAGTACCATGCATAGGAGGCAGCTGAGAAGATTTTAAAGCACTTTGGAGGAAAGATGTTTGTATCTGAGATATAGATGGAAAACTGTGCAGGATGAATTGTGTCAGAATTACCATACTGGGCAGTGAAAATCTTTTTCAGAACATCAATGCGACTGTGTTGCCTCAGACATGGGGCCCATTTGGCCCAATACCCTGCTTCATTTTTCCGGTTGCAAACTATTTTCAGTTCAGGGGAGTTATTGAGCCCTGGTGGTTTGCAGATAGTATTAATAGATATTCTTCTAAACCTGTCTTCATTCTCTTCTTTGATGTATGGAAAGCCAATATGCTTTGGCAAAGAATTTTCTACCTACCTGAGGAACCATCCTGTTTTATTTGTTTTGAAGTAGCTTCCTACTTGCTTCATTTGATGGTCCTCAGTTCTGGTTCCAGACGAGACTACAGACAGCTGATCCCTTACCTGCTCTCTCCAGACCACCTGGGAGTTTGAAGTCTGCTGTTATATACTCCCTCAGCTACATTTCCCACCCCCACCCCCCTCCACCCCGGCAAAAGGCACGGCTCAGTCATTCTTTGTCTGAAAGCTGTTCATACCTTCAGCCAGCCTTTTGCTTTGGAAATTTTCCCTGTTTTTATCTGTGCTGCCTGAGAGCAGGGTACCAGAGCCACACTGACTCCTCCACGTATGTGCAAACCAAGCATTTGTACAGTGGTATATAGCTGTCCAGTGTTTTAGTCTCTCTTTCTTACTCATTATTCCCAACACAGGTTTCCCCTCTTCACCAGGATCTGTTGCTGTGCTGATGTGCCTGTGGTGCTGTTACATTGTACCCCCAGATCTTGCTGCTGAGTGGTGATGGTCAGCCCAGAGCTCATCACTTTGTTATGTGATGTTAGGATTGTTTATGTCGTTTTATATGTATCTACTTGGCTTTTATCTGTCATCTCATTCCTACGCACTCTCAGATCCTTCTACAATTCCAATGTGCCCTTAGTCTCACTGCTCTGAACGGCTCCATGCCATCAGCAAACCTTTACCCTCTATCCAGGTCATTTATAAATGTGTGGAGCAGCACAGACCCACACGTAACACCACCACTGAACTCCCTCTGCCTTTTACTCCTGCCCTCTGATCCTCTTTATTAACCATTAATTTCTTCCTGTGAAGGCTTTCTCTCTTATGCCACAGCTGTTTAATTACCTAAAAAAACCTTTGGAGAGGGAGTTTGTCTTTTCTATTTTTCTTTTAGAAATTCATATAATCTCTATCAATTTACATGACACCAGTATCCACTCCCTACAAAACTTTCCCAGCATTGTGCTTCCAGCATGGAGCGCCCCATTGCCTACAGCCACTTTGCTCTTCCATCCGTCCCCTTGACTTCTCCGTGTCCCCTGATCCTCTGGTAAGGACACCAAACATACCTACATCATCTCCAAATACAACCTCTCAGGAAGTTCTGCTGCTTTTGATTAATTATGAACATTAGCAGTTTTTAACTGTGGGTTTCAGGCCAATGGGGGGGAAAAAAAGAGATTGACTTCAATAAGAGGGTTTATAAATCTGCTGTCAAAAAGCAGCACTGAGCCAATGAGGCAGATAACCCGAGAAGTAGCAAGTACACAGGCTTATTTTTGTCTTAGCCCTGAAAGCTTCTATTCTATAGCAAAGACTTCCATACTGATGAGCATAAAATATCTTCTGATCCAATTTGCTGAGAGTTTGAACTAAAAGAAACAATTGAAACCATGTAGGATTTCTTGCAGTGTAGACATATTACTTATATACAGCTCAGTAGATCTTGACTGCACAAGAATGTTTTAATTTTTAATGACAGATGCCAAGAGATGAAATATTTAACACCTCTTTCTGTAAAGTCCAACTCCCATTACTACCACTACAAACATTGCAAAGGGCAGTGATACTGCTTGTTGCTCCAAGTGTTCGAGTGATGGATGAAAATAAAGGTTTTATCTTTAAAGTTGGATACAGTTTGCAAAGATCATGAACCTTGAACTGAATCCTGCAGTTTTTGCTTACTAAGATCAGTGAGAGTTTCAAAATTGAAACTTCTATTAATATCGCAAGATTTTAATCAAGTGAGAACTAGGAAAAACCTTCTTGACTCATTTTTTTTTTTTGAGAAAAAGAATTTAAAATTCAAAAGACCTCCTCTGCAAAGATTGCATGGTATAGAGAGATTCTTTAACCCTTTGAAAGAGAAATTAATTGTTGTACAGTCTGCCCAGAGGTGACAACAATTAGTGCCATCCCCTTCTTTTGATAAATTGTAAATTTCCCTCTTAATTTCTGGGGAGAATCTTTAAAAAAATCCATCCCTTACAGTGTGCATTTTCCCTCCTGGGAGCTGGAAATGTTTCTACTGTATCAATGGGAAACTGTAGTTCAGGACAAGAAACTTCAAACATGAACTGGCTCCAGTGAAAACTGATAGAAGCTGGTAATCCATGTGCATTACAGCGCTGGCTGATCAATGGTAATTCGGGGATAGAGTGGCGTGGCATCAACTGAGAAGTATTTCAAGGCTTGATTAGTTGTGTTCCTTTTCCACTGGGACTGTAGTGCAATCTTCACTTACAAAGACATGTGATCTGAAAGCCTGAGGCAGAACAATCCTTGTTTTCACAGGAGAAGCTTTTCTAGGATGCAAAAGCTTTTACATCCTCATCATTCTTTCTGAAAGCTGTGTCTTCTCCACAGAATTATATATTTTAAAAAAAAAAAAAAAAAGCAAGCTTAGGATGGCAACAACCTCCCAGCATCTGCGAGGTAAAACAGCATGTAAAAAAATATTTTGGGCAGTGTTTCCTCATGCCTGCTTCATTCTGTCTCTTGTCATCTATGCTTTTCTGGGGGCTCTCATGTTTTCCCACATTGAAGGTAACCGGAAGGTAGAATTTAGTGAAGACTATAGAAATTTTCTGCAGAATCTGACGTACCTCGGCAGAAGTTTATCAGGTATGTACTGGAATTTCAAAATGACTTAATTGTACAGGGAGTCACTCATTCTCTTCCTTTTGGAATGAGATTTTTTGCTTTTGAAGACATTCTTCAAGATACTAACAGCTGACCCTGCAAACAGGCTTTTTCCTCTGCCTAGCTAATAACTGCTGTTTCCTCCTTAGCTGTGATTTTTAACTGCAAGCTTCCCCAGCTCCTGTGTTCCTGCCTGAAAAGACTTTTCTGAGGTGCCTGTGTTCTCCCTTTTGCCCAGGTTACCTAAGGTCCTTGAAGACCAGCTGAGATTCCTGTGGTGTTTCCTTCTGTTTTCTGGGGACTGAAACCTCTGTCTCAGAAACTTTCTGCAGCTCCCCCTCCCCTGCTCTGAGCCACCCCACCAGCCCCCTGGTGATGGGATGCTCAGAGCGAGAGAGGTGCAGTTCTGCACCCCAGACCCAGTGATGCTGATGGAGGGGGTAGAGTGGAAGAGAAGGGCTATAAATCCTCCTGGATCTGTGCCGGAGCTGTTCACAGGCTTGGAGTTTCACTCAAGTAGCTGTGCTGACACAATGATCTGTTTTGGGCAATCAACCCCGTAGATAATGTCCTTTCAAGCAAGGCTCAGCCACGGGGAGGAGGAATAAGGGCTGCAGGCTCTGAGATTCACAGCAGAGTGCTGGGCAGTGACACCGCAGTGGTTCATATCAGTTACCTGCTGTTGACTCCACATTTCTGATGCCTTTGTGTCAAAAGACGACCAATCTCCTGGGGAGTCCAAAATGAAATAGGACATTCAGGCTGGAAGCTGATTATTCGATCTTCCTGTCCTGCTCCTTTATGCTTATGTTTATTTGTTCTTTGTTTCTTTATTCACTAAAGGCACTGAGCCCACCTGATTTTCTCAGGAATAGAGGGGTTGAAAGGGGAGGGAGAGAAGGTGAATATTTTTATCTTCTAAAAGAACATGAGCTAATTCTCAGCTGGAGTAAACTTCACTGGAATAACATGCTGGCTGCTCCCTCAGTGATGGTCTGCAAACACTCACTGTGTCTCCTGCTGTGACTGTGACAGATAACATGACAGAAAATGAGGTGAAGTTTAAGAAAAAGATCCATGATCTTCTCAACACAGCTCAACAAGATTGGTTTGTCAATCCAAAAGACAAATGGAGTTTCTTTGGGTCTCTCTTTTTTTGCTGCACAGTGTTCACGACTGTGGGTAAGTTCAGAGGTAAAGTAACACCCTACAGAATGATTTGCTATTGCTGCTTTCTCTAATGACTTTCTTCCAGAGAATTAGAAAAGCTCTAAACAAACAAACAAAAACCCCTCTGCTAAACCCCAAACCCAAATCCCCTTGAATTTTTCTTCCGAGTATTGATGATGAGTCTGCAAGCAGTTCTGTAAACACAGGTTGCAGAGATGTAGCTGAGTCACAGAAACAAGTCAGAATTTAGTAACCAGTGATGGTACACACTAATTAGGCTGCATCATTACATATATACTATAACACATACGCATATAGGACACGTACACAGGACTAATATATTAAAGTAGAAAGAAAGCTCCATTTTTCAGTTAAACCTTATCCTTATTGTGTGTTCCATTGGGTAATGTTTTCTTCGCTGGAAAAGATAATTCATAATGCATATATTGTTTCTCAGCTGCTTCCATGCTGTTTATGTGTAATTCAGCTTCCTTAATCTATGGGCCTTTAATTAACCATGGTGTTGTTCATACTTCTATGGGTTAACAGCACACGACAGTGTCTAAGTGACACCTCTGAATTCTTTCATTCTGACTTCATATTTCCGTGGAGGAACTAGATCAAATAGAAATATCTGCTCTGATTTTGGCTCCCTCTGCATTCTTAAACATGCTCATTCCCAAAGCAGCTTTTATCCTTTTGCTAATCTTTCTCAAATGCTGGCAAGTACAGGAACTGCCTATCTAAATTAGTCAGAATCAAAGCTGGATGGGAAATATTCCCGGCATTGTGTCAAATTGCAAAGACATTTCTCTACTGCATTAGGATACACTCAAGGCTCCAGCATGGGTATGCATTTTAGAGTAAAATTAAAACTGAACCCTAAAAAAGAGCTTATGCTATACAAGGAATAGTGTGAGAGCTAATACACTCTCTTGGAGCACTCAAGTACTGCCTGAGTCACAGCAGAAGCTGAAACCTCAGACTCTGATGTCTTAGATGACTCTTCCAATACAGCTTCTTGCAGCCCCTGAGTTTGAAGACAGCCATGTAGGGGTCAGAGACACATACTGGAGATGGGACCAGAATCCTCACCCTGTGAATATTTCCTGGTACAAACACAGCAGCTCGGAACTTTCGGAAGGGGATGTTTTATTAGAAAGCTTTGACTTCTGCAAACTGATGAAAAAGCCAATTGTTGAAAACATCTTCCCGGGCTGTATTAACCCACCTCCATTAACATGGAAGTTGACAAATGTCCCCATACACACTAACCCAACGTATTTATTTCTAAACTGCCAGTACTTTTTGCCTTCATAGTACTGAGCATTAATGCAGCTTTCTCAGGTTTTGACTTGAGTTTTGGGATCAGTAGAAAGCCTAGAATATTTGTTTCTAATAGGTGGAGTAAGTGGCTACTTCAGTTGTGGTGGGTTTGCTATTTTCAGTATTAGGAACTGATAAATCACCTCAGAGTAGAATTAAATTAACTACCTTGAATTATCTAGGAGAATTGAGGCATCTAGTGTGAAGTTTGGTGGTCTGAACTGTCACCACTTCACTGCCCGGGGAGGCTGCCTAGTGGCTCAGCTAGGAGAGATTTCTGGATAGCTAAATTTAAGCTCAGGAGAAGTTTTGAGCCTTGAAACTGCACAAAGTATTTTTAATGCACAGACATTGATTAAGAAAAAAAAAGAAATAATATCACTGTGCAATGACTACAATAATTAATCTTCCCCAATTGCTTCAACAGTAAAGATCAGCATTTCCAGTTAGCCTGTGGGCAACAGAGTGATCAAGAATAAATAGTATTTCAGTGCCTCACAGCAAAGCAGGAACTGAGATTGGGTTCAGACCAAAGGCTGTGGCAACCATTAGTGAAATCATGAATGGATGAAATAAATGAGGGAAACCATACCTCAGCATATGAGCTAATAATCTTACAGGCTAAGCACTTGTCCTAGAAGATCATCTAGAAAAGAGCAATGTTTTTGAAGGGAGAGAAGAAATGCTTTATGTCTTTTTGGAGGATGAGGAGAAAAACAGTTGTTAAAATTTAATAGAGTTACTATAATACTGATGTTTTCTCTCACTATAATGGAAAAGCACTAACTTACAAATTAAGTTTCACATCCAGCATGTTAGAGGAAGGAAATATAAATACCTAAATTGAATTTAGGGGAAGGACATATTTTCTCCTACTGTTTTATTTAAGGCTGTGTGTCTGGTAGTATTTCCCTGTTTGTTGTAGTCGATATTTGTAAACTTTAATACTCTAGGGTAAACAGGCATTTCCTCATTTGACAAGCAAATGCTTCCTCACTTGATCCTCTGCTCTGAGTACATTTAAGGAACTCTGAAAAGCATGAAGTCAGTACAAGCACGATGTCAGTGCAACATGTGCCATTAGAGGTAGAGCTGATGAACTAGGGACAATTTCAAATTCTGTTATCACCTTACCATTCATCACAAGCAGTTTGATGAAGTTTGAGTTATGGGTCTCATTGTCCTGATCTGATCCATAGTGCTGTCCCAGTTTCCAATTTAGACAATTATCTAGATCTGAATCTTCCTAGAGCTCATGGAGTTTCAGCCCCAGAAAACATTTAGTCGTGCTGTGAGATCCTGGAGGCTGGCCAGATGACCCCTCAGATCCTCCTGCATGGTCCATTAGCTTCTCCCAGCATCAGCTGTTGTCCCTCTGAGCTCAGCCCTCAGCTCAAATCCCCTCTGCAGGGACCCGTGGGCCCAGGACCTCTCTTGTTGTCTTGCCTGTGGTTCCTCCTTAACCCAGGTCAGGAAATCTTCCTCAGAGCAGTCTCCAGCAGGACAGAGACTGCACACCAGTCTTGGGCTGCCCCAAACTTTCTGTTTCTGCTCCCTAAACAGCCTCTTGTTTTCAGACAGATTAGTCCTGAAGCTGATAAGGTGCAGACAAGGTAGAAAGAGTTAATTCGACCGAACTGGCAAACTCCAAACCTCCAAGTGCTTGAAGAGGTAGGATCCCTGCATTAGTATCAAGCGTCTGGGACTCAGAAATTTTAATAGCTTCAAAACAAAGCCAAAAAGAATAGTATGTTCTGGACTAAAAATTGACTTTCAAAAACTGACAGGAATGAAAAGCCCAGAGGACATGAATACCTAATAAATCACAATGTTGTCTCTCTCTCCCTTTCCCTTCTCCTCTTCTTGTTATTGTTCAAGGTTATGGCAATACCTACCCTGTGACACGGATTGGGAAATATCTCTGTATGTTGTATGCTTTGTTTGGTATCCCTCTGATGTTCTTGGTCCTGACAGACATGGGAGACATCCTTGCGACTGTGTTATCCAAGTCTTACAATGAATTCAGAAAGCTGCAGTCAAAAATTCTGGCCTCCAAACTCTGCTCTGGATCCACATGTAACAAAAGGAATGAACTAAAATCCAGAGCAGAGTCTAAAATAGTGATCAATGAGCCCTTAACAATTATGGAAGTGCTGAAAAGTCAGCCCAGTGGGAAAAGGAGGCCGATCAAATATCGCAATGTTGAACTTTTTGAAATGTTAATTGCCAGAGAAAATGAGCAAACAAAACCAGCAAGAAATAAAAGCATTGAGAGATGGAGTTCATGTCCTGAACTTGCCAGGGGAAAGACAGTGTCCAGAGTAATCGAGAATTTTGACAAAATAGGGAAAGAGTTAGAAAAATTAGATGTGCCCATTGTATTAATGGTGCTCGTTATCTTTGTGTACATCTCCTGTGCAGCTGCTATTCTTCCAAAGTGGGAATCCAATTTGGATTTTCAGGAAGCCTTTTATTTCTGCTTTATCACCTTGACCACGATTGGATTTGGAGATACACAGCTGGAACATCCAAAGTTTTTCTTGTTTTTTTCCCTTTATATTATTATTGGCATGGAAATTGTCTTCATTGCTTTTAAGTTGGGCCAAGATCGCTTAATTGTTTTGTATAAAAAGGTAATTTCATTTTGTGCAGAGAAAAAGATGCCATCAAAGAAGATACATCCAAAATAAGAGCAGTCATTTCTCCTTCACTTGTAAACATTGGCCACTGCAATGAGATGAAACTGTTTCTGTGCATTTCTGCCTTGGGCTGGCAGGTGCCATATTTTATTTTGATTTCCTCTGAGAAATTACTGTAAAATGGCTGAATACCTCAGAATTCACTTGGTGAAGGAATCTCCAGGGAGTACTTTCCAACAGGGTCCCATCTACTAAATAATCAAAGAAGATGCTGCATGATGAAGCTGGAGGCTCTCCCTGCCAGTGCTCCCTAACATATTCTGCAAAGCTCTGTCTTTCAGCAGCCTTTCTGTCCTCCCTCCCCCAGCAAGCCAATTCAGGATTTTTTTTTTGTCAGTACTTGTCCAGCCACCTTCTTGCAGACAGGGACAGCCTGGTTGTGGCTGTCAGTACTGAACTCTGCAGTGTGCTGCTGGCACCTGATTCATCATGGGAGCGGGCTGGGGGGGACAGCTACGAACCCATCTGCTCTTCTGTTGGGACTGTGTGCACTGCAAACCTCACACCTTTGAACGGGGCAGACAAGTGCTAAATTGAAAGGAAGCATGCTAAATTTTTACATCTTTCTCTGTCACCTGTCCAGAAGGCAGTCAGAAAATTGTTCATTTGTTCAGGGCTGACTCCACTCTTTCTCCATGGTGATTTCTCACACCTGTACTCAGCATGGAGTCAATATGTGTCTCATGGTGTCCAGCTGTAGGGTGCTTGTGACAAGCTCAGCTCCTGAGATGGCATCTGGGGAAGGCACACAGCAAACCTGGAGGTGACCACAGCCTGAAATGGAGCTCCACCTCTTTGCTGATAAAGAAGCGTGTGTTGGGACACTGACTGCAGAATCCCTCACTCCTAATCCAGATTTCACTCTGCACAGACTGCTTGACTTCTGGGAGCTCCTTGGCCCATCTGTAGAAAGAAAAGCCTCCCTGTTTCATTGCAATGTGGGGAGGATCCTGTAATTATGTACTTGTGGAGCACATCAATTCACAAATAACTTTGTTTCTTCAAGATTTTGCTTATATTATTCATAATCTGAAGTGAGTTATCAATTATAGATTTTTTCCCCAAAAATAAGAATTTAGAGCAAAACTATGTAATTATTATATAAGAAACCACTGACTTTAATTACCCACCTTTTAACTTGTAGATGATATGCATGCCCACTGAATGTGACTGACATCTCTAGATAACAAAAAATGTGTGATTATGACATAATGTACATTTTTCTCCATTAGCAAATATGCCATTTGAAACTGAATTTTGCAATATGTTTACATGCCATCTTATGTCTGTTATACTCCATGTATATGGTAATATGCATTCAGTCCTTATTAATAATTAGATGCAATTAAGCATTGATTATATGCAAAATATATACTGACTGATAGTATATAGAAAAGTGATTTATAATAATAACAATAAAAATACATCATCTGTAAGAAACTCCAGTTAACTTTTTTATGTTTGCTGTGATTTTGGCTTTACATGGAAAGTCCCTCTGTTCATATTACTATTCTCATATTACTTTATTTTATGTCTTTAGATTAAAATCAGTGTAGAACTTTGGAACCAAGTCTTCAGAAATCAGTGAAAGGACTTTGATGATTTAATAAGTTTTGGATCAGAGAACTGCACTTCCTCTCCTCAAGGTTTTTCCTTGTGATTTGCCTAACACTGTCAGCATTTCTAAGAACTGATATTTTTATCATTTAATTTGTTTCTCTCTTATCAGTGAGATCTTGTTTATAGAGAGCAGTTAATCCTCAATTTATTCCCTGTAGATTTCTCATTGACATGGTCCTTTAATATCTTCACATTTACTTTATGGATTCAGGGAATTTTGACTGGATTTGCAATAAGGATTCTGCACCAAATCATTCTAGTTATGGCCAAGGGGTGGCAGTAAACAGCTTTCCTTCCTATAGAACCTGTCACTTATGGGGGAAAAAGACGTATTTTATAGAAGGAGAGAGAACAAATCACATCACCATTACCCTCTATAAACAATAATGCACCTGACTGTTCAATAGAATGCACAGCTCTGGTCCTTCACTTCCCAAGGAATACGTAAATTTGGAAAAATATTATAGGCCAGGGTAAAGGATGAACAAAGATAGGGAACAACTTCCATGCAAGACCCATACAGTAGCTCTCTAGCCTGAAAAGAGGCGAGAGATTGATCCATAGATGAGTAAGGTTACAAGGGCACAGAGAAGGGAAATAAGAAATGATGGAATGATTTTTAAATGTTTTTCATTACGAGAGCTTGGGCTGCCAAATGAAACCCACATGTGACAGGTTTAAGAAACGAAACAGAAAGAAGAGAAAATGGTGCTTCACACAATGTGTAATTAAGCCGTAGATACTCCTTGGCATGGGAGGATGTGGAGATTAAAAGTTCACATTAGGTCAACAGGAGATGGGACAAAACCAAGAAAGAAAAACTTGAAAGACAATTAAATATGAAGATAACAATTCTGTCTCAATAATCACTGAATTCCAAATTGGCAGATGAGGAGGAAGCCTCTCTACTCTCCTTGTGTTCTTCCTTTTCAACCTGCATTTTCTCAGAGGCAGAATATTGGTCTGCACCACCTTCTTTGGGTCTGATTTCCACGCCTGTAATGCATAGAAACATATTGCTATGTAGCTAAAAAAACATTCAGCAAATCTAACTTCTGAATAGATGCTTAGTTTCACATTTGTGGGCCAGGTAGACAAACCAGCAAAATCAGTCTGACTGTGCAAAACACACCACCAAACATTGTGATTTAGGTAACACAGCCGGTCCGCAGTAAATGTAACGTGGTCATTTGACTCCTGTTGTGACCCTAAAGGAGGGTGGAGAGCTGGACACACATCCCATTGTCAGGTTTAAAAAGCTATTTATATCTTCTGCTCAGGTGCACTGAAACATCGACATCACACGAACAGGAATATCTGGCCTTGATTCTCTTGCTCTCAGAGTTGGGATCCCGTTTCCCACATGCCAGAGCTGTGTGCAGGAGCCTTGTGCTGACAGTGACAGCAGCAGCTCTGCTGTATGGCAGGACCTGAATGTAGCTCAGTAAATACAGAGTTAATGAAAATGAAACAAAGTAGTGAGTAATGGCTCATTTCGTGAGCCTCGGGCATAAATATTTATGAGTTGACTGCTCTTATCATGGACTAAATCCTAGAAAAATTCACAGTCTCTGCCCACAGAAGTTTTGATTCAAATAAATTGACATGGAGATCAGCTTTATTTGCATCAAAGAAGTACAAAATATTGGTTTTCATAACTTTTTTTCCATCATGTCCTGCATGAGATGGTGGATTAGATGTGAAAGGGTTCATTGAAGAACTTTTCTGTCAGGAGAGACGTGACTGATGGGGAAAGGGTTGCTTGATGTGTAACCCACAACGGATATGAATTATTACAGACCCAGCTGGAGAACTTTACAGATCAAATGCACTTGATGCTGAAGGATGCTGGATCAATCACTGCTGATTGGGCCAAGATGGCAGCTGTCACGAGCACTCAGGAGCAGGGAGGAGGGTATTCCTGGTGTGGGAATTACAGATGGAATGTTGGCAAATGAGTGGAAGGAGCAGAAAATAATTTTTAGGCAGAAGGGTTAGAGGGAGAAAATGACAGCAACGGCAGAGGATGGGGCCATTTTCTGTATAGACATAAATATGGTGAAGAGATGCTTGAGAGACTGAAAATATGGTCTCCCCAGCCTCTGGCTTGGGAAGGCTTGTGCAGCCAGCCTGTGCTGGGAGAGCCCTTCTTAGGCCAGCACAGTGGTTATGGCTGATGGGCTCCAGCACAGGTCTCACCATCAGCAGCCACGGGGAGGGCAGAAGAGTCTGTGCAAGGAAGCCTCCTGAAAGAGAAAGCAGTGGCAGAAAGAAGATTCGGGGTCTGGACTGAAAAGCCATTAATGAAACCATCAGAAATGTTCCTTTTATTCTCTGCTCTGTTATTTAGAGAATGACAATTCATTCAGAAGCATCTTTGCATGAGCAACGCTTCTGAGGACTCAGGAAATTCTTAATGGGATGTAGGACTTGTCATCTGTGTGCCAGTACTTCAGATGCAGTCCAGATTTTAGTCGGCTCAGTGTTACTAACATTTGATAGCACTTTGATGGCCTTTATGCTTTTTCAACTTGTTCCACGTGGAGATGCTCCCACATCACAAAAACACTCCCCTATAATGCATGCTAATAGCATGCATGGTGGCAGGCTCAGAAGAGGCAAAGGCTGGGACTCCAGCTGAGAGGAGTCCCTACAGTCCTCTTTGCTTCCAGGTTCCTTCTATACCTCGTGATCCTAATTTCCAGAGCACAGTGTGCGTGAAATGCAGCATGTGTGGCTGTTGCATGAATTATGAGTGTTTTGTGAACCCAGAATAACAGGTAATATTTTTTTCCCTGGCTTTCATAAATGAAACATTTTTATTTTTAGGTATTATTCATATATATATATTATTATTATCATCATCATAATCATCATTATCATTATTCTACTCCACAGGCTGCATTTAGATGTTCTGCCAGCACACACTATGTTCTAAAACCAACTTAAAGTATTTACTTAAGCTACCTTTTGCTTCCCTTATGCACCATATATAAGGTAGAAAAAGTATTTCTCAAGCCATCTGAAATGACAGCCTGTATTACATGCAGAGCAAGGGAGATCAAGCTGCTCAGGATAAATTTCAATTATCTTTGTTAAAGTACATAGGCACAGATGGTGACAGAAAGAGTAGGAATTTGCTCCATCACTCATAGCAAAGAATAGCTATGTGAAGACAACAGATCTCTCATATATGAAGCCAATATTTTTAGGATGGCAGTCTGAGGTCTAAATGCAAACCTTCATGAGCAGTGAAGTCCATGACTGTATTGTTTGTACGTGCCAATAGCTGGCTGTCTGCACATGGTAATCATTAGAGAGTTTTAGGAAGTGCTTGAACAAATGTTTTTTGGCTTGTGTGCTTATGGGTTTGCATGTGAATCTGAGCTGGTTTTTTCTTTGAGTTAAAAATTCAGTCTGTCAGTAGATAAAATCTTGTTCTTTTGAGGTTAGTTCAGGCTTTTTCAAGCTGTTGAAACTCTCAGTGTATGACCACAGAATCCTTCCAACACTGAACTTGTGCATAAAACTTTGTGAATTTTCAGGATGTGCCAGAGTCCACAGGAAATGGAAAGAAATATGCAAGAAAAGAAGACAAAGCAAAGCAAGAAGAAAAGAGAAGCAATTTGACAGTCAAAAATGAATTGCTGTGTTAGGCATCTACTGATGAGAAATCAGGGTAATGATGTTGTCTAACAACATTGATTCATTACATTATCTGCTTCCACAAAGTCTTGTGTGAACAGGAAGACTGAGAGAGAGAACACCACAAATCAGCATATAAAATTGCCAGTGTGCTTGATATGCTGCTGGAAGAGAGTTTTTGGATCTGCCCTGCAAGGCAGACTGTCATCATACTCTCTGATCTGTGCCCTGTGGGGGAAAGCCACCTGTTTGCTGCCTTTTGCCACATGTGACAAAAAAGATTTCAGAAACAGTACCAGGGTTGGAGGCTGGGGCTGTCATGGTGGGGATAAGGCACTCATGTTCTGTGTCTTCCCCACTTTACACTTTTCTTGTGGCAAGCAATAGAAGATGTTGCTGCTAAAGGAATTTGGGAGTTTGGGAAATTCAGTGTATGTATGAAATCTTCTGCTCATTAGCTTGATATTCCACGTGGTTTTAGGGTGTTTTTCTCTTTCACAATCACCCAAAACCTCAGGACAGCACTGACTGCCTAGATTTCACTCACCCTTAATGGATAGTTTTCCAAATACACTTGCCAGCCAAAAGCTGTAAGTGTTTCAGAGCAAATCTGAACTTACAGGGGGATTTTTGGCTGAACTGCAAAATGTTGATGGTCAAAAGAGGGCTTGTGAAAAGATTTCAGCAATTTCATCTTTGAATGGCTCGATGAGATGAGCCATTCACGTGAAAAGGGAAGGACACGAAAGGTAAGGTTCTTTGTGATCCCTTCCCGCTGTTACTGCAACTCCAGCTCCTCACACAGAGACGGTGACATGTCAGGTCCCTCTGCTGGTGAAACAGGACTGGCTTTCTCCAGGGCTCACTCCAAGTTTTTCCTTATCTCCCAGGAGAACATTAAGCTCTGCTATGATCTACTTCAGGCAAAGCAGTATGTGTCATTCTTGATAAAAATGTTTCTCAGACAGTTTAAATAGTCTTAAGGTATAACAGCTTTGTAGCTACTGGGAAGAGAAAATAAGAGAGCAAATGGAGACTTGTGAATTTTCCTTGGAGTTTAAGAGCAGGACATGATTTGCTGTCCTAAGAACTGTGATTTTCTGACTGTGTCTGTGAATAAAAAGTGCATGTTTGGGCTAACATTTGACAGCCAACAGCACCTCTTTTCTACCTGCTCTGCAAGAAAAGTTACACTGCCAAATGGTTTTTACAGCAATTTGTTGATGAAATGAACACATTCTGTGTTCAAAGAGATTAAGGACTGGCATGTGTACATGTGTTTGCCTTATAGAAAATCCACTTCTAAATGCTACTAAAGAAGCAGAGAGCTGAATTCTGATCTTCTTGAAATCTGTGGCAAAGCTCATGATGCCTTTAGGAAAAACAGGTTTCGAGAGAAGTGACAAATAGAGTATGTTTTGCCATTAGTCACTTTGATCCTGCTTTTAGAAGAGCCATTTCATGCCTAAACTGTCCCGAGATGGTTTTTTTCTACACAAAACCGGCTAAATTACTGATGGTTATTACTTGTCTTTTCTTTTTCTCATGAAAGGGCAGGCTATTTTCCTAGGCCAGCAGCACTGACCTGCAATCAGGACATGATCACAGACTCTGGAGACAGGAAAATTGCTCAATCAAACGCCAAGTTCTTCTTGGTCAAAATCAGACAAACATTTAGATGTGTCTTATATCTACATTAAGCATTCATATGGTTATTAATTATTATTTTTGTGGCTATGTTTGTTGATGTCATTGGCTTTGGACAGAGCTCCCCATCCCGGTTCCCATCAGTGTTCCAGCATGTCCCTGGATCCTCTGGCAGAGCCTGAGAAGAGTGATGTGCTCCCTGGGACATCAAGGCTCACCCCGTTAGAGGTTTGCTTCTTCCTTGGAGAAGAATGGATATTCCCTCTTTTGGCCTTGTTTTCCATTAAAAAAGAACAGGGAAGCAGAAGCATAATGAATAACAATACTATAAACACAGCAACTAAGGAAGTCATTAAACTCCGTCTCCAGGTGATTTTAAAGTAGATTTCAGGGATGATGTTCAAATTAACACTTTGACTTGAGCTTAATTGAAATCCAGTGTTGTTAAAGTCAGGCATTTTATTTTTTCATATACAAGCTTTTACTGATGGGAACAGGAAACCATGCTAGAAACTGTTCTCTGAGTTTCTACTGTTTGGAAGAAGGTGTAATAAAAAAACATTAGGAAGTCTGTTCCTGTAAAATTCTTCAGTCTACGACTTCACGTAGAAGGATTTTAAGTGGCTGGCTTTGGTCAAAGCTGCTTTGATCTAAAAATCTCACCTGATTTTTGGTCTGAATAGGATCACCAAGGGGCCATACAACCTTTCAGAGTAGCTCAATTATAAGTAAGGAGGTAAAAAAATTTGGGGCCTGATTCTGATTTCACTTTCAGCAATTTCAGAGAGAAGCAGCTCTGTCAAAGTCAGAAAAAAAGATTAAATTATAAACGCAGCATGGGATTGGGGTCAGACTCCTTGAATTCTGTTAATAATTATTGTTTCTGGTGTTTATTATTTTGATTATGGCAGTTCTTTGGAGCACCTTAGATAAAGGCCTTCAGTCACCATCATTTATCTGGCAGTTTCCAGCTCCATGCCTGCTGCAGCACGAATCTCTGTAACTACAGCAGCCCTTATCACTTCCTGCCTCTGCTGGCTAAGCAAGAAAGAAAAAAGTCTTTGTGGCACGTGTACAAATATGTGTCACTGGGTGATTGAGTAGATCTGTGAAGCAGCTGTGGTGTATTCCAAAAAAGAAGAAACCCAGTGAAATAGGAGCTGTGAATGCAGAAGCCTCATGCAACACAAGGAAATTCCATGACACGGGAAGTATCTGCACTGTCTGTCTGTCCTCCGCCAGCTGTGGCACTTCACCCCACCAGCTGTGGGTCAGCTCATGGACCTTGGCCTGACCAATCGATCAGCCAATGCCTGACCAGTCCATTAGTTTTGGATGTTAGTATTTACAAACACCTTTAGTGATCTCTGCATAAACCTCTTCGACTACTCTGAACACTGAGAAAAGTGTGAATTTGTCAGTCTTCAGATGTTAATTTAGCTTTCAGCAATGATCTGGACAGCTCTGGTTCAAGGTGCTTGAAGTTGCCTGGAAAGCTGGAAGAGCAGTGTAATTCAACAGCAGAGAGTAAGGAAAACACTTTGCTCCTTGCCAGAATGAGGAAAGAGAAATGTGATAAATTTGTAAAATTGCAAATCATCGAGCACATTTTATGAAACTGGACTAGAAGGCACGTGTGTCAGAGAAGTGCTTATATAGAACTGTTCATAGTCATACTATTATATTGCCAAGATTGAGTGGTTTATAGTAAGAGAATCTGTACTTATGAGTCCATGAGCATCACTTGTTCACAGACAAGAGTTGCCTTAGAACCAAGCCCAGACAGGTGCAGAAAAGAGATCAGTTGGGAGAGCAACCACACTTGAATGCTTGTTATTTGGTAAGAAGGGACTGAGAGACAGGCAGATCCTTCAAGTAGACATGTTTAATTTCAGAGCCTGCCTGGCTCACTCTCTGAAATATTTGCCAAAATTGGACAGAGATTTGCTAAGCTGGAAGAGAGTTTCACAGCAAGAAGGGCTTGAAACAGCAGAATTTAACAAAAACAGAAGGAAAGCAAAGCAGACTATGATGTCTGAGAGAGAGCTGGGTAATGCTCAAATGGTCTGATAGGTTATAACTGTCAAAGATGGCAGGGAGATGAACTCCTGGACACAGTATGGCCCTTCCTTCACTTCTGCAGTCCTACGTGGATGTCTGGAGACAGCAAAACAAGATGCATCCTTTAAATCTGTGAGCTCTACAGAGAGCTCTCTGTGTCCCTGCAGTCTCAAGAATATACTCCCACTCCTTCCTGCAAGATTAACATAGGGATAACTGATTTTTAAATTTAATTTTTAGTCCCAGAAAGCACAGTGAGTAAGGGAAGTTAAATTTGTATTTCCAAGTGTAAAGAAATATGCATAAAGAATTGTTCACTCAAGCTGAAGTTCTCTGGAAGTCCCAGAGCCTTTTAAACCATATAGGCCCCTTACTACCTCCTACTTGTAGAAGATGAAGAGAGGCTAAAGCACCAACAGAAGAGCAAAGCAGAGAAGCTGGACACAGCCAAAGTCTGTCTGGACCCTGAGGGCACTAACAGACCCTAATGTCCCTGCCCAGGCCCCCAGGACTCCCCTCACCCTGCTCAATCCTGCCCAAATGATGGCATAGGATGCCAATCTCCAGTTCCCAGCAGCACTGCTGTGTCCGACCATGGTCCTGCTGAGCTGGACTGACTCACACACTGATGTCCCAGGCCTGACTTCTGCTGCTCATGATCTCAGCAATCTCTGTATCTAAATATTAATTAAAAGTTCTACACCCTTGTAGAGTTGTGGCCACTATCATATTGGGGATATCAGCACGCTGTTCTTGTGTTGCAGGAACTCCTGACTCTGTTCCATGGAGAAGAAACAGAAGAGGAGAGATCAAATGAACTTGTTTAGAGTTTGAACCTAAATGTGTGCGTTTTCACGTGGACTTTTTCATCTTGATGTCCTCCTGAGACAAGGAGCCCACAGGTGTAAATACCACACAAAGAATATCTGCTGCTGTGGTCTGATTACAGGAGGATGGTACCTGCCTTGCAGCTGAGCTGCTTCCTCCCTTTGCCACCACACTCATCTCCATGTGCTGGGCCCTGCCTCTGCGCAGGCAACGTTTAACTGCTCCTCCAGTGGCAATAAAAGCTGACCTGTCATGACATACTGCTGATCTATCAAAACATTTTAAAAACGTCAGACTCATCATTCTTTCAGCTGAGGGGTCATTAGCAAATCATAATCTGTTGCCTCTGCGAGTTGCAGGGCAATCTTCAGTCAAAACAAGTACGTTATGGCAACGAGTAGGTGCTTCAGTTCCTAGAAAGGCTTTCCAAGTCATTGGGTACTTCTGCTCTAAAGTGACTGAAAGGCTATTCTGAGTGCAGGATGTCACGTACAAAGAATTCAGCCCAGGTGGTTTAGCAGGTCATGTGCTTAGCTTGGAAAATAAATAGGGTCATAAATATTGATAAGTATCCCAGGTCTTTACCTAACAACACTGTGCTAGGAGCTAATTTTCTAACTTCTCTTTTTGTTCTGGTGCCAGAGGCCTTTGGTGGAGGTGTTCAGTGAGGTAGGGCAGGCAGGCTCTGAGGGATAAAAGGAATCCTGGTACAATGACACTGCGCTTGTGTGTACTGGCAGCATTTCTGGTTTGATTCCTAGTTCTTTGAAACACATCTACACGTGATCTCCATCAAGACGCAAATATCAGCTATGACATCTGCCCCCAGTATTCTGGGAATTCTTCTGAAAAAACCAGCAAGTTCATTGTTCCCAACAGAAACTATCCTGGTTATTGGATTATGTCTTTCATTATTACGGGTGCTACTGAAAAATAATAGAAATGTCTTTATGGAAAATGATCTTTTTCTTTAATATTTCTTCTTAGACAGGTCCCTTTCTTTCCACTCTTCACTCAGTAAGAATGATGAGATACTCTCTCCGTATCTTCACTCTCACAGCTCTACTCCTCTCTGGAGGATAGCAAAGCTATTATTAAGCCACTGCAAAAGGAAGGAAGCGTGATAATGATTACAGTCTAACCTCCCACAGTGTGGACCCTCAGAAGTGAGGTTGGACTGATGCCTTTTTTGGTATTATTGTGGAAGAATTTTTCTCCCTGTTTTCTTTCTAATGAGTTCTGCAATTTGTGCTTTGAGCAGTGGCCATATTAAATAAATATTGGGGAGTGAAGAATAATTTATTATTAAAAAATTCTCGTTGTATTAGTTTGCTTTTTGTATTTCCTGTGTTCACTTATTACCTGAAATAGCAAATGTCTCGTCTCTGTTTTTATTTTTCAGGCTTGTTGGTGATCTGGGCTGCGAAAAGAAACTCGCTTTCGCTCAGTTATCTGAATCCACTAGATGGTGCAAGTAGACCTCGTTCCTTCGGGAGGCCCAGTACCACCAGATGGCACGGCTGAGATGGACACAAACCTTCCCATTTGTTCCATACTGTTCATCTGCTCTGGTAACCAGAGAATTACTTGGAAAATCCTACGCAGCATGAGGAACAAGCTTCTTTGCACAGGAATAGTGGGATTTGTTAGTTGGGGACTTTAAAAGGAGAAGCATATGAGTAAAGTTTAGGAAGCAAAAATAATAAAATACTTAAACTTTACACAGAATAGTCCATCTGCTATTAGTTTTAAAGCAAAAAGGACCATAAAGATCATTTGGTGTTATGCCCTACATTTATCCACACAAAGAGAGCATAGATTTTTAGGATGGTCCTCAATCAACTCTTATTTTCACCTTCCTTTTAGACCAAAAATATATCGGAAATATTGAAAACTCTCGAATTTCTTAATTATGGCCATATGAATGAGTAAACTGAGCCAGCAAGTCCTAGAGCCATAGAGAAGCTCAGGGCCAGGGCCAGAACCAGCAGCTGGATCTGCCTGTCTGTCCTCCCATCTCTCTCCAATTCCTCTTCTGTTCCTCAGCAGGTGACAGAGTTTCCTCCAGTGGAACCTGGAATTACTGCCCAATGCAGGGACAGAGAAGGTGACAACAGGTCAGTTACTGAGCCAGAGCTGCCCAAAACCCATGTGGGAGGCAGCCAGTGAAAACTGAGGTCTTTGCAATTCTTGTTCATGCGCAAGGAAAGCCGAGAAGGGAGAGCCCCTTCCCTCAGAGCTGTGTGTGTCACCAGGGGAGGCTCTGGCTGATGTCAAGAGAGTATGAGCTAGAACTGGACATTTTATGTTCTGATTTTTATTTTGCATCACTTTGGCTAAATGACCTAAAGCAAATTATGGCCTTCCTTGGCTTTATTTGCCCTCATCCATTGAAGTGTGGTAATAATACCTTTGAGGACTGTGGCAAAGCCTAATATGCTGTTTGTTCAGCATAGAATAAAAGATTTAATTAATATTGGAGGAGGGGCTAGATCCCAGTTCTTTGTTCTCAGAATTGATCTCTACAGGCCTTTCTAGTATTAGAAAATGAGTGTCTCACACAGAAAGACTTATTTTGAAATGTTTCTGTCTTGAAGTGGCAAAAAATCGCTGGGGAAAAAAAGTAATAAAAAAAAGACAAACCAAACCATCATCCATCGCACTACGATTAAAATAATGGTCAAAACAAACCTTAATACAGTCAGAACAATGTTGATGTCAGAGTGTGTTGGCAGTCAGGGGAGGTCTTGTAAGTCATGTCACCAAGCATACCCTCTGTACAACTGGTGTTGGGAGATGAGTGATCACTTTGCGAGTTCAATGGGAAGGTGTTTGATACTGTTTCAGGATTAGGAACAGAGAAAGAAAAAACAAATAAATCCATCAGTACTATATTTTCTTTCAGCAACATCTTTCTTACGGAAGAATGGCTTCAGAAAGGAGCTCACCCTTTCTGCTTTCTGGAAACAGTTGAAGAACAAGAGTAACGTGGAGTAAGTAGGAATATAGCTACTACAGGGTTTTTGTTTGGACCAGAAGGGCATTTGGAAGTGAATCTCTGCTTGTCCCCACTTGATGCACTTGGATTTGCACCCCAGAGTGGGCACACAGGAAGCCTGAAGAGCTTCTATTGCTGATGGCTGCTGAGTCGACAGGCTGAGGTAAAACCCCTGAAACACAGACAGTGCGGACAGGAGGGGACAGGACACTGCCAGTTGTGCCACCTGCAGGTCTGCTCCTACTGTTTGCTAGGGGAGTAACTGATGCTGAATTCTGTTGAAGGCAAAGTTCGGGAAACCATCCCCTGAAGGTCATTACAAACGGTGATATTCGTCCTGCCTAACTGATTGGAGACAGGCAGAGTCATGCAACCTGAGTTGTGTCAAGATCTCTCTGGGCTCAGAGGAGAGAAACTGTAATTTCCAACCCATCTCTCAGCATTCACGAGGGAGGGAGCCCAGAAATCTTCATTCTTAATGGCTGAAACCACTTGAGACATTCTGTGCACACATTCTAGAAATAGCTATGCCAAGACCATAATTTGCTGTTGTGAAGAGGTGAGCATTGGTACTATGGCACTTATAGTCTTGGCCTTGCTTTCCTTGCCTTCTCCTCCCTTTCCCTTCCGTCCCGTGACCCTTCCAGCCCCATCTGTGCCCTGTGCTACCCCACACAACATATAGCAGCACTTCTGCTTGTGTGGGTGAGCTGGGAGCTGGATTAGGGAATGGACCTGCTGGAAGGGCATCCTGTATGCACAACTCTCCTTTTCAGGCAGATCAGTTCCCCACTCATTTCTCACCACGCCCATGGAAACAGCAGAGGGTGAGGATGTTCTCACAACCACTCTTTAAAGTCAGTGTCACCACTATGCAGGGCCAGGAGTTGGACTCAGTAATCACTGTGGGTCCCTTCCAACTCGGGGTATTCTATTCTGTATATACTAAATGTCACATAGCAGCCTGGGCATGAAACCTGTCTCCACTCAGATTTCACACTGAAAAAGCACCCCTGAGATAGCCCCCTCAATGCACACAGTGCCTTTTTTCTTCTTTGGAGCCCTCGCCTTTGCCGGAAGCCTCCAAAACACCATTTTTGCTTCCTGGGTTATCTCTGAAGAAAACTCCGCCATTTTCATCCCACTGCAAGTAGTGATTTTTTCCTATTCTGTAGCTGGTCAATATTTGAATTGGCAGGAAGGTGGGTGTTCCAAAGGACAGATAATCTCTTATTTGTTTTCTTCCATTCTTGCTCATACTCAGCCCAGACTTCTGCTTAAATGTCGCCAGTTTCTCTTATGATTGCTATTTTTAGTGGAATTTAAGTTACAATGGTAGAGGCTGCGGGACTTGAATCATTCCAATTTACAGTCTTGGTATCATGCCTGATTATAACTCTATGAGGCAGATCTGATGTAAATACACAAAATGTCAGCTCCAGCCTTATCCTGGAATAACAATGACCTTACCACCCCTCTAAATGCTGCTCCAGCTCCTGAACTTTCCTTGCCCTGAATGCAGGAGGAAATACAGTGCACAGGGAAATAGAATGGCTGCCAGCAATGGCAGTCAGCATGTTGTGGATCATGCTGTCGGAATTAGGAAGGAAAAGGAGATGTTAACTAGTGGTGAATTCTCCTAAGTGTCATTCCTGGGCCATGGAGTAGACTGTGAGACCTTGGGGTACCTTCCTGTGAGGAGGGGGAGAACAGGTGCAGATTCCTGCTGATGGCCTCATGCTGCCCCTTTCCCTGTGCCCGCAGTCTACCAGCACTGCCCCTGAGGGGTTTCTCTGTGTTTGCTCTTGAAGGAGCAGGCGAGGCAGGGGCTGAGCGTGCAGGGCAAACACAGCAGACACCATGCTCTTCCCCTGCACCCACCTGCCCTGTCTGCCCTCTTCCCCTCCCCTGCCTCCTCCAGGGCACTTCTCCCATCAGTTCAGACGGAAATCCGGGCAAAAATTAATGTTGAATAGAGCGGCCTGAAATTGTCAATGACGGTTTCCAAGGGGGAAAGAGAGTGGCAGGCACCAGGGCAGCATGAGCACTGTGTCACTTGGGCTGCTCTGCAGATCCAGGGCTGCACCAAGGGGTGAAAACTGACCCAAATTCATCTTCCCAACACAGGCCTATTACTCTGGCCTTCGTCAGTGTCCTCATTTACATTTGCACAAGCTGTGTCTGTGACTCCGTGACTTGCAGCTGCAACAGGCCATATTTTCCCAGGCAACGGTTATTGTCAGATAAGAGTAAGACAAAACAGAAGTGCCATTCATGCACAGAGGGAGATGGTGGATGTATGAGTACAGAAAATAAGTCCAAGTATTAATTGTGCTATCTGCCCAGTGAATGCTGCTTCTCCTATTAAAAAGGAATGAGTGGAAAGCACTAACAAAATGCTTGAGTTATACAGGAGCAAGTAAATTAGTTTGGTAACATATGACGGTTAATTTGTTTTGGACAAACAAATCTTAAAAAGATTCTTTTTCCTAAAGGTACCATTTGAACACCTATCACCAAAGCATTGTGCTTTAAATGGGATCATATACCCATAGCAATTCTTGGCAAGGCTTATGGGACCCAGAAAGAAAATGTTAACATTTAAAAGATGTCTTCGTTGCTGTTTATTGATCTCCTCTATACATTTCAGACTGTGTTCTCTTTCAGATTCTACAAGTTGCCTATATAGAACTGGAAAATAGAAACAGAAGCATGGTATCTGTGTAATCAGATAGAACTAAATCACAAAAAGAGTTTCTAATATTATCAGCCATTTACACTGAATAGCTTACTGTCTCATTAAGAAATTTAACTGAATTACAATATTTGATAATCCCAAGGTGTGCTGTGCTTGTGCAATATCCACAAGGAGAAGTTCCAACTGCAGGATATTATCTCTGCTCTTGCAAACATTTTGAGTACAGCGCTGCTGAATGGTTGACAGAAGTGCTGTTTGGACTTAGTCATGCTGTCTGCAATGGAACAAACCGCTCAGCTCAGTGCTGTCTCATAGAGGGGTGCTGCAAACACTACACCCTTAGTGAGGTATTAGTTCCTGTATGGAGGTAGCTGGTAGTCCCAGCCCAGGACTAGAAGTCCTTTATGCTATGCACTGCATAACTAAAAAACACAAACATAATGCCTGCCCCAAGTAATGTAAAATCTACTTCAAACAGAAGAGAAGCAAGGAAAGCTGCATGAAGGAGCACAAGGAGAAAGTGGCATTTTCCAATGATCAAGCAGGCAGCAATTTCTCTGTGCCACCTGTGCCAAGAGTTTTGTACTCATTATGGGCTGAAAGAGGACAGCAGAATTTCTTTAATTCTTCTTTGGTGAAAGCTTTTGGTGTCAAGAATAACAGAAGAGAAAGGACAATATATTTCTCAAAAAACCTAGCAGAGCCTGAGCATCATCAGCAGAGTGGAAGTATCCTGGTGGCACGGAAGTGCCCAAGGGCACACCTTCAGCCAGGCCCTGTGCTATTTGTGGTAACACGGTTACTCTGGTATTCCTGGACACAGGCACTGCACTTTCCAGCAGGTGCAGCAAATGCAATTAGTTGCTATGGATATTGATCCTGCCTTCAGAGTCTAACTTTGAAGTGGGTTTGGGTTATCTAAAAAACAAGGATGTAGCATGATGCCTTGCCTTAACTAGGATTGCAAATTATTTCTTTTATCCTTGATTTTTCCCTTTATTACCTTGCTTTCTCTCTTTTATTTATTCTTGTGAAGAGAGGGTCTAAGCAAATACTGTGATCTGAAAATAGAGGTGATGGAGGTGGCCTGTTGAGAGCTCCTTTCATGTAGATGCAGGGTCTAGCATAGCTAAATCAGAGGTAATTTTTTTGCTAAAAAGTGGAAGTTGGAGTACCTGATTATTTTTGGCAAAGAGAAAACATATGGAAAGCAAAACATAGTTTTTAATTACAGATTAAATTTGAGAGATGGTCAAAATACATTTGGATTCATACTGAGAATGAGAGCAGTCCATAATCCAGTCTAGCTCATGAAAAACCCAAGGGCTGTTTAGAAATATCTAGTTGCGAATTTTGAATTTCCAGAAGTCCTGAAGTTTACAGGAACTTGATTCCCAGATCCTTGGTTTGGGTTGCCTGTTTCTCAAAGTACATGGGATCTGCTATAATATACTTGCATGGCGATCTTAGAAGAAACAGGGGGAAAAAAGGTTTTACATTTAAAAAATTAATATTTAATTTTGGAAATTAGGAATATTTATTTACAGATATAGAATGTTGAACAACTGTGTCCTGTTAGTATTTTGGTGCTTCATATTTCTTATCAGAAGCTTTTTCTTATGATGATTGTTCACAACGCACTATTTCGAACATCCTTCATCTATCAAAAATAGGATTTTTAATGAGACTATCAGGAAAAGTTATTGGGAAACACATCATTACACAGAAGCCAATTAGCACCTTCTCACTTCTTCACCTTCTTTACTGCAGGCAATCTACATAGTTAATTATAATTATAAATACAGTTACAGACATCATTTGCAGCTTTCAGTGGGTATAAATAACCCGGATTCCTCATGAAAAAAGCACAGAAAGAGAAGGAAGAATGAAGATATACACTCCTGTTAAAATTCAGGACCTTTTTTCCCACATCAGGGACTTAAATAATAAACAAAACCAAGGTGGCAGAGAAGATATTCATCTTCAGTACAGGTCAGTGTGCTGCTCAGTCCAGTTCCATTTAAATCCAGAGTATGTGCTCAAAATAGGGTTTATGCTTTAAATTAGAGTATAATTCTTGTGTGAATCACCTGTATTGCCTGGATTTCTTCCCACTAACTCACTTCTGAAATTGCAAAGCCCACTTTCATAATGGAACAATTTCCTTTAATAAAATACAAAAAATGTAGCCTGTAAACCTGGAAGGGTTTATTATTCATAAAGCTGTTTTTGTCCATAACTTCTCACATATGATAGGATGCTCTAGAAGCTAAAAATCATGAAACTGTGTGCAAATATTTGCCAGCATAGAGTAATAAAACTCAGAAAGAACCTGGAATTTGAAGGGAAGAAGTTGTGAAAATGGCTCTCCCTTAATTTAACTGAACGAAGCAAACAAATCTTTGGAAAATGAAAATGCAGAAATCAGATAATGAATAACTATAAAGGCTCATTAGAACTTAGACGTGCTCTCCTCAAATATAATTACGCTTAATATGATTTCATCAAATGTCACTGAAGAGCTGGAAGCTCATAATGATGAAACACTTTTTGCTCCTCCTGTGCGACAGTGAGAAGGTCTCAACAGGCTTTATAAATATTGACAGTGACTGACTCTTCCTGCAGGGACAATCTGGTGACTGGAAAATGTGAATGCTTAATCTAATCCCCAGCCCAGCCAGCGCCACGGGCCGCGTGCGAGATGGAGCCTCTTGCCCCACGTCCCATACATCTGCACGAGGCTGCTGCTGCCTGGCTCTTGCTCCAGCACCCCTATGTCAGCCACAGATGTTTGCAGGTTGCCCTGCCCTACCTGGGGCATGAGATCCTGGAGAAGAAGAGGGACAGTGATGCCGCCCCATGCCTCTGGAAATGTGCTGCTGGCAGGCACTTACACAGGTGGGCCCACCGATGATCTCAGAGGTGGGAAGATTGGTAATCTCCACTCACATCTTGTGTCTCAGGATGCTAAACATTTGTCAGATCTGATTATCTAACTGTGGAACTTCCCTCCCCTTATATATTTAAAATTTACAGTGATTAACTAACGTACCTTGGATCAAAACATCAGTTGTAGCAAACTGCCATGGAAAGCAGAGGAACTAGAAGGATTTATGACCATGGAAAAGCTGGCCCCAAATGTTTCATGTGTGATTGCCTTTGTTCACACAGAAATACTGAAGGAGAAATTGTATAAAACTATATAGGTTAGATAAAGTTATATAAAGCCAGGGTTGTATGACAAAGAAGATATTCCATGTCACAGAATCCTGATTTTACATAAGTTCTCTCTTTCTTTTTCAGAAAGGCAAAAATATTATATAGAGAAAGTTTAATACCCTTGATGTCATGCACAGAGGAATCCCTTCACTCCTTTTGTAGAAATACTCTTCTGCTCACAGGCTGGTCCCTGGATAAAGATGGATGTACTGAAGGTCTTTAAAAGCAGCATTCAGCAAATCACATTTTTCCAATTTCATGGCTTCTGTGGTCTTATCTATTATGTTGCATCCTGCTATATTAAAGAAAAAAAAATCTCCAGTTGCCAAACTAAGCCTTTTTAGTGCTTTCATGGAAAGCTCTGGCTTCAACTTCATTTTTACAGTTCTTGGCCTCTCAGTTTGAACAAATGCGTCATTTGACTCTGCACTAGCTCTGTTATTTGTAGATAACTTTTCAACATCAAAGGCCTGAATCGCTCCATCCCTTGACTCTGTGAAGATTGGTACTGATTAGAGGCTCTCAATGACTGAGTGGAGTCTCATCTGAGAGGTGCTGCAAACTCCCATCTCCATGCTGAACTCCTTCCCCACCTGTGTTAAGGCATTTTGCTTGCTGACACCACCCGCTTCACACCTGTGCACCCCCCTTTCTACATGCCAGACACAGCCAGTCAAGATTTCTTCCCATTATATCCGTTAATTACTGGTTTGTTAACCATCTGACCCCATGCCAACTTCACTCCTCTGTTGCGTTAATACCCATGTTTTGATACAACAGCAAAAAATAGAGGCACGTAAGAAAGTACAAGTGTAAAGAAGCATTTTAGTGAACCGCTTTTCCCTGGAAGATCCATGGAAACCCTCTAGCCCACGTACCATTGGGAGATCATCTTAGGACTCCTGAGAAGTTGTCACTGTCAGCAGACCTAAGGCACGGGGAGAATTTTGGTCCTTGCAAGAGGAATCTCACATGAAAATGTGCAGCAGGGTCACCAATGGCCAGGGCTTCTTCACTGCTTGGAGCCTTCTGGCTCACATTTGCTTCTTGTTTTACTGAATGCATCTAACATAGCTTTCAGAATCAGAGTTTCTTAATACTTTTACTCGCTGTGTTACCATGGAAAATATCACTAAATACATCAGCAAAAGCTTAGTCAAACATGATGCAGTATAAGTGTGCACTTGCAATGCATACGTTATACATGGTTTTTGTTAAGTAGGGTTGAAAGAAAACCTACAGAGTGCACTATATATATATATACATATAAAATGTATCAATATATACAAATGCATGTGCTTAGATACTAATGTGACATTACATGTCCATGCTCATGGACCCCGGAACATACTATGCAAAAAATCTACCACATTAAGATGGCACAAGACTTACAAAAGCTTGAAACACTGATAGAAAACAGGAGGTAACACAGCCAGTCTTGATGGCTTCTGACAAAAAAATGGGAACCTTTGTTTTTCAGTTATGTCAGCACAGGCCAAACATCACGTGTACGGGCAAACCTGACATAGCTAAAGGAAATATATCCCTTAGCAGCAGCAATTTATTCTCCTTTCATTCCTGGGTTCTACAAAGTGAAATAAAATAGGAAACAAAGCTGGCTTTATGCTAAGGGAAATGTAATTTTGAATTTGAATGCATGGGATTGGTTTTGGGCACTAATCAGGAAAGAATAATTTGCTCTGTATTTTGAGGTCATTAGTCTGTAAGATAGTGCAGTGCAACCCAGCACAGTCTAAGTTTGCCAGTGATACTTTTTATAGAGCATGAAGCTAATTAGCCCCTCTGAAATTCCTTATTGATCCCTTGTGGATTTCTTTCTGAAAAACCTCAGAAAGTCAATACAAGTGTTCCTCTTCATGTTTTGCATCTCTAGTTAACTCTTTATTTTTCAGTGCAGGACCAGGAAGAGTACGGCAGTCTTGAAGATTATTCACAATTTGGTACACTTGTAAACATTCACACTGTTCTGGTCTTTAGTATTGCAGCCATTAATAAAAAAAAAAAAATAAAAGTGTTTGTCCTGCTTTGATTTTCTATTGATAAAGCCAATGCTGAAGAAAAGAGGGTGTGTAAGAACGCCAGTATTTGTACCTTCAGGCCCAGACTTGTAGGTACCACAAGCACATAAACACTACTAATACATACACCCTCAATTTCAGTGGATCTTCGGGGAGACCAAAAGCCCTACTTACAAAAGGGAGAATGGTTGTACACCAGAGGCCTGTTTTCAGCTATTTCCTTCACTAACTGATTTTCGCCTTCCCCTATTCCCCTTTCTATCCTGCCCTGCCTGCCAGATCCATTGTTCATTTCTGCCACCTCAAAGGCTTCTGGTGAACACCCCTGAAGCAGACCCCTCAGCCAAGGGCAGCCCAGGACCAGGCCTTGCACCCGTGTCACAAACTCAGTCCCTCACAAGGATTTTCTTAGCAGACTGACATGTTTTCGGCTGAGCAGTATCATCAAATAGCTGCCAGAAATTACAGGCTGTGAAATCTCTCTGTATTGTTCCCTCTGCTTGTGGTGAGGGTCTGCTGGAGCCAAGTTCCCTTCCATACATGTAAACTGTTCTCCTCAGGAATACTTCAGCTAACCTTGCTCTAACCAGCCACTGTTGGATTATTTCTGGGCATTAAAAAGATTTTCTTCAACCAAACACATTTAGGATTTTCTAATGGCAATTTAAACCTAATCTGAGAATGTCTGGAAGTGGAAAATGACTTCTACATGCTGAGGATAGTGTTCCATTACCAGTAATTTATTGTCTTTAAGAGCATCACCGGAACATTTATTGACACAACAAAACACAGACATTTCTGGTTTATTGTAAAACCACATTGTGCTCAGCCATTTGTGACTAAGCACAGCAGTGTAATTTATACTCCCAGGCAGGGCTTCCTATTTTTCCATGTGTGTTTAGATTCATAGGAAGGTTGTATGATCCAAGGGACAAAAAAACTCTCCTGTTAAAAAACAATGTAAAACCACAAACACTATTGGTGGAAGAAAGTCAATTAGATCTTTAACAAGGAATTTGGCTGAGGAAATTTACTACAGCATTTCCAGTTGTATATGCAGATATCTAAGAGATTATGGCTGATTTGATGAAGCAAAAGGTTTCAGTCATTCTAAATCACAAATCATGTTTTTCTGTGTTAAGAAGTATAATCCAGCAAGCTCATGCAAGATATAAACTTAGTTTGTGTCTCCTTATTGACTCTTGAACAGATAATCCAGAAAAATATAATTTCTAAGTAAAGGTTACACAAAAGTGCACTGTTCAGAAAACATTTTTTTTCAAATACTTAAAAACTCATTATTATTGACAGCACACTTGAGATGCAGTCCTGCAAAGTCTTATCTTGAAGTCAGGGATTACAAATTACAAAATTGTTTTGTCTGTTGCAGTATGAGAGTAGAAATCTTCCCTGACTTTCATCCATTAGCAATGGGTAATGGAATAAGCCCATGGGTGGTCCCAGATGTCTAAGGACATCCTGAGTGATTCACACATGTAGCTGAGTGGTAGAGCTCATGCACCCCCCATTCCACTTCTATTTTATTGCAATACGCAGAACAATCTCAGAGCTGAATTTGGTAAGAACTCAGAGCTGTTCAATGTCAATTTTTAACCTCCAGATATTTTAGAAACAATAGTGCATATTTATTCTGAATGTATTTATTTCTTGGTACATGTGACCAATCTATCCTTCAACTTGACCTCTATCACCTTCCCAAAAGAAAACCCATTGGCTTTGTAGGTTTTTTTATGAGAGTCACATTGCTGATATACAGTTACTGTGGTTTTTTATTGATGTTTGTTACAAATTTTTTGTTGTGTTTGTGGCCAAATAGTTTCAAATAAAAGAAAACCAGCTGTTTATTTTATGACATCCTCGATGGAAGACTTTCAGAAATACCTTATATACGTTAAAAAGGAGGTGTGAGGCTAATGGAGATTAGATAAGGAGCATTAGACATGTTATACTGAGGCAGAAAGTGATTATCTTCTGGTTTTGTGATTTGTCTCAGGGCTTATGGGTTGGCACAGAGAAATCTTCTGCCCTCCCATCTTTCCTGTAAGACCAGGATATTTCATGTAAGGCCTTGTCCTTCTGTAAAACTAATGTCATTCTTTCCAGACCAGGAAGTTAACTCATTGACTGCACTTCTGTATGACATATTACACACAGGTCTGAAGAGATTTCATTTACACCAGCAGTATAAATAAAGCCATACAAAAGCTTTTTATCTCCCAGCTAATCTAGTATCTTTGTTCCCACATTACAGTTGTTAGTTTTCTTGCAAGCTCTGAATGTTTCTTTGTGCTCTTATCCCATAATTAGTTCATTAGGACCCACGAGGCTGCAGCATCAGCACAGCACACTCAGCCCAGGTTTTGCTAAAATTACAATCTATGGGAAGCAATCACAGTATTCAGCAGCCTGCAGGTCACACCTGCTCTGTGTGGTTGGTTTGTTTTTCATTATGAATTTTCCACAGGGTTTATTCCAGGATAATATATTTAGATGTAGGTCTGGCAGGCAATTCAAGGATTTTAGAGTGAATTCACTTTCCATGACGGATGGGATTTGCTCTTAAATGTTAATGAAGTAGGATAACTTTTTGGAACCACTTTTATTCATGATGATTGTGTATTTGAGTGATTCTACCATAACATTTTAATTCTTTAACATGGCAAAAGAAACATTGCTTTATTTTATTGACACTTAACTTGTCCTTTAAAAAGACAAAGTTGAGCTTGGTTTAACATTTTTACACAAGCAGAAGCCAGCAGTGTTAAAACTGTGCTGAAGAACAAGTAATGACTCCACAAGGAGTCACAGGCATCCCACCACTTGCTGAGGCAGCCCCAAGGTGACTACCATGCCCTTGTGATGTGGTGTGAAATCAGGTGCCAACAACACCCATCCACCACATGGCAACTGGAGGTCCCTTTATAATGGTCCATGGATATGGCTGAGTCAGCCAACAGGCCCTGAAACTATTCATCTGTGTCACACTGGAGGATTTTACAGTGAACTGTCTGCCATAGAAAAAGTAAGGATGAAAATCCCAGGCAGGAGAACTCCAGCAACCAAGAGTCTTACTAAGCCAGAACCCTTAGCACAGCTTTGCCTTGCAACACAGTTTATTGTGACAGCTCAGCAACTGAACTGCGACTGAGAGATAGAAGTGCTTATTCATATGTTTTAGCCATCTTTGTTTGCACTCCTTTCCGTGTGCTAAAAGGAGGTTAACACCCTGCAGCTGATGGGGAATGCATGTCATACTTCAAACTTGCCTAACCTCACTTTGGGATCTCTTTTGCTCAGGAGGCCCCTGCACTCATGTACTAAGCCTTGGCCAGTTCTGCAAAACTAATCAGTGCTAATGCAGGCCATATGCTGCTATATGCCAGCAGAAAGAAGAACTTGAACCCACTTTTTGATGTAGAGCTCCACTGTGGCAAAGCACTTAGGTGCCTCTGAAAGCTAGTTAATCTGCTAACCAGCCAACAAATGTTAAAGATGAGAAACTACTTAAACCAAATTGGATTTAAAGCTTCCATACACTTAGTTACAACAAAGGCTGATACCTGGTCTGAAAAAGCAGGAAGGTATTTGCCTCTGAAGCTCAGCCACTGAAGGAAAAGCTATTGCTTCCTTTCCCACCACACGCTCACCCACTGCTTTGCCTTCAGACTTCCCAGGGTGAGTGGGTTGTGCACCATTACCTGAGTAACTGCTGCACAGAGGCATCTTACACACCCACCCACACCGCTTTACATATGCTTGTATGTGTATAAATACAAACACACACTCCTTATTACTAATCATATTTCTTAATATATGGAGTTCACACTTTGTGCCTGGAGGGGGCTGTGTTTTCTTGCAAAACCTGTAGAAGATACCCGTTTCAAAAGACATGTAAGTGGTCAATATAAACACAATTTACATGCAATGACTGAATTCCTTTAAGCTCCAGGGATAGGAAAGATTTTTTTGTCAGATGTCTTTTAGTTTCAGACAGATTTCTGAAGAAAATAATTAGGTTTGTAAAACTGAGGCAAGCATGTCTTCCCATTGACCATGGAACTAACACTGGGTTGTGTTCATTGCAAACAGAATACCAGCTTAGAAAGAATGGATAAAATAAGGCACTATTTAGCCTAGTTATTCTCCAGCTTTTAATGTGCTTGGCGGAGCCACTTTTCTTGTCAGATGAAAGATGTCAGAGCTAAATCTCTCCATCGCTAGCCTGTGGTCAGTAACACCAGACTAAATAGACAAAGCCTGCCACACGAATGCTAACAGCATCCCTGGTCATCTTGCAGTGTGATGGCTCTTGTGGACAGCTCATGAGGACAGACACATCAAATCCTCAGTATCGTGTGGCTCTTGTTAATGTTTGCTCTCAGGAACGAAAAATACTTTTGGTGCAAAAAGCCAGCAGAGAAATGATGATTTCTGGGGTGTGGGTCTGAAGGGGACAGCCTTTCCCTCCTCTCCTGACAGAGACAGGCAGTAACAGAGCACAGAAAGACAGGAGGAGAAATCAGGGCCAGTGTTGATATCTGACCCCTCCTTCATTAGTTTTCAGCTTCTTTAGGTTAAATTTTCAAGCAACTCTAAAAGATATACCTGGCATAACAGGAACTACCGCCACTGATCGAGTGTTGCTGGTGTTAATTCTGCCTTTACTTTAGCTACTGCATCCACATGTAGAAAAACATTTTCCCATCTTTAGGTAAATACTATTTTCATGCTGTAACATGCTAGCTTCAGTGTTGCAGGCTGTGTGTTTTCTTCAGGGTGTTCGACAGGGAGCAGGGTAAGCGGTGTTTCTCTGCTCAACCAGTTCCCCAACTCCAGAATCATCAAACATTTCTTCTACTGTGAACAGCAAAATAGTTTAAAAAGTGCATTTTAGAAGAGGGATGTTGTGTTGTAGAATACAATTTCCTAGTTTTGAAACACACAGAAAATTTCTAACCCTCACTGAAACGCTTACAATACTGTTCACCAGCCATATCAGCTCTTGGGTTTGTTTGTTTTCAGCATGAATGGTACAGAGCAAACCTGAAGGAAAAGCATCTCAGACTGCCATTGCTATTTTGGGTCAAGACCATGTGTTAACTGTATTTTAAAATAAGTGCCCTAACTTGAAAAACTGTAGTTTTTAACAGGTTAAATTATTTACTGCATATAGGTAGCCTATGTTATTATGTATTGCAACCTAGGATTTTATCCATGACACTTTCATGTGCCTATAATCTTCCATAAACACCACAACAAAGCATCACCTATTTATGTTCATATCTTTATCTACTCCTCTTACACTACAGCCTTCCTACATCTGTAAAAACCCCCTGACAGTTTCTGGGTGGATGGGGAAAAAGAGGAGATACATTATTCAGTGGAACTAACTACCACACAGTCTTACTACAGAGTAATTAGCAGCATGACTGTCGGGCACAGATTAAAAAATCTGGAAAGAGCTGCAAAGGGTGAAAAAGCTGACTAAGTACATTACTCGTTATTAGGAAAACATAAGCTGCCAGGTATGTCTTCGAACTTCAATTGTAAGAATTATTTATAGCAGGAATTTTCCCCAATAGCAATAACTGCAAATGATTAATTAATACAGAAAGCTAAGTTAATTATGAATTATTGCAAATTAAACTCTAAGCACTAAAAATAAATGTAAATCTTAAAAAGTGACAGCTTTAAAAGGGATTACTTTTATCAAAGAAGCCAGCAAAGTAGTGCATTTCTCAGCCTGGGTTGTGAGAACCAGAAATGGTTTTTTCTAAATTTCAGCATTTAAGGAAACTGTAGGCAAAGGAGCAAAATGCCAGTTCTCCCTGGTGCTTGCTATAGAATCATAGAATGGTTTGGGTTGGCAGAGATCTTAAAGATCACCCCGTTCCAGCCCCCCTGTTAAGGGCAGGGACACCTTCCACTATTCCAGGTTGCTCAGAGCTTCATCCAACCTGGCCTTGAATACTTGCAGGGTTGGGGCAGCCACAGCTTCTCTGGGCAACCTGTGCCAGGGCCTCACCTCCCTCGCAGGGAAAAATTTCCTCCTAATATCTGATTTAAACCTATTTTCTTTCAATTTGAATCCATTCCCCCTTGTCCTATCACTACAGTTCCTCATGAATGACATTGTGATGCTTTCCATGATGGCATCCAGGACATCTTGATTCAGAGGAATTTTCAGCTGAGGTCAGAGTTTTGACTGCTAATAAGTACTATTCTCCAAGGCAATTTCCAAGCTGGTGACTATTTGCAGTGTCACTGCCTGTATGCACATGGCTATTTTATTTATCTGTGTGGCTCCCTGGGCTATGCAGGCTCTGTGCACAGCAGAAATGGTTCAGGAGAACCTGCCACTCAGTCTGCCAAAGCCTGAGAGCCAGATACCACACCTAAACACTTTTATTCATTATCAGCTCTATGATGCTCCATGGCTTTAAACCTGGCATGGCTTAGGGATGTTTGACTCAGAGGAAAATATTTATAAGTCCTCTATATTTTTATTTCTAAAATTATTATTTCTAATATATGCTTTTGGAACTATTTTCAGAGCTTATTTCTTATTACAATTTATTTTTATAAGTTTCTTATTAATTTCCTATTAAAATTAATAAAGCGATAATATTGTTAAGCATGGGTATAATAAGTACACGTATAGTTCAGAGGATAGACAAAGCAAATAAAAAGTAGAGACTTAACAAAAGAGATGGAGCTGCCCAGCATTTTTCATAGCAGGAAATTTTGCTCAACTGTTCTGTTGAAAGCTCAAATAACACCTGGAAAAAATCCCATGGCTTTTCTTCCCTCCTTTTTGACCAATCTGAATTAAAAATTATATAGTGGTAAAAAGTTCAATAAGAAAACCAAATCATCAACAGCTTATTTGGCTGTGGTCCTATTCCTTTTCTGCTTGGTTTTCAGTAGACACAAAGATGACTGATTAAAGATAAATAGATATTGGTAAAGGAATCATTATTTGCCAGAATACAGGGTACACCTGCAGAGTAGCAAACCTAGCAGGCTTCTGACCCGCTCACTTCCTAGAGGGAACCACAATTTCATCAGCTAGATTAGTAAAGCAATAATATCCATGCACAAATAGGCATCTTTACATGCCAAGAAATGTTTCCAAATGCTCTCCTGCTTATCCGTGCTAATAGCACAGGCACGATTTTGCATATATATTTTGGCATTATTTATCAAATTATCAATTATCTGAAAGCAAGAGAAACTAGGAGGGTAGAAAAGAGGAGTGATGTGAAAGTCCAGCGCTGTCACTGTGAGTGTCAGCACCACAGCGATGGATGGATGAGGAGGAGAAGAAAGGACTGGGAGGGGAGAGAGGAGGAAGGGGAAGTTCACCTTCTTATGTTGATGATGCATAGAGATGCAAATAAATTGCTTCTACAGTCATGTCCCTCATCAGAAAGGGCTGGAAAAGTGTCTTATTTCTCTCCACGTCTGCTTTTTGACAGGTGACAAAAACAACCTCTGTCGAACTCTCCTGTGAACTGCTGGGAATATGAAATACCCAAACCCATGTTTTCCTGGTAGAATAATGCCACTGATGTTCCACTGACACGCATCCCATATTAATGCTGCTTCTGCTGCTGACCAGAGCTGGTGCTCCCCTTCTCCTAATGCAGTCCAAGCAAGTTCTTGACTAAGCAATGTCATTTGTTGACTTCAGGATCTGATGCTCAGAAGATGAAACATTCTCCTTAGTTCAGCCCAGTAGATTGTACATTTATATTTCCTCTGAGTACAGAAGTCCTGTTTTGGAAATTCAGCTTCAAATGTGAGTCTGTCCAACTCCTGCTGGTTAAAAAAACACCCAAACCAATTATAAGCCATCATTCAAGAATCAATAGCTTATTAATAGCCTTGGGAGATACTTGTCATGTGCTAGCATAACAGGTTCCATATGAAAACAATATATGGTGGACAAGTCAAATGAAATCCAAGCTACCTGCATGCAAACAAAAGTGAGGTGAGCTGTCAGCACATCCTCTCCCACCTTTCATTCTTCTTAGAAACATTTGTGTATAGCCAATAACTCACTGTATTGAAAATTTACTCCCATTCCCAAGGCCTGTTAAACTTCACCCAGAGATGAATTAAGACCTAAGACAGCAATTTAGACCATAAACAATTATCTTCTACTGTTACTGACATTGGCAAATTTCCAGTGTAAATGTCTTTTGTTCTCAAAGGGGGTGTTTACAGCATGCAATGACTGCTGACACATAGGCACAAAGGATAAGTTTGAGCACTGCTTCCTGTGAAACCTGCATTAGAAGTGAAATCATATCACACTGAAAATGGACACCACTGAACTGATTAACATACACAGCAGGCAAATGTAGCTACAGAAATAAAGGACTTGCAGAGCGATGATGTCATGACCTTCAGGGTGAGATTTGGATCCAGGGCTGTCGAACTCCTCAAGAGATTTCCCCCCTGTTCAGTGGGCTTTTCCAAAAGTGAAGCTCAGTGAAGACAGTGCAGCAAGGAACAGTTCACAAAGTTCAGCATTGGGCGATTAAAAGAAAGTAGTGTGTTCGGAAGACAAAGTTTTTCAAGAACGCAAACCTTTGTTTCTTGGTGAGTTCAATGTGGTCAATCTTTTTTCTAACATAAATTGAGAAGAAATTGATAAGGCTGAACCAAACCCTTGGAATGCCACGCAGAGCAGACAAGAAAAATTGAGGGGAGACCTCATGGTGGTCTTTAACACCCTCATAAGGGGAAGTGGAGGGGCAGGTACCTATCTCTTCACTCTCGTGACCAGTGACAGGACTCACAGGAATGGCCTGAAGCTGAGACAGGGGAAGTTTAGATTGGATTCTCCGCCCAGAGGGTGGTGGAGCAGTGGAATAGGCTCCCCAGGGAAGTGGTCACAGCCCCAAGACTGACAGAGTTCAAGAGGCATATGGATAACTCTCCCAGGATCACGGTGTGATTCTTGGGGTGTCCTGCATAGAGCCAGAAATTGGACTCAATGATCCTGATGGGTACTTTCTAACTCAGTATATTCTATGATTCTGCAGACCTCCTAATTTTCGGGAAAGAGTCAATCAGCGGCAGTTGTTTCACGTGGCTCACCAAGACGCCACACTGCTGGGTGCTGGAGTGCATCAGCAGCGACTTCTCCCCCCCTGCATCTGTTTCGGCACATCTCATGGGCGCACAGAGGTCTGCTGTGGCCCCGCAGCCTGACCGCAGCTTGTCCCGGAGCATCCCCGCCTGGGGTGAGGGGAGAGGGTGAGGGAGAGGAGGGGAGTGGAGCCGAGTCCCCCCGCCTCGCGCCGCTTCCAGCGCTCCCTGGGCTCAGACGGGGACCAGAGGTGCCGCCCCCTCCCCCTCCCCTTCCTCCCCCTCCTCCTCCTCCTCGCCGCTCCTGCCCTGCCGGCTGCCGACGAGCGGCCGGGAGCGCTGCGGGAGCGCTGCGGGAGCGCTGCGGGAGCGGAGCTGCCGCCCGTGTCCCCCCGGCCCCGACGCCTCCGTGTGTCCGCAGCCGGAGCCGGACCATGGCGTGGGGCGAGCTCGGGCTCCTCCGCTGGCTGCGGGAGAGCCGGCAGTCCCGCAAGCTCATCCTGCTCATCGTCTTCATCGCCCTGCTCCTGGACAACATGCTGCTGACCGTGGTCGGTAGGTGGAATGGGCTTGGGCTTGTCTTCCTTTCCCGCTTTATGCCTGAAATAATCTCCAGTGACAGGTGTACTCCCTGAATGCCCGATTAATGCTCTCAAACCCAGCATTTTCAAGAACTGATTTTTTAATTTTTTTTTTTTTAAATTATGTTCTAGACATTGCAAACACACCACCGTGGACATCAAAGCCTCGCTTTATTTCCATTTTAATTGCAGGATAAGGAATGGTATAAAAAGGTCTCCATAACTTTTTCTTTCTTTCTTTTTTTTGTCCCTCTGTTATTCACAGAATGATAGATGATAACAGTATTTTTAGCTCATCACTGTTCTTTCTCCTGTGGTCATGCAGCTGAAACAACAGGCTAGATAACCCTGGAGATGCCTGTTTCCTTGCGATAGTTCCTCTTTCCCCCACATTGGTCTTAAAATGATAGGTTAATAAGAAAACTATCTAACTGGTTTTTAAGAAAAGAACTTCTATGAGTTAGTTTAATAAAATAATCCAAGTTTTGATCAAAGTCAAAGATGAGACTTTTAATGGCTTCAGTGGCATAGGGTCAAGATTCAGGAATCTACTGAAATAATACAGTTGAAGGTTTTTCACTGGTAGTTTTAGAAGTCCTCATATTCAAATGTTTATATGACTTTAAAAAAAAAGTTCAGAGAAACCAGAGAGAGGCTCGTGGATGTGCACACTTACACGTATGAATGCACATGCTTCTCTTGGAAGTGACTTGGTCTGTACAGAGCCAGCTCTCAGATGATGCTGCAGAGTCAGCTTCTGAATCAGACTCCTGAATTTCTTAGGGGGCTTCAGCTTAAAAGGTAAAAGCTGGAAACATATCTATTTTTAGCAAGTTGATTTTGGATTTTTTTTTACATGAATACACTTTCTTTAAAAAAATGAATATTTAATTACTTGTTTAGTAATATGTATGCCAGAAACCCTAGAAATCATTATAGTTTTCAGACTTGAGAGGGTGGGCTTTTTCAGGAAGAGGCATAAGATGGGAAGGGGTGATTCTGTCACTAGTGTTAAAATAAATGAACCTGACATTTGCTTTTACAAATTCTGAAATGCTAATTTCTGAGATACATATTAATACAAATAAATTGCAGCTAAGATCATAAAGCATATAAAGAAGGTTCCTTTTGACTGATCTATTCATTGTATGTTATTAAAAAATCATGAGATATGCAAACATCAACACCTTAGTTCTGATGTGATATAGGAGTGTTATTTTTCCTTCTTATGGCTGTTACTCCTCAATATTTTTATGGTTTATTTTAAAAATGTGTTTTCTTATATCTTTTATATTTTGGTTTAATAAGAGTTCCAATGCTTTTCTCGTCATTCATGTTTTCATAATCTAATAAGAGGATTTGTACAGTCATGTACAACAAAGAGACTTCAGATATGGATTTTGATACTTCTTATACTTTGCTTAATGATGTCTGTATTAAAAAGTCATGAAAACTGGCAAAAAATAAAGACTAATGTAAAAGAACTTTTTGTTTTAAACTACACTTCTTAGTTATGGGTGGTTTTTTTCCCATGAGCAAATTTCTCTTTCAGTTCTGTCTTCCTGCCATTCCAAATATTAATGCGCTCTCTACAAAAGCCTTGTATTTCCTAATCAATGGCAAAGCAAGCAAGAAAGTTTGGTGATTCCATTTACAAAAAACCTGATTGTAAGATGCCAACATGTTCTATTTGTTTTTCCAGTGCCAATAATTCCCAGTTACCTTTACAGCATCGAACATGAGAAAAATGCCACAGAAATCCAGACTCCCAAGCCCAACCTACTCTCAGCAACGATGGACAGTTTTCAGAGCATCTTCTCCTACTACGACAATACAACGATGGTTACAGGAAACGAATCTGATAAGGCACAACCCAGCGAGTTGCATCACACTCAGACAGAGCAAATGATAGTAAATGTGACTCCTTCCCCATCCAACTGCCCCAGGGACAATAAGGAGCTGCTGAATGAAAATGTTCGAGTCGGTCTCCTGTTTGCTTCAAAAGCAACAGTGCAGCTTCTGACCAACCCCTTCATAGGGCCACTGACAAACAGGTATGTCACTTCTGCTACACTGCCAGGCAGGATTTATACTGGTGTTTCAGTACAGACTAGTATTCCAAACAAAGAAGTCCTAATTCTCTTTTGGCCCTGGCTTACTGGCCTTCTCACTTTATCTGGAGGAATATATTAGTGAAATACATTTGGTGAACACTTAAATCCTTTCCCAAATAAATTGTTAAGCTGCACATCAGCCATCAGTGTGGCGCACTTTTCCTCCAGCTCCTGAGACCTTGGGTTTTTACAGAAACTTCTGCTGAAGTGGTGTGAAATGTCTTCAATACAGTTACAGGAGGTCAAAAGACAGTGTAGTATTTATAAATCATTGTGAATTGATCTGTGGCACCTACATTAGGCAGAGATGATACTGCAGCTGCAGGCAGGGTTCAAATCCCTCCCTTGCTGTCACTGAGACTTGCAGCTCTTGGTGTGATCTGGTGTGAGAGGATTTGCAGTTGTCTGAGGTGAGAATCAGTGGGAAACTCATGTGGAATTCAGTGAAGATTGAACAAGTTTCAAACTTTGCTGATGCGACATTCATCTCAGTGGATGCCACATTTCCATCAGTACCTGATCTAGCCCAGCCTTAATATTGTTCTCTCTAAATTCTTGCATATTTAAGATGTCTTGAATGAAATAGGTCTAAATGGGACTTCACAGAAAATGAACTTGAGCCAGAATCAAGGGTATAAACAACAAAGTCAATGACCCTCTCCAAATCCAAGTACTGGTGATGTTTACATGAAGATTAAAAAGTATTTATAATATAATTTAACATTTTTGTGTTAATAATTGATTTGATTTTATTGGTAGCATTTGTTGTAACTGTTCCCCAGAGAAGCATCTGCAGTCCTCCCAAACAGACTATGAGCTCAATCTCTGCAGGAAATAAACTCCAAAATGTATTTAGCTGGGTCACTGATTTTCATATTTCTTATTTAAGCTGTTTTTATAGAGAAGAATTATTCCTTTCAGAAAGTAATATGCAGCAAAAATTTGTCCTTGTAAAACACATTAGTTTAGGCAGTTAATGCCTATCATATGTGACAATAGTTAAAACAACCAACACGCTCTAATGCTAGATATTTCAGATTTTGAAGCCGAAACTACCTTTGTAGTTTTACCTTAGGTTTTACAGCTTATATATATATAAAAGACTATGTGTATATAGTCTGTGTGTTTAGTTTCAATCTGATTAAAGAGTATCCGGCTGAGGTCTAAAGATCGTTTGGATTCACGGAATTATGTATTCAAAACCTGTATTCAGTCTGTGGAACTGATCTTAACGCAAAAGCTTTAAATGAGAATTCTCATTTCCCCTTATCTCTAACATATATCACCTACATCACCATGAAAAATTACTTTTCAACAAATATTGCTGCAAGTCAAGGAGGAAAGCATAGCTTTCTTACCTGGATTTTCTGTGTTGTTTAGTGAGGATATAATAGCTCCTCTGCAGGTAAAGCAAAAATAACATCAAATAATATTTTCATAATAGTTCTTTAGGTATGCTTCTAGGTTTTCCTAAATGTCTAAATTTTAGCCATATTGATATTTACTTTTCTCTGTTAGCATCATCATTTCCACGACCTGCCAAATCAGGAGAGAGGCACGTGGTAACACCTCTGCCCTGGAGCCAGCTGGGACACATCCTTGGGCTTGGCAAGGAGGCAGTAGATGCTCTAGTAGCATCTTCCTTTGCTCTTAGGAGCAGGGTTAACAACACGAGTGTGAACTTCAGTGCTGTGAGCTGGGGTTTTTGCCTGGGGCAGGGGATGTGACCGCAGTCACAGGGGCAGGTTTGCAGTCTCAGATGCCCAGTAAATGTGAGAAGAAAAAACAAGGCGCACGTCATCGTGGTGTGTGACAAACTCTTCTCTCATACATCAGAAATTAGTGTCTTAGTGGCAAAGTGGCCCTAAATTAGATTTAAGGTTCACTGGTTTTCTTTCATGCACTATTTGTATCCTGGTACTGGTATCTGCCTTTCTTCTTAGTGGGAACTATCAGGTAATATGTTTATCAATTAACTGTAGAAGCTATTGGATACCCTCTCCTCTTTAAGTTGACAATTTCTAATAACAATGTGTATGATCAGCTAAAAATTATGACTTTTAAAAATTAAACAGAAAGTATCTGAGTTAGCAATAGGAAGACTCTTCCTTACCCCTGATCAGCTGTTTGGTGATAATTGTTATTACCGTTATTAATTCTACAAAATTTCAGCAAAATATTACAGCTTAAGGAGAATTGATTACTTAGTTCATGATCAGCATGCACAGTTTCTTAAGACACCCAGTAATTTTCTTTTTGAAATAGGTAGCACATTGTGTACAGAGATTATTATTTTCCAGTCATATACAGCTGTTCAAGTGTGGTTTAGAAACTGATTTTTTAATGGAGTTACTGGCTTTTACTGGGCACTGGCTTTGAGTGCTTGAGTTTGTACAGCATGCAACAGGATATTCTACTCATATCAGTGTATGCCAATAATGACTATTATATTTTCTAAAAGTTTTGGGGCTGTTTTCCCCTTCTTTTATGATTACTGAGGGTCTAGATTTTCAAAAACAAATTTCAAAATTGGTTTCACTCAAGGAATATGTTCCACAAAAAATATTTCTCATTTAAAGCCCAGCTCTTTTCATGGAATACCAGAAAAAACACACCTGGCTCAGTGAATTGGTTTGCAATTCCTGAAACATCAAATACAACTTCTCCTTGTTCTAACAAAGTCCCAGTAAAGGAAACACTTGGTGATGGCTTTGCCATAGGATGTCAACAACACATTTCCCACCGTGGCACAGTTTCAGGACAGAGCTGGTAAGGTGTTGTGGCTCAGATGCACATCACGTTTTTCCTTGTAGTGAACTTGGCAAGAAGCCATACATACAAAGAGAGTGGGAAAAGGCTGCTGTGCCCTTTGTAAGTGATTTAACGCACTGTGTTGGCACAGGGTACCCCGAGGAGCTGTGGCTGCCCCATCCCTGCAGGCCCCCAAGGCCAGGTTGGATGGGTCTCTGGGCAACCTGGGCTAGTGGAAGATTGTTGGAGTTGTGTGGCAGTAAGGATGCTCAAAAGGCATCTTGGGAAATGTAGCTCCCTGGTGTACTCCGACACAGGTGCAGTGAGGTGCTCAAACCTGACTGGTTTACAGAGTCACGTGTTGTGACGTTGACTTACAAAGTGGGTATAAGAGTTCTTGTGTGTTTGGAATAAACAGATTTGGTTGCTGACTTTTCAAGTGACGAGGTCTGTGAGCTTAATTACTTATTATATTAATAAAATGTAACAGAAGATGTCCCTGCCTGTGGCAAGGAGATGGAACTAGATGGTCTTTCAGGTCCGTTCCAACTCAAACCATTCCGTGATCCTATGATTTACTTCACTGTTTTTTTTTCAAACTCTTACCAAGCTCCATGCACGAGGCTGTGAGCCTAGCTGTGCTAACATCTCAATCCACTAGAGCCAATGAGTGTCTCTGCTGCCATGTGTCTCTCTGCCTTTTTTTATCAGTCTGAAAAAATATGTAGTTTTAACCTTGTGTTTATACATATTGGCCCAAAAAATCATTAAAAATTTAATAATTCATTATCATTTTTACACCAGCCTGACTACAGCTTTGAACTTTCTTGCACGAGGGAGTGGCTAGGACCACAATATGTTCATGACCAAGATCCATGCAAAGAATGAAGGAGAGAAATAAATAGCATTTGTAACTACTTCCTTTCAGTTTGATTCCTATATAAGGTTTTGGGAGGTGATTGAAGTGACCAGTTCTGCAGGTCAGCCTGTCCCTCTGCCTACCCTGTGCTACAGCAGGGAGCGTGGAAGTGGGGAGTGCATGGACTACATGCCCTGTTCCTGCTGACCCTGCATGTTCTTCCTTACCTTCACACATGTTTAGTGGTTCATTGGTTTATAACCTTGAGGAACATATTTTTCTTGCTGTAAATCCTGCCCAATCTTCAGTGCCAGTGAAGAAGACAGCCAGAGTGGCAGCCAGGGCAGACCTAACAAGGGGAGGTCGCAGTGGTATCCAGGGATCTGCGTAACAAGGTTGAAATCAGTGGATTTGCAGCTCTCTAATGGATAATTAGGCTCTAATAGTCCACAGCTGCTAACCTGGTCAGTGTAACCTTTATTTTACTGTTGCACAGAACCACCAATCTGTTGTCTTACTGGAGGGTGATCTTGTTAATAGGTATTATTACACTTCCTAAGAGTCCTGCAATCTGGGGCCGACGTGGGACTGAAATAGAGTTCATTTGGGCATTCTCCATCAGTGGCAGCCTTCCCTTTACCTCCTTCAACTAACGACTCAGACTTTTTCAGAGGTCAGAAATACTTGTAAGAAGCACTTTCAGCTGCAGGTAGCTTTGGTGAAACATGCTTCAGAATTGCTTGGAGGGCTGAGAAAGGAGTGCCCAAGAAAATTACATGCTTGGGCATGGTAACAAGGAAAAAGAAAAGAGAAGACAGGCTGTAATATTCCTTTGTGTTGCACACATGCAGGGGAACAAAATGTAGAAATAACTGGGATGGACTATACCATGTCATGGCTGAGGAGGAGAAACTGCACATTCACAGGTTTCACATGACAAGGACCAAGGGACAGAATCACTGAGTAGTTGGCTGTTACAGGTGGTGCCTCTTCTTTTTGTGATTATTTATGTTATACAGTGTAATTGTTCAGCAAAAACTCACAGTCTGTGCTCTCTAATATCTGTAGAACATATCAGGGAATGCAGCTGCAGATTAGACATTTGTGGAAGCACAACTCCAACTAATTATTGCTGCTATTTCAGGAGGAGGCAGGGTTTGCTAAGAGGTAGGGTTTGTGAAGATTATACAGGAAAGGACAATCTGCATAACTAGTTAAATCTCAGCTGGATGTGGGTAAGACTGTCCCCTGAGCAAGAGCAACCACGACTTCTGGAGGTTCAGCAATCCCATGCAGGGGCAGCACACCAGAGTTGTGCATCTCCACATTGTGGGTGAAGCTCCAGGCAGTTTCAGCTTTCCAGAGGATTGTAATGACTTGACTCACTACAAATGCATGTGCAGTGCTGACCTGTAAATCTTTGCATCATATTGTATAATGGATCACTGGTAATGAAGACTTTGTTTGAAATGACTCTGTGCCCACACAGAGTCTAGTTCTGAAATTATGTATTTCTGTGTGTGAGAAAAGGTATGTGTTAGACCTTGGTATGTGTGATAAAACATCATGGTGTGCTGGGGAGCAAGAGTTCCGCTCCAGTTCTGCCCTTATCACCCTCTGCTAGGTATCACTTCACACGTTTCTGTGACCCTGTTTGTCCTAGGTAAAGGAGGAATAATATCTGTGACTGCAAAAATTAAAAGCAATGCTTGAACACTTTCACTGAGCAGTAAAAGTGACTTCCAAAATACTTGTTTCCTTGACGCCTTCAATGACCAGAAACTTCCCAAGTGTAGGAAGCCTATTGGAAGAGTTGAAATCTCCTCTATCTTGATGGAGTATCATTTAGAACTAGTGTGATAGCACTTCTCTCTGTTGAACTCATGAATGTTTATGGAAGATCTCACAGTTCATGTTTCTGATTAGTGATGGAAATGTGGGAGCCAATTTGGATGGAATTTCTCCTCATGCAAGTAACTAAATTTTAATTCAGTGTACTTGCAGCAGAAACAAATTGTTACCTCAAGGCCCTATGTCAAGTCTATGAACTGCTTGATTTCTGTACAGAAAGCACACCTCTCCCCCACACTGCCCATCCTAGATATCTCTGAAATGGCCTTGACAGACACAACCCTGCTTTACTTTGCAGTGGGAGAAGGCATAAGGATGATCACCTTCTGCTTTCATACCACAGAGAAAGACAATAACACTCATCAGCACTGTCCATATCTGCAAGATTTGGTTTTTTATGTGTACTCCTATCAGTGTTTTCTTTAGTTGAAAACCTCAAAATCAAAGTAATTATGGTCAAACTCCCTGTGGCCTATTCTACCTGGGCTCACTGTGAAGGGAAGTGCTCACTACAGCTCTGAAGCAGGCAAGAAGTTGGCAACAGATAATATTTTGTTTCCTCATAGAAACATCAGTGGAGACCAACATCCCATTGTGTGATAACTGCTACACACACAGCAAGAGGAGAGACAGGCTTAGAAAAATCATTCACTTTAAATGAAACAGACTAAAAAAAAAAAGGTAGCTTTGGTCTCTTATATGCCACGTATCAAGGTGCTCAGAGATTAAAATTATCGCCATAAAGCCGCTGAGGAAGTTTGTGATAGGGATTTAATTTTCTTTGGAGGTACCAGTCCAGTTAAGTACCACATGAGTAACTAGTCTCTGCTGGGTATTTGCAACACTCACTTAAAAATCTCAACTAGAAGAATTAGTGCACTATGTTTTTGGCATATTTTAATGTAGTGATATTTAAGGCAAAATTGTTCTTCATTCGAGTTTTCTTTGGCATGTAGAAATGTGCTTGCTAGATTTCTTTCATTCACAAAACTCACACAAATGTTATAATGAGACAAACAGTGAACACTGAGCCTTGCACTTCAGAGAGTTTTCCTTTTTCCAAAGCCCTTAATTGTATAAAAATATTAAAAAACCTCCAAAGCTCAAAATAATTATTTTGGTTTGCCTGCGTCATGCCTGCTATTATTAAAAGGGCCATTATGGATTCCTCCATTATTTGATTGACCCACTTCAGCCAATACTGTCAATATAAATGCCCAATACTGTCAAATCATTGAAAGCTGAAATCCTTTGAAAGTACTCCTTGGAAAAGCATCATCCATTTTTGAAGGATTTGGCCATTAAATAATGCCTTGTCAAATACATTTGAGATCCACAATCCTACAAAAAAGAAGCCATGAACAAAGTGTGCTTAATGGACTACACAGACTGTCTTCAGAGCTAACTGGATTTTGACTCCAGGGTAGATTTTTAATGTGTGGAAAATAATATATTGTGATTTTTTTGGCTGAAATTTCAGTTTTAGCTGCTCAAAAAATTTGTTTTCCAGTCAGAAAATTCTTTATTTCTTGGAAACTTGAAAATACTTAGAGCAACCAGGCATTTCTACAGTCTGTTTAGAGTCCTAATGAAGAAGTGGGTTGATGAAGCAAGCTTTGATCAGCTCAATTTTTGTTCCTAAACACATGGAAAGCAAAAACAAAAAAATATTCTCGGGCTCTTTGGGACTCTTCCAGTTCTCCCGGCTGAGGCAGAACTCCCAGAAAAGCTGATGACAAATTCTTCCAGTAAAAAAGCCATTGGCTTGACTGTGTCTCATTATGGTCATTGTCTCATGAGGATGGAAACACATGAGCATTGAAACATGACTGGGATATTTCAAAGTTCAGCATGCTCAGACAAATCTTCCCTTGGCATATCTTTGGCAATCTTGTGAAGGCCCAGAGGGGCTTTGGTGGGAACAATTTAAGGCAGAACCAGAAGAGGGCAATCAGATCCTAATGAGAAGTATTTCTCCCAGGGATTTCAGATACAAAGTCTGCTGTGCCAGATGAAAAGACATTTGTAACATGGACAAATATGATCAAGTGGTCCACAATAAATAGTTCAAAGCCTACCGAGGAACTACAGGTTGGGTTTTTGGCATGTGTGAACTCGTGTGAGTAAGTCTAACTCAAAACCTCAGTGGGACAACCTCAGAAACGTGAAATATTCATTTTGTTTTCCAGGATAGGCTACCAGATTCCACTGTTTGCTGGCTTCTGCATCATGTTTGTGTCGACAATCAGTAAGTGTCCACATACTATTTGGTCTGGCCCAGACACAGCCTCTAGATAAATGATCCACAATAATTATCGCTAGGAATTCTTGTTGATGTACAGGGACTGATTTCCAGGGAAAATGTAAGGTGTCTGCTCCATGTGGGTAAGATTAAACAAGTACAGTCTTATGAACATGCTCGAAGGAATCATGACCTTCCATCCCACCTCAGTGGGTCTCCTCCTTAGCTGAATCTTTCCGGTTCTTCTAATCTGGAACGGTGCCCAGACAGCTTTAACAGACAGCCCTGGAAGGGCTGTCAGCCACCAGAGGGCTGTCTTGCAGGGTCCTTAACAACCAGATATTGTGGGGGCTTATCAGAAAGATCGTGAGGCTGCAGTGGCTTATGAGGAGAATGTGAGTCAACAGTATCACAGTGTTGCTAAACAGGACTGTGGGATGTGCAAACAGGAGCACAGCCTGCAAGTCAGCTGAGATAATTTGTCTGCTCTAATGGCATTGATAAGGCTTCAGCTGCTGTTTTATGTTTGGCTTTGGCCTGCATTTAAAGCTGTGACCCAAACAGAAAGAGTCCAAAGAACATCAAGGATCATTAGAAGCTTATGAGGAACAATAAAAGAATCAGTTTTGCCTCGGAAGGCAGATGTAAAATGTATTAGAGTCTATGACAAAAGAGGAAGGGAACAAACAATTTTTCACGTCCGATGTACATAAGAGAAGTAATACTGACAGGTTGCCCAGAGAAGATGTGGGTTCCCCAGCCCTGGAAGTGTTCAAGGCCTGGTTGGATGGCACTGAGCAACCTGGTCTAGGTGTCCCTGCCCATGGCAGGGGGTAGAATGAGGTGACCTTTAAGATCCCTTCCAAGCCTAACCGTTTTGTGATTCTATTATTCTGTGATCTTAAAGCTGTATCATCAAGGGGACTGAAGCGCTAGAGAAGATGACCTGGTCTGAGAGTCACTGTCAACTCTGCATTGTTAGATACATTTTGGTCAGGATGTAGAGAAGAATAGCGAGCCTAATGCATGGCAGAGAACTGCTGATCTGCTGACATCCTTTCTTCCTTCATTTTCCTTGTTTTTTCTCTGTCCAGATAGTAGGAATTTTTGTAAGACCTGGTGAAAAGCCCGAGAGACACGATCCCACAGGGTAGATGGGGAAAGTGCACATGGATCTTGTGTTTGGTTGGTGCATAGCAACTTCCTGCAGCTATTACCTGTCTGGCAAAATTCCTTAGGTGACCAACAGATGGGAGCTGAAAAAAAGCTTTCAAAACTCACTGAGATTTAATGACACTGACCATGGCATGGGCTCCACAAGCAGAGATGTGATTGGGTTTCTGGGACACTCCTACTTTCTAGTGGATGGGGAATTCAGCCAGGCGGGTGAGTGCAACATCCAGGGGCTCTTTCTCAAAAGGCAGATCTGGCTCCCCTGCACCTCCAGCCAGCTGTGCTGCACACGTCTGGTGTGGGGCTGGCAACACCAGGGGGAAACCTCTTGCCACCCACTTATTGGAGGAAGCAGCAGTGCGTTCAGGGCATGTGTGTTACAGGCTGCCTTCCCTGAATGCCTGGAGCTCCAGACAGGGCAGCCTTAAACGAAGCCACAGAGAGGCAGGGCTGGAAAGGAAAGCCTTATTACTCCTTCTGTGTGCAGCTGAATCAGAGCAGGATCTAATCAAATCCTAAGTAATTAGTTAAAACTGCTGGGGCGCTTGCATTCTGTGTTACCTGGAGGCTCAGACACCTGAGAGCAATTCAACACTGACACATCTAAATGCAATAAGAGAAAATAATGCAGTTAGCATTGAAAGTGGCACAAGTCACTGTAAACACTTGACTAAATTGTAGGAAGTTTTTGTGATAGTTTGGAGAAATCTAACTTTTTAACATAGTTAGAGTTAACCTAATTTAAAAAATTTACCTCTGTTTTTTTCTGTAGTGTTTGCCTTCTCTGGAAGCTATGCATTGCTGTTTATTGCCAGGTCCCTTCAAGGAGTGGGTTCCTCCTGTTCTTCAGTGGCAGGTAAGACAAAAGTTGATACAGTAAAGTGCAGATCATTAAATCATTTTCTGAATTGTATTTTGTCTGCACTTTCAATAATTAATACAGAAATATTTAATTAAAACAATTTCATGGGTTTTTTTCTGTCCCTGTCATATAAAGTAGCTCAAAAGCAAATATCTTTTCAGATTTCCTTGGTATTTGGGTTGCAGTAAAGTAGAGCACTAAATGAACTGCACTCTCCCTGGGATTTCTGCACCTGTGTCTTCAACATTTTAAATTCATTTTTAGCCATTTTAAAGGTCATTGGGAACTTGTGTTAGTACTTATTGCAGTTGGAATAGCAGCTCTGTCTGCTACTGAAATTTCTGTTATACAATGTTGTTTTCAAGGACTTACCATGCTGGCTGCCAGATTGGACTCAGTTTACCTGTAATACAAGCTTTTATTTTTAAATGAGTAGGTGAAATGGAGTATGGGTTTTCAGCCCAAGTTACTTAACCCTTTTTGAGACTGAGACTGGAGAAAATATGTTTTGTTCATGTTGAATATTTGTCTTGGAAAAATTCCCTGTGATGGCAGAAGAAATAGAAATTTGGCTTGGGAAGGGAGGTGAATTGTAATGTTGAGTCAAGGTGTCTTATGGCTTACTCAGCAAAATGCCCCTTTCTAACTGAGACTGGCCTATAACCAGGGTTCACAAAAACTCCATAGAAGCTTAACAAGAATTTGGTGGCTGGATTCCTCCTGGGTTCCCTTTGCAGGGACTTTGCTCCAGCCCACATCTGGACAGTGCTGCTTGTGGCAGCTGGGGCATGTGGCACTGCAGACTGAGCATCCCACCTGAGCAAGGGGCACCTTGTGCTTAAAATGGGTTTGAAGCTGCACGACAAGCACATGTTAAGCAGAGATATTTAAACCTGGATGAGTAGTGGAAAGAGTGGGAATGTGGCTGAGGGAGAAGGCAGGGGCTGGTATGAGGAGCCAGGGATGGAAAAGGCAAAGACAAGCAGGAGGGGTAGAGACAAGAGAATCCATCTTTTCTCTGACATCAGTTAAGGTTACAAGCTAAGCTTTCCAAAGGGAAGACATGCCAGAATCAAAATTATTGCTCATCTTTAACTCAGTCCTTGTGCAAGTGTTCACCTGGAGGTACGGGCTCTTAGATGAGTACATGATTTTTTTTCTCAGACAACCTACAAAATAGAGCATAAAAGGCCAAAAGACTATCTAGTCCACCCCTTCCTGAAGGCAGGATCAGCTTAGTATCTGTCATTCCTCATGCACTCTTGACAGGCATAATCTCAGAATCCTCCAGAAATGCCCTCAGCATCCCGCTTTGTGGGCAGGAAGTTTTTTTCTGATGTCTCATCTAAAGGCTCCTTACTGTCATGTGAACCTATTTCTGCTTCTCATACTTTAGAGAACATGAAGAACAGTTTCTTTTTTTTATCTTTCTGGCTCTCTTTCATATTGCAAGACTGTTATCACATCTCAATCAGCATTCTCCTCTCTGGTTTTAAATTGAAAGTCCTGAAGTTGTCCCTCACAGATATTTTTCTTGCTCATCCTTGTTGCCATTCTCTGGACAGTCTTAAGGGCACCCCCACACCTTTCTTCCTGTGCTGCACCAGAATCAGACTGGGAAGAAGATCTGACTCCTTATAGGGAGCCACTTCATGTGTCTCACAGGCAAAGGAAGTTTTGTGTACTATTGCTGCCAGTCAGTCATTTGCTGCACTGCATTTGTGTGTGTAATCGTTCCTACCTATGTGTACAACTTTGTGTTATCTTCTTGGTATTGCCCCTTAGTTTTGTTTTCCAGAATATTTCCCCGAATCTCACGCTCATTGAGAATTCTGATACAGTTCTCTAACTAGCTCTCCAGCTGTTCCTGCAAAGAGTTTGATGATGTCATCCACAGTTTTCAATAAGCATGATAATCCACACAGGACCTCTGCTCTTTTGATGCACATGATGGATGGTATTCATCTAATGATCAACCATGCAGTGTTTTGTTTTCTTTTTCTGCGTAGCTGTCGACCTTATTTACTGAGCCCTACAAAAATCTTGATTTGAAAACATAATTATTAATTTCTATGAGGACTCTCCTGCAGCTTTTACATCTATAGTGTCTGAGTGCTTCACAATAACACAAATGAATTAGGCTTCATGTTTCCTTTTATGAAATGAAGGTTCATAATCAAATGCAGAAATGAGGCATGTGAAGATAAAGGTCAAAAGGATCCTTTAATTTTGGATGCTGAACTTGAAATACTCATTTACAAAGTAATCAGCTCTGCCTAATACCTCATGCCCAGAGCACAGGTAGCACTGACCACAATTTCAGCCGAGTGGTCGCTAGACCTTTGTGTCATGCATTTATTATAAATAAATGACAGTGAGTACTTGTCAAAAACTTTGTTTCTATGAGTTGAAAATAATCTAAAAGCTCTGTGACAAAGACAGGGACAAAGAATCTAGCAAATACAGGCATTATTAAATTACCTGACTGATACTGCACCGTGGAACATGGTCTTGGAGACCACATGCATTGCCAAACCCTTTTTTGCTTCAAAGTTAATTCTAATGGGGAGGGACTATACGTATTTATATATATGCATGTATATATGTGTGTAGATAAATATATGTATATGTACACACATAAATACTTTATCATTCCTATGTAATGTTTATTAGGTGTGGCACATGATGACCATAAACTCTGGTACACAGATGTCTAATTTTGTGTTGTGCTTTTTTTTCCTTTTAATTGCAGGGATGGGTTTGCTGGCCACTGTATATACGGATGATGAAGAGAGAGGCAACGCAATGGGAATTGCACTGGGAGGCCTTGCCATGGGAGTATTAGGTCAGTGAGTTGGAGGCTCTGCTGGCAAGAGAAACCACACGTGTCCCAGCTGTGCTCTGAAGGCAGCAGGACTCTCGTTGAGTGTAATGTAGTCTCCAGGTTAGGTTGGCAGGGCGTGTTAAGAAGAGCTTTTCCCACAGCAGCACATTCCTTGTGGAGATGTATATGTCCAGCAGTAATCTCTGAGATGCTTGGGTTTTCTTCACACAGAAGAGTATTTTGGGGAGTGAAGAATATGGTATTGTCATGATCAGTGAGCTTTGCGGAGATTTTTAAACTGAACTTTTTGGTTGCTGTGGACCAATAGCAGGATGCCCAGATGCTTGCAGGGGATATTTGTTCAGACTCAAAGGTGTGGCTTCACAGCTGTGTCCTTTCTTCTCCCTGGCAGTGGGCCCGCCCTTTGGGAGTGTCATGTATGAGTTTGTGGGGAAGAGTTCTCCTTTCCTGGTTCTGGCAGCGCTGGCTCTGTTAGGTGGAGGTCAGTAGATACCAGAATCAGTATGACCACGCATCCCTTTCATAATCCCACCTCCATCCCCCTTCTCGGAGGAATGTTACACTATTGATTTCTTTTCGCAGCTGTTCAGTTACTTGTTCTGCAGCCATCCAGAACACAGGCAGAAGTAAGTATGCAGGTAAAACCCTGTAGGCAGTGGGTGACACTTTGCCTTTCCTAATCCCGAGCTCTTGTTCGCAGAGTCAGAAGGGGACACCGTTACTGACGCTTTTGAAGGACCCGTATATCATTATCGCAGCAGGTACTAGATCCCTTTTTTTTCCTTTAAACCAGCCATTGGTGTCATTCCTGGCTTGCTGGCGTGCCTTGGGCTGAGCTGCTTTGGCAGTATGGTCATTTGCTGGTTTCTTTTACACAAAGCTGAAAGTTGGCACATCCTACAGGATGAATATACCAGTAGAAACACAATAGGCAAAAAGTGTGAAATAAATGTGTCTTTCCAGCTGGGAGGACACTGATGACTTGCAGATGCTTGCTGAGGCAATGAGATGTGGCCAGGAAACTTTCTATGAGGCAAGTGAGGAGGGCCAGGATTTCAGAGGGAGGGATTGCCAACACACCACAGGCAGGCGTAGGGAATAACTCTGAACTTTGTTTCTGTTTGACGAGGGAGTGAGTTTGGTCTCTTGAGCATGGATTGTATTTCAGAAAAGGTCTGGGTTGAATGGTGAATGGCGTTTTGTATTACATTTATCATTTGTCTAATGAATCTTTCTGTCTGAAGAGATGTTTGCCATTTTGCATTGCATTTTATTGAATGTTTATTCTTAAGTCTGTAATTGAGCCTGGCTCTTTCTAATGTTGACAAAACACCTGGAAATAGACAGTTATTTTCACAGTTTTGTTTCTTAGTTCTAACTTGCTTGTCCAACAAAGCAATTCTTCCAGGCATTTCTTGGGTTCTCTGTTTCTTGGTGATCTTAGGGAATGATCATAACCTTAATTCTGTGACCCTTGGTTGAGCTGTAACTGAAGTTATACAAACACTTTTGTTTGAGAAGTTCTCAGAGCATTAAAAGACCTTTCCTTAGAATAAATGTGTTTGAGGGGAAAAAAGTAGCACAGACAGTACTTGTTACAAGAGATCAGATGTGTTGTTCATCTAGTTCGGTAACTTGCTTCTTTGCAGTGGTTAAAGCAGATATTACAAGATGAGATTCATCTAACAGCATTTGCCAAATACTTACGTTATATCCAGTCCATGCCAAGGTTTAGTCTGTGGCAGAACTTGGTTTACACCACAAAATATGACAAGGTTTTTAAGGGGTACTTTGCTTGACTTAAGATTTAGCTGCTCCTGCCAAGCTTTATCTTGGCCTAGGAAGAAAGAAGTTACCAAGGACCATGGATCCCACTATTTTGACTATGTCCTATGTCTGCTAAGAGCGTGGATGGACTTTGTTCCAAATTTTGACATATGTGCATGGCGTTTAATTTCTGCAGCTGTTCTCTAAAGCTTTTTCAGCAATGTTTCAGGCTCTGTGCACTCTCAGAGCCCCAAAATGGTGAAGAAGAATGGGCAGCCTGGACTCAGGACTGTGTGTCAGAGACACCTCTTCTGCCCTGGCTCTTTTTGCCTCCTGATTTCCTGCATGTGCCTGCACAGTGCCGCCTGTTTCTCTTTCCCATCTTTGATCCGGTGCAGCTGAACACAACAGGAGGAGGGAAAGGAAGGAGGTACAGACAGGTAGAAACATAGAGACCTTTTCTGATCTGATCGTTCCTGCTCTCACCAGCTGCTCTGAGTGACCTGTCCTGGTCCCACCAGGCTTCAGTGCCCAGGGTATGAGAAAACCTCACTAAAAATCCACGTGAGGGACTAAGTACAGCACCCAGGGTCTCTGCCTCCCAGAGTGGAGGCTACCCCGTACAGATGACATTGATGCTCTCTAACCTCACCCTCTTCTCTAGCTTTATTTCCCTTCCAGACCAAATCTTTTTTTTGTCAGAGCTGAATGCCAAATACAAACTATAACTTCAACTTACCTGGCCTATGAATGCACATCAGTCCAAATGCAGTTTTCTTGATGCACTGGGAATCCACTGCTTCAATTCTGAAATCACTGCTTTATTTACTAAAAAGGGTCTGAAGATTTAATTTTCTCTCCCTTATCCCAAGGGGTTGAGAGAGCATTTTTTTGGTTTATTTTCTGGGATGGGAATTTCTGATCCTGATGCTGACAGGGAAGGGTGGGTGTTTGATTGGGATGGCAGCTCTGTGCTGTGACACCATGGGGCAGTCAGGCAGGGCCCCATGTCACCTTCCTCCGTATCTAAACCACGAGGATGCTGTGACTGTAGGTGTCCCACACTTGTGAGCAGTATTCAGTGTCCAGATGCAGATTAGAGAGGAGAAGGTTCAAAGTCCTGCTGGGTTTGCACTGCTCATGGAGATTAGGGGTTTTGAACGGCTCTTCAGGCAGCTCCCTACCTCATTAAAAAACTGACTGCATCGCCAGTGGGCTGATTAGTTGACCACCAGTAAAAGCCAGGGATGTGTTAGGCATGCTACCAATGGGTTAACAGTTTCAGTGTTCCTTCCAAGCTTGATTTAGGTCCACTAATTTCATGCTATAAATTGAGACTCAATCTCACGAGTGTGTCGTACACTTGAGTCATAATTGTTTGTATTCTTAACATACAAGCACTTTCTGACCAGTGTGGTTTATCTATAGCACAATATTACTCCTCAGCACAAGGTGTCCTTGTGTCAGAGGTGATGCTTTGAAGCCCGTGCCATCAGTACTCACTGACCAGGCAAAAGAAATGTTGCTGACGTGTTTTGTCACAGCTGGTAGGAGCTCTGGGGATGCTTCTGACCTAAGGAGAAGCAGATGCCCCAAAAGTGTGCAAACACACCTGTTTCTCATTTCTTTGTGGTTTTTTAAGACTAGAATAAGACTTTTGCCACCTAAGCCATCTCTGTCAGAATGGTCCTGCTTCCTCTGGCTGCACTTTGTGCAGTCTGAAATGTTTTTCCAGCATCAAGGGAGCTGCTTGAGCATGCCTGATTTTGGCTTGGAAGAGGGTAGCCCCACGGTGTTTAACTGGGGCTCCTTACAGACAAGCTAGTGGGAGCTTGCACCCGAGTGGAAAGGTTGGCTTTTGTCTGTAGGGCAAAGCAGTGCTGAACTGTTGCTCCTTGCCCTGGGAAGGGAGTGAGCCAGCAAGTTCATTTTAGGAATTGCGGATACACAGTCTAATATATTCTGACAGGTTTGAGCAAAGAATGACATCAGTGCTCATTTGGTTTTGAACCTTATGATGAGGAACTTGTTCCCAGAGAAATAATGTTTCTCTGAATTCAGACGAATTGTTGTGGGTTTTTTGTTTGTTGTTTTTGTTTTTGTTTTTTTAAAAGAGGCAAAATTTAGATGGTAAATGACTGTGAGAGTCTAGAATATTTTCCTAAATTTCATATAATGTAAATATTAGGGAAAAAAATGGGAACACAAGTTTGAGGTTGTTACTTCTAGCAGAGACTTCTAAAAATCATGTTCTAAGGGATTAGCAGAGGGGACATGTCCCCTTGCCCTGCATTAGGCTTTGACTGCCTCAGGGTCTTTTGAGGAAGCGTGAAAGGCATCTTGAATCCAGAGAAACCCCGTGGGGTTTCCTAAAGCTGGAGTGCACCACTGAGGACACACGGATGTGACACAGGCCCCTGGAGCCTGGGTCTGCAGGCATAGGGCAGAGCTGAGCTGGCAGGAGAGACTGACTCAGCACTTCCACCTCTTGCTATCCTTTGTGTCCGGGTTACTAAAGGTCCAGAAATTCAAAAGAGACCTGTGAGCACTTGAAATTCATAGGGCTGGGCAAGCTCAGCCAAACCCCTGCTTTGCTGCATGGGCTTACTGGCTGCTAGCTATAGGATCTTGATAGAAAATTCCCATTTTTAGGGGACAGCCACCTCTGTGGTTGTATCTTGGTATTCTCAGGATCAAGACCTCCACATCTCATCATGTGATGGAGGCGTCATCTTTCAGATGACAGAGGCATAGGGTCAGAGCCTGTGCTTCTTACACAACAGGGCTCTGGTATTGCCCCAGGGGACTGGGTAAAGACTAGAAGATTGTAATTTTAGCTAATCATTTGTGCAACAGTCAGACCTCATGAACTTTCTAAATGTCATCAAGCTCACTGCAAACTTTCACATTATGAAATAGCTTAACCTTTATTGTAGAATTTCTAGGAGAATAGAAATATATAAAAAGTTAGTCTTCAGTGATTTTACATTGTGTTCTACTCAACGTTAATCAACATCTGATGCTTGACAAATAGGACTATAAAAAGTGTGATGTTTTATGTAAAAGCATCAATTCTTTGCATGGCCTTTTGTTCATAGTCAAAAGAAACACTTACTTCTATTTTTCCCCTCCCTTTCTTTCTCTAAGGATCAATCTGCTTTGCCAACATGGCTATTGCTATGCTTGAACCAGCTTTACCCATCTGGATGATGGAGACCATGTGCTCAAAAAAATGGCAGCTTGGTAAAGTACAGTATATTATTTGCATCTCTCTATTTTGTCTAATGATTGTGTCAGTTCTGGTCCTGTTAATGATTATATGCTTCAGGGGGGTAATTTTTTTTACAGTCTTTAAATTTTCAGTGTTATACCTGCCCAATTACAAACATTGGTCTGCAAGAAAAATAGAAAATTGTTGCTAGATAGATTGATGTTGCTGCAATAGAGGCTCGAGTAAGGGGCAGAGCTACAACTGAAGGAGAAATGGTTGCAGGCAGCCGTGGCACTGTGGTTGATCCAGCTCCGTTGGGAGCCCCAGTGAGTGTTGGCAGGGGCAGCTGCAAGATGCCTGTTGAGCTGCAGAGCCAACCTCTGAGGGCAAAACAATTTGTTTAGGTTTTTTCCTGAAGGGAATCCATCCTCAGTCCCCAGTTTGAGTTGCCAGGAGCAGGCAGCCACAGAAATCTGCAGCAGATGCACTGCGTTTGGTGAAAAGCATGTTTGTGCCAACACACACACCTTCCAGGCTGCTCCTGCTACCACGGGGAGGAGGGATGGCCTTTACTTAAAATGTGGCCACAAGGAGCACTTTCCCTTGAATTTGATAGATTTGATGTCCTTCTAGTGGTTACTTTCAACAGAAAGCAATGGGAGAGCCCCAACTTGGACCTCCTAATAATCCATATAACACAGTCTCGGGAAACCAGTGTCCACAGGCAACCAGGGAACATGTATCAAGTTAGACTAAAGCTGGGGGCAGTTACTCTCTCTTTGAGGTGAACAGGAAGGGGAAAAAAACCACCAGAAAATAGACAAAATTCCAGTGAGTGTCAAACTTTGTGTGAGAGGTTGCTGTGAATATTCTTGATGGGGGGATGCCCAATATCTATTTGATAAAGGTAATGATGTCTTCTGTACTGTGATGTTTCATGAGGGTATTTTTTAATATCAGTATATGGCTTTTGAAAGAAAAATCCTTCATTTAAATGACGTTCAGCCAACATCTGACTGATACCCCTTCTCTGTGTTAATGCAAGTGTCCCTACTGCATACAGAAAGCACAAACCTTAGTTCTAATTACTGCAGTTCAGATCTAGGGTGGCCGTAGGTGCAGTTCTCAATGTGCTGCTGTACTGTTGAACACAGTAATGACTTCTAGCCTGTACTATAGCAAAACGAATATTCAAACTGAAATATTTTGAACCTCACAAAGGAAAAATAAATATTGCTGATCTACCTTTCTCAACAGAGTTTCATATTACTGGTGCAATAGAAATGAGATTTACATATCTCTTAGTTGAACAGAGCTTCCTAGAAGAAAAATATCCATTTTAAATTAAGACTAATTTTACCCCTTAATGATACAAGTAATTGACTCCATTACACTTTGTCTGATTTCACAGCATTAATTAAAGTTTTTAAGCCTCTTAAATTACATCTTGAACTGCAGGGTTTTAAGCAGATTATTATCTTATGCAATTGGAGATCCAGCTGTTTGAAGCATGATCTGAAGAAGCTATAAAGAACCTTGATTTGACCAACTGATGTTACTGTGCATAAAGCTTATTTAGAAATCATGGTTCTGTTTCAATATACCAGAGCTTACACACCAACCTGCAAGTCTTATTTAACAAGCCTTTGCAGTATTGCTTCTCTTTTACAGCTGTCCAGGTCTGCTCTATGTGACCATTTGGTATAACCAGATAGCTCCAGGCAGTACTGAAGTAGCTGTGGTTACACAGGTGAAAATGAAATGTTTCCCCAGCACCACCACTGTAGCCACAAGGATTTTAATCACAGGATATTGCTGTGCTAAAAATTACCTCTTGATTTTTTTCTTATGAGTATCAGAGAGATGGGAAGGGAGGTGGATAGGCAGGAAATGAGAAAATCCATGTTGCCTTGGTGAAAGATGAGGAGCATATACACTTGAAGGAAGTGGTTGGATTGTGTACTGCTATGTCATGGCTGCTTTCTAAATCTGAATTACCTGATTTAACAAGGACCAAATGAAAGGCTTGTCACAGCATGCACTAATTTGTTAGACTTTCCTAGTTTTGTCAGGTTTCCCTGTTTTTTCTTAAGATGCAAAATTTAACAGGAACAAAACACTGTGCGTTATTTCTTCCTGGACACACGACCCACTCAACACCACTGCACAAGGATCTGGCATTAGGCACAGCCACCCTGTCCCTATGCCTCTTGGGTATTTTTCATAAGAATGCCTCCCCCTCAAGGGCAGTCCCCGCTCTCCCCCACAGCTGCATCCCCCCTCCCTGCTGCTTTCGAGGCAATGGCACACCAGGATCTCCATCGGCATTTCCTGCTTTGGCATTTCCTCTCTGGCTTCTGTGTAGGGAGAGCAGGAATCCTGGGTACAGACTGTGACTGGCTTTTGAACCAGAGATGTTTCTGGTCACTGTGCAACCAACATCTACTCCAGAAATGGCCACTGCTGTGAAAACCTCCAGGCTAGAAAAGATTGGTGGTGCCAACGGTCTGCTTTTCCAAGGGGGTGGATGTAGGGGATGAGAGAGTCTGGGTACCTTCCCATCAGGGTCAGAAGGAATTTATTCAGGTGCCCTTCTTTGCAAGTCATTACACATAATTTATTTTTTTTTTAAATTTAAACCAACAACCAATTCTTAAAAAAAAAAAAAGTTGGCTAAATAGTTTCAAAACAGATATTTTAAGGTTTTTCACCCTTACATTATTGATACATGCTTGACTTCAGTCGCTGCTCGACCAGGGACCATATCATGGCACTACAAACCTGCCTGGAACAGGAGGTCTCGTGGCACTCCCAGGCTCGGGGGTGACTGTCCCTTGCAGAGGCACAGCAGCAGTGCTGCTGTCCCCTCCTGTCCCCTCCTCCGGGGGGTTTCCCCCAGCCCCGGCCCTTCTGGGCTGGCTGCAAGTGCTGAGCACGTGCTCCACGAGCCCTGCACCTGGGGGTGAGTCGCTTCCCTTGACCTACTCCAAAGTTACTGCAGTTTGATAGAAACGCTTTGCTCTTTGTTGTTCCGTCCCCTCTCCCATACCAGCTCTTGCAGCTGATGCTGAAAAACTCTTTTCAAAGGCATCACATCACCCCAGCATTTCACAGATGATGTCCTTAGATTTCATGAGACAAACCGGATATTTGATTCTTTGGGCTGTGCACAAAGGCTCTGTTAGATGCACTCAGATCAAAATTACAGTGTCTGGGATTTATTAGTTTCTTCTAACACTTCACTGAAGTCCTTGCTGATAAAACATCTCATTCATATTTTTCAGGTGTTGCTTTTCTCCCAGCTAGTGTCTCTTATCTCATTGGGACTAATCTTTTTGGGATACTTGCGCACAAAATTGGAAGGTATGCTTCATTTAAAAATACTAATCATCTTCCAGTCTCCTCATGTACCATTTCCAGTGTTTCCCAGGGCAGTTTATTGATAGTGGAAATTACTGAACTTGATTCTATAGTACCAAAATTGCTTCTTTGAACACATTGCTACTTTTGCTGTTTAAGTCAGCACTTCAGACATGACTTTGGGACATTCAAGATCCGCTCTAGGATCTCATTGTTACCCATCTCTGAGTGATGTTTCTTCTTTGATAGGTGGCTTTGTGCTTTGCTCGGGATGCTAATCGTGGGAATAAGTATTTTATGTGTAAGTAGAACATCATGTGTCTTTCAAACCATGTGGATGTTTGTGTGCTCATCTTCAAATATGTGCTTTTCCCGGGAGAGTTTGCTGATTTTGCTGAAGTTTCTGCTTTATGACGTGGTATTATGCAATGTGTGGTTAATAGGTTCCAGATCAGATTTTTGAGTGCTTTCAAATTTCAGTGCTTCAATTATTTTAAGAAAAGTGGCTCTGAAACAAGGATGATTCTTTGAGCTGTCACTCAGTTTATTCTTGCTGATAATAGAAAGTGTATCAGTGGTTTAATGGCACAGTTGTCTGAAATGACAGCTCAGAACAATGATCAAACTCTCACATCTCTACAAACTGTGCCATAACTACTTGGAGAATTTATCTTAGAAAAAGAAACTAACCTCCTTAGCGTGTGTAGTGTGACATAACTGCCTGAAATTTCCTTTACAGGTACCATTTGCTAAAAACATTTATGGGCTCATAGCACCAACCTTTGGAGTTGGATTTGCCATTGGTAAGAAAGTTTACAGTTACTTCTTACAGTCTGTTCTTTATGTAAAAATGTCTTTATGTGAAGTTACAATTAGTTTTGTTGCCACTCTGATGTGACAGTAGTGAAGTCTGAGCTGTGGCCCAGACTGGTAAGTAGAGCAGGAAGGATTACAGGACAGTGCTTAAGGAGTTTGAACCAGGCTGTTTTAGACAAGCTGCATTGCTAAGTCTGTCCAGAATGGCTCCATTGACCTGAACAGATCTTTCAAACTGTCCAAGAAGGTGAACATCTTTTTCAGAAATGAAGCCATACACTGCCCCAAACCCACAGTCTTCTTTGTTGTGGAAAAGAATTATATAGCCATTTCACAGAAAAAAAAAAGGCTTAAAATTTTGTACATAAAACAGGAATTCTTAAGCAGGTACTTCAAGTAATGTGTGTGACCATGCAGGCAGGCTGGAGTGGGCAGTAGGGCTTGGTTTTCAGTCCTTGGCTGGTCAGAAAATGTTCTAGGGCATCTTCATGCATCAGGGATGTGTAGTTGGGAAAGAACTTACAGGCACAACTACAGATCCTCAGTGTCTGAGCAGTTTTGTCAGCTCTCTGTGCTGCTTCTTACAAGCAATGAAGCTGAGGCTCGAAAGACATGATAAAGCCCCTATAAATAATTTTGACTAACCGGAGGCTAATGCAGTCTTTTAGGCCTAGATTAAGTGTAAGTTCATACCTAATAGCTTTCCCCTAAATAAAAGCTACTTGGCTGGTAATGTGAGATGAGAGCCTTTGCACAGACAGTCGCTGGGAAGGGGTGGATATGCTCTAAGCTCACATCTCTCCTGTCCTCTGGCAAGTGTCACATGTATGCATGTATACATGTCCATACATGACCTCAGACACAGCAAAGACCATAAAAAACAAAGATAATAGAGACTGTTTTTACACAAATCTTTTGCTTAGTTAAGAACAAGCATCCTTTCAGCTGCTCTTGCAACCCTCCTTAGCACATGGTTCACCAAGACATTAAAAGAAGACAAAAATAAAGGCAGTATTTTCCTGAAATGTGTTTTCCTCCCTCACAACCAGGAATGGTGGATTCCTCCATGATGCCCATCATGGGATACCTCGTGGACCTGCGCCACGTGTCAGTCTATGGCAGTGTGTATGCCATAGCTGACGTTGCCTTTTGCATGGGCTTCGCCATAGGTAAGTGGCCTTCTCCTGCCTGTAAAGCACAGTTGAAAAAAGGGCATCTGCTGCAATGCCAGGCGGGAATCCCAGGGGCATTTGCAGGTTTTATGAGCACGGGTTCTTATTTCCTGGAAGAAATAAAGCAGAGGGAATTGCGTTTGGCATCTGCTCCCCTCCTCTGCCGCGGCGTCATGCTCATTCATTAGCTATAAAAGGCACTGAACACAAACAGGATATGCCTAGGAAAGAGTCCTTGGAACATTTAAAACTAACGCCACAGCTGTGCTCTTACTAGTCTGTGAGGGGGATAACTCCCCACTGACCCCCCTGCCTCCTCGAGTGCACAATTCAGATGCCCTCAGGAACATCTCTGATTTCTTCAATGAGTGTGGAGCATGGAGCCAGCAAAGTCTTATAAGTACAAACATGTCTTTACATTCCTCAAATCAGTTTGTAATGCAGGAGTTTTGTATATAAAATTACTGTTGTTTAAAGTGGCTGCTGCAAATTTTGTGCCTGAGCCATCTCCAGAAAAGGGTTTTTATCTATACAAGGTCCCTCTGCTGGTGGTGCCATTGCAAAGACCATTGGATTCCCGTGGCTCATGACAATTATAGGGATTGTGGATATCCTCTTCGCTCCCCTGTGCTTTTTCCTTCGAAGTCCACCTGCCAAAGAGGAGAAAATGGTAAGCATAACTTGGCTTCTTTCGTTTTGTTTTTTTTTCTGTGAAACAAATGATAATTTATTTCTGCACCTTTGCCTCTTACTTCCTCAAAATAGGACCAGCACAGTGTATTTCACCCTCATGCAATATCTTTGGAATGAATTCCCCCTTCTTTTTATGTCCAAGATGTATGAAGACAAACTCATTATTTGTTACAGGTTACAAAGTCACAAATTTGACTGTCAATAAACAAGGTCCAGCAGACATTGCTCTGCAACAGCATATGCTGTGGTGGAGTCGGTATGAAATGCATTTTTGATTTCCTTGAAGAGCCAGACCTGTATTGACCAGTCGACCAAATTATTCCCCATGCCTCAACCTATTTTCTTCCCATGGTCCTCTGCAGTGTAGTTTGCATCATATTTTTTCTTCCTCCAAACTGTTCACCTGCCATTGATGACTTCTGTTACTCAACCTGTGCCACACGTCTTTTTTTTTTTTAATATAAAGTTGCCAATGCCTTTGTCAGCGCTCCCCAGACACTGTATGATGTGCAGGCAGAGTGATTCTTGGCCAAATCAGCATCTTGCCCAGCCCTGCAGTGGGTCTTTAGGGAGGAGTCTCAGATCAGGTGAATGTGTTGTGATGCATCCCTGAAATTAGGGGCTAAGAGGACTAAGTCAAAAATGACACTGTGACTAACAGTCTTTAGCAGACTTTCTGGACAGGGCTGACTTGGGTCCAAAATGCAGTTGTTAATTGTTTATTTGGGTGAAAATAAACTGTAATTTTGCATGGTCATGGTTTTATTAAGCAGTGCCACATCTCTGCAAGGTAAGGACAGCACAAGTTGGATATGCTGGTCACACTTCCTTAGGGGCAGGAGCACAGAAGGTGGAAAATTGAATCTCGCTGAAGTAGTGGCATAAGTGAGGCCAGAGACCTTCCGTTTTACAAATATTTGGACTGCAGAATCCTAGAGATTCCAGTTAATCCCTTGTCCTGACCTTTGCCGACTGAGGAGGTTTAGTTTGTTCTGGTTTTTTTACATTGACTGAGGCTGAGGAACAGGAAGAAAACACCACCACCAAAAAGCTGCTGCTCTTTGCTGGCTATACAGAGTTTACCCTGGTCACTGCCAAGAGCTTCACTGGTAACGTGGCAATCCCTGAAGGGGCAGGATCTATCCCCATGGCTCACACACCTTCCAGTGTCTGCCACCTCTAAGGTACCTGTAAGTGCAAAGTAACTTCTGTTCCCAAAGTGGCTGATGGCAGTCAACTGATGTGCCATTTCTATCCAGTTGGAAGAGAGTCAAAAGGAGGGTCCCAACATTGTGCTCTTTGCATAATTAATTAAAAACCAAACTTCATCACATTCAGCATGAAATATGCTACACAACTGCTCCAAAACTCATAGGAAAAATCCACCCCAAAGAATGTAATATTGTAATTGGCCCCTCACCATGATAATCACTTTTAGCTTGTCATGGGTGGTGACAAGGCAAAATATTTGGACCACCACTCTTGGCAGAGCCCAGTTCCAGAGTTCTGGACCCCCACAGAAAGGGGGGTCGGGCAGAAAAGCAGTAAAGGTGAACTGGCTTGAGGCAGTAGGGCTTCCCTTGACCATTCACCCAGCTTTTAATGGAGATTAAACACAGGGGTAAATCACTGTAACTGGAGAGCAGGGAGATGTATTTCAACAATACATGGGCTGAAATTCAGGTTAGAAATTTGCTGGTGATGTCCTTAGGGCCAAGATCCCACCTCCTACAGACCTACAACCTCAATTTACTCCAGCTGGAATCAGTTTGGGTTCCGCTTCCAGGGAGAAGAGGTGAATTCCTGAATGGTGCCTGCAGCATGATGCTGTGTCGGGTCAGCCCCAGACTCAGCCAGGTGCTGAGCAGAAACACCAATACTCACACTCTGTTTTCTTTCAGGCAATACTCATGGATCACAACTGTCCTGTGAAAACAAAAATGTACACCCAGAACAACATCCAGTCCTACCCCATAGGTGAAGAAGAAGAATATGAAAGTGATGAATAACAGAAAAGCCATACAACATATTCTGGTGTACAAAATGCTGTGGTTCATGTGAAACATTTCATCCAGAAATAGGTTTTAGTTGTACTGTACATTTAATGGTGAAATGGTCAAACAAACCAAAGGTATATTATTCATTGCCTGTGGTTATCAAGCAGACTGCTAACCGCCTTACAAGGGGGGAAAAGCTTTTATAGAGGATTTGTATAGTGTTAATCTTTGTGTATTTAATTTTACTGAATATTACACTATATTTTTTATTAAATGTGTAGTATAAATCTGTATAAACGTGAATTTTAACTATTTGTTTTTTAGAGTTAACTCGACAGTATTTCATATTTTATTTAAAGTCATGTTACTGTCAAGAGCCTTCTTTCTTTCTAATCTGATTGGAAATCTAAAAAAAAAAAGGTAAAGCTGAAGGAAAACCTATCCAATTTGAATCCTTTTAAGTGGTACCCTTGTAATTACATTGAGAGGAGCTGAAGGCTGGAATTCAGTGTGGACAGCACTGTTGCTTTTATCATCAGCTTCAGGTTGTAATAATATACATATAAAAATAAATAAAAGGCACCATTTCCTTGCCAACTTAAATAATGAGCTCTCCTTGAAGCACTCATGAAATGTTGGTGACAACAGGATGTTAGACAATGAGTGTATCACTATTAGTAGTATTTAATGAAGTTTTAACCAACCAGTTATGCAATAGGAAGCCCCCCCAAAAACACACCACCAGGTATGAAAATGCACTGTTCCCTTCCCTAAGGGGAGTGGGAACAGCACAAGGATCCCTTTTCATATTTCTATCTTTTGACTCTTTTAACATATCTCAACTTTGTTTTAGTTGCATCGTAAGTGACTGGTCAAGGAAAGCTGCAGTATTACAGTATTTTGTCTTAGCAGGTACTGAAAGTGAGCTGCCTTAAGCAGTTCAAACAAACAACTCTTTTACATGCATTTGCATACACATCTGCAAATTCAATATATATTTATTTTTTTAAAGTGAGTTAAATTATCAACTTTACTAAAAATAATGGAAAAAATAACTAGTTTGTTGCCAATCTGAATCTCAACCTTTGGGGACACAATCCAATACAGGTAAAGTATTAGGCAGTCCCTATCTGCATTGAGAAAAAACACTTGGGAAGAAAGCATTTTAAAACAATCCCAATGTCCTTCTCATCTGTGGTGTATCATTTCACTTGTAAAATTAAAATCTTTATGTGCCTTCTTTCATGTAATTGCAGATGTTTTATGTACTACAGCATATAGCTCCTACGTTTACATATAGTTTTGTAAAGCATATATACTATGGTCAGAAAATATGAGAAATATAGTGGCTCAAACTTCAACTATTGCTCTGTCAATAATTACACATTGAGAACGCATTAAAATAAAGATATCTGACAGAAGTTCATGATCTATTGTAATAAAGTGGAAAAAAAATTACAAAAGAAAGAATCCCCCTCATAATTTGCCTTATGCATTGTGTTTTACCAAGGGGCGGAAAAGCCAACAAGTATTTCAGGTGATGGGAAAAAACTCCTCGGAGCTGTTCAGCTGGAACTCAGGACAACTATTTTCACTCCAGGCTATAAATACATGAAACTTAAGTAACCATACTTCCAAAATCAGTCTGTCATGTGCCTACTGGTCTGAGATTTAACTTTTTGGAAATAGGTAATGCCCAGATCTGCAGTACCAGGAAACTGTGCTCTTTTAATTAGAGTGAAGAGACTAAGAAAGCATCCCAAGAGGCTTAAATGGTGCGAAAGGCCAAGCAATATGTCCTGTGATTGATTTAAAAAAATCCACTTACAGATTTTTGGTAGTGGTGTATTTTCAATTGCGTTCTTTTTGAATGCATGTAACAGCTGGAATCCTTCCTTCCACGCCAAGAGGTGTCTGGAGGCAGACACTGGTCCAGCAGAAACCAAGACTGTCATATCTGGAGTCACGCAGTAAGTAACAATTGTGCAGATCAATGACTATTTACATTGGGCTCAGATGTTACTTTGCCCCAAGAGAAGTTATTTTACTTAACTTCATTGAACTCTTTTGGTCAACATCAAATTGTTAATCCAATTAAATTTGAAACAACATACCAATGTTAGAATTCTAAATTATCATGGGACACGCTCATTTTTTTTGCCAGCCAATTAACCAATGTATTGGTTAAATTCACAAGTATAAAGTAATTCAAACATAGCAAGTCACATCTATTTTTAACAAGCACAGAATGGCTGACTTCATGGCTTCGTTTGGTGTTTCTGAGCACATCAGAGTGAAGGAGGAGTTCGCATGAGAAGAGCAAAGGCTGCATTAATTGATCCCATTCCTCTCCTGCACACAGAGCCAGGTTTCTGCTGGGGCCTGGGGCAGCAGCACCTGACCCTGACCTGCTGAGCACAGAGCTCAGTGTGACCCCTGCTCTTGCTCCTCTACAAGCTGGAGGAAGACGGAGTTCAGAGCCACACAGACACCCACGTTTACGCACTCTGTGCCACTTTTCCCCGCACTTAAATAGAAATTTAGCAGTTGTTTTGGATTTTTGGAGTAATAAGTAACCAAACACTTTTGCTGACAGGAAGAAATTTTACTCACTGAAAATATACAAAAATTTCCATTATGTGCTGGAAAAATTTGGCTTCTTTCCTATTTTGCATATCTTGATCTGTGTTAATTTACATGTGATAAAGTCCCTTAGTCCATTCTCTCTCATTACTTATTCCTGCTCTGTATTTGTAAACTTCTACAAATGCTTTATTTCAAATTTGAGGGAGAAAAAGCCCCAGCACACAGGTAAGGAATTACAAGGAAAAGCTGATTAGATAAAAACGAGCTAGGAAGAAGTAAGGATTTGTTTATTTATTATCCATTAACATTTTCTGAAGGACAGAGCTAGTCAGAGGAAACAATATTCTCCCCTGATGTAACTCTGGTCGTAGTCACTATCATCAGTACTGCCTTCAGTTATTACTTGTGCAGCGCTCAGAGGTCTTAAAAACCCCACAAATGTCCTTAGCATTCTATAAGATTCTCTAGCTACACAAAAAATCAACTGAAATCACCCTTTTGAAAGCAATCTGTCTACTATTAAACTGTGCAGAATAAAAATAAATGCATATGCAAATAGAGAAAATGCATAGAAGCCAAATTAATCTAGTATTCAGTAGTTTGAGGTTAATGCAAAAGGTGGTTTTCTCCCAAAGATCCTTCCTTTAAGTGGTGGCTTTAAATGATAAGCTACTGCAATAGAAATGTTTAAAAAATACTGACACGATGCAAACAAGTTGATAATTTAGCAAAACTATTTTATTAAAGCTTATTCTCATGATAAAATAATAGCCAACAAAATCATATTAGGCAGGTTTTCTGCAAATGTGTGTAGCTGCCACCCATTCAGATGTCATTAAGTCAAGATATCCTTGTTTTCTGTGGTATTCTTTATTTTCAGCTATTTACAGTCAAGCATAAAGCAAAGATTACATCAGGAATGTAGAATTACAATTTTCCCCTCGAGATTCACTGTTTATTGTAATTAATGCCAGACAGAAATTTATGTTTTCCTTCTTACCACTAAAATACAACTATTTTGCCCTTTTCCCATTCGGTATATTTAAAAATATTGCACTACGTTTAATTTTCCTCTTACAATCATCATCATCATTGGCAACACTATAGGAAAACTATATCCAGCTTTTCTTACCCACTGCGTTACATGAGCCAATTTAAAACCATGAAAGTTTTTTTGAAACCAGTATTTGCATTGTTTTCACAGCTCCTTCATGTGTACCAGGGCTTAAATGAAGCACTTGGATATATTTGAAAACCTCTATAGTAGCCCGTAAGAGCAAACACTGATGGGGATTGAAAGCAGATCACCACCAATGGTAAGCCACCAAGAAAATGGAGTGGGGAACTTCTCCTATGCATCTCAAGCAAGTATAGGTTAAATAACTTTCAGTCAATAAGGAACGCTAATTTTGTGCGATTATTTGCTGAAGCTTAATTTCAGAAGTGTGTCACATGCCTGTTTTAGCATGGATAGTGTTTTCCATACATCAACTAAGTATCAACTGCCCAGAACTCACAAAAAAGTGCAAGTAGTTGCATGAATGGAAGTAACCATTTGTTTTTAGAAGCACAGGTATGCTGTTCCATGGTGAAAACCACTGCTTCTTAATTTTGCCCATCAGAGAATAAACTGAGAAGCAAATCTAAAGGAGAGGTACATTATAGCCGACCTCAAAAATTAAAGGAGTTAATTACCACCTTAAACTCCATTCCCACAAAGGCATTTTTTTTCTACTACCAGCGATACCAGTGATAATGATACGAGTACCTAGCACAGTACCTAAAATAAAGATGATATTTTATACAAAATTTCTATACACAGAAGATGAAACAAAGACACATTTACAGGAAATAAATAAGAACAATGGCCTTAGCCAGGATATGCTAAGATCCACAGTTTACACATAGCACAAGACCAGGTAGTTCTTCTCAAAAGCAGCTGGCAGAACTTCTTCCTCATCTCTACTGGACTCACATATGACTCAAATAAAACATGTTATATACACTATAGGACATTTTGCTGACAAAGGTGATCTTTCTCCTCAGACTCTATCCTTTGTCTGAGAAGCCGAATGCAACTTACCACTATATGATTACTCAAAAGTGTTTAGAGAACATGTTGAGCTATTATTTTGTACCTTAAGCTTTCCAAAATGATAGTCTGCAGCAAAATATTACTTTTTTTTCTATTATTTAAACCGTCTTTACATGTTTTTTCACAGAATGCAATGAAACCTCCAACTCTTATGAAGAACACCTTTCCTTTATCAGGTTATCAGATAATACAACAACACTTAAACATATGGTTTTATTCTGGAAGGCAACCAGCCTCTTATCTCAAAAATATTCCCAATTATTACAAGATACCAGCATGTACTTTGATATCTAATATCATTCCCTCAAGATACAACAGACCAAAGTTCTAAGGAGGATTATTTTTAGCATAGCATTACTATATTTCACGTTAATCACAACCTATGAAAAGTTTTCGTATTTAACAAAAATATGGGAAACAAAAGATATGCAATGTTAACTTCAGCATTAGTAACAGACAAAAATGAAAGACCTTTTGTTTGCTTTCACGATATGTTTGGCAAAAAATACAGAACTACTGAGAAGACATACAATAAAACTGTGATCAACACTTTAGAGCCTGGCCCCTCAGTGACTTCTGTGTCAGTCATCAGCTTAGGCATGCAACAAGCTTATAATGTTTTCATCATACAATGGAAATTAAACATTTTGAAAATCCTGCCAGTTTCCCATTGAAAACAATAGCTAAAAAAAACAAAAATAAAAGGAGGGGAAGTGGGGGCAAGTAATACATTAAGGAAACCACACATGCTGATGTGAAATGGTAGGCTTACATAATTAGAAAAAATAAAAATAAGTTATTAAAAATAAATTTCCAATATAAACCCCAAAATGTAGTTCTAACCAGCCAGTTTAACAAAATGATGGTGCTGTAGCTGGAAAAGAACCATTATTAGCAATTAAGTGTGGAGAAGCAGGACACATACATTACACCAGTGTTTTAATTTAATTTGTGTGTGTTTGGAGTTAAGTGCAAAGCATTCTTTTAGTCCATTCCTTCAAAGACTAAATATGTAAATATCAGTCTGCTGATTGAGGTGGGTCAACTGGTTCTTCCGATATGATGTTCAGTGTTGGAGCCTCCGTCAGACTGACATCTTCGCTATCCACTTCTTCTGCTATACTGCATTCCTCGGAATCTTTAGTCACTCTTTTGGACTGCCGCTCTGACAACATGTTCTCCAGGGACTCGATGTCCTCGATGCCTGCCCTGTAGTGGATCATCAGCAGCGTCAGGGCCTGCAGTCTTTCCCCCGACTTGGCCAGCGCAGCAGAAATCAAGGCTTTTTTCCTTGTGTCGGTAGTCTCTTTTTCTTCTTTAACGAGCGAGTTGTTATTTTCCAGCTCTTGGTCTATCTCATTCTGCAGCTTATCCAACATAAACTCCAATTTCTGAAAACGCTCCTCTGTGGGTAAGCTTCTGTAGAGATCTCGGCCGATTTCCTTGACGGCGATGAAGACGCTGTCGTCCAGACCGCCCTCCTTTCGCACCAGCTTTATACCGGTGCCCGCCGTGCGTTTGGAGGGGCTGCTGGGCCCACTGAGCTCTGTATCGCTGCTCTCATTGTCAGAGGTGTTCGGTGTGTGCTTTGGCGAGGGCTCAGCCACGTCTGCTCCCTGCTCAGCCAGGCGAGCTTTGGGGACTTGCCGAAGGTTCAACAAGCGGGTGCTTGTGTTGATGATGTGCCTGGTCAGACCTGTGGTTCTGTTCACAGACTTGGACTCCGAATCCATGCGAGCGGATGCGGCTGGGGGAGCCTCCTGTCCTTCTACCCTACCACCTCCCACAGTTCGATCAAGCCGCTTTTCAGCTCCTACACAAAAGGGCATCTCAGTTAAACATTTTTCTTGACATTTTTTATGGCAAACATAAGCACACAGCATGCACTGCGAAGCTGCTTTAGTCCATACTTTCTTTTTGCAGTAATCACACCAGGTTGGATTCTGAAACTGAGTATCTTGAAAGTTATGCTTGTTCTCCGTAAGAACTTGTCCCAAGAAAGGATCCTCTTTCTGAAATGCACCAGCTTCTTCTTCGAAGTGACATTCCCTCTCTTTCTCCAGAACAACACTTGAATCATCTATTTCACCTTCTTTTAAGTATTTGAATTGTAAAGTTACATCGCCGTAGCAAAACTTTTCATTGAAACCCTTATGGGTTGTCAAATTCCGCAGTGCTGTTCTAGTGACTGCTGCTTTAGGGGTAGGAGCAGCCAGTTTAAATGTTCTAACAAATTCCATTGAGGATGTAGCTATACAATCTAAAGCAATTTCTTCAAGCTTTATGCTTGCATACCCTAAGCAGATAAAACCACCTGCTTTGAAAGGATCTCTGCACCACAGTGCAACGTTAAGGTACTTATGGTATCCTTCTACTTCAAACAGACAGGAGGATGTTCTCGTCCTTGGCCATCGGCCTTGCCGGATTTTATACAGAATTTCTGGTGATTCCCATGTTCGATGATCATCACTATCTTTGCAACTACGTGCATTTTCCGTAAGTCCATCTTTTAATGTATCTTGCTTTGGTGCCGTGACTACTTTTGATACTGTTGGGTCTTCTAGTTGATCACTACTTTTCATTACCTTCTCTGTAGATTTTTCTCCATTATTTGTAGGCGGAGGTGGCCTCTCTGGTTTATCAGAACATACACTTGCAGTTTCTAACACACTTTGGCTTTCACTGGGAAGCAGACTAGGCCTACTTTGTGGCCTAGGTGGCACAGGAGGCTTAGTACTGGACCCTTGTGACTGTTTCCCCGACTGCTGCGATCCATCAGAACTCTCACTAGTTTTAGATGTTGCCACTTTTGCTGTGTCTTTTTGTTGAGTTTTTGACGTTGCCTGATGACTTCCTAAATGCAGCTTCCGATTCAGGATCGGAGATATAGTTCCAAGAGGTTTAGCAGCCAGTACCACCACTGAACGTTTGGGACTCAGAGTTGTTGGCAGATCTTCTTTTTGGTCGGGTGATTCACAAGCCAAGTCCTCAAATTCTGAATCAAAATCTCTGCTGTCGACATCAGTTGCTACACTAGCTTGGTCATCTTCTGGCTGTGCCAGGAAAGCAGTGTCTTCCAATTGTCCAAATCCATCCTGCAGTGCTGAACCATGCTGATTATACCCAACAGGCCTTTCATAAAAGACTAAAACTCTGTCCCCAGCCTGTCTAATAAGCTTCAACACTTGGACAGTTGATGTGATTTTAACACCTATTAAAAAAAAGGACAAAAATTGTTACATTTTAATTATAACAATCTAAATGACCAAAAATAGTCAAAAAACACTAAGAAAGGAAATCAGTTATGACAGAGCTTAATTGAAATGTAACCAGATGGATTCTTTCATTTTATTCATACAAAATATATCACTTCAGGAGTTGGAAAAGATAATAACAAATACTCCATTTTGTTGTTTCCTAATAGTAATAACGGAGTAACGTTGATTTGATATACTAACATTTTTAACCTTAACTGTCTTACTGTAAGTTTGGACTTTTCAGCAGCGGACATTTAAAAAAGGACTCAAAAAAGATGGGTATCTTTAAATATAGTTGTAATTAAAACAAAGCAGGCTAACAAAGAAAATAGTTCCAATAAGCTGGCAAAATATAGGCACGGTGCTACATTCTGTGTGGGGCTGAAGAGTGAACTGAACCATCATCCTCACCAGAACTTCCAGTCATTTGACATATCTCCAGCCTATGGTAAGATTCAACAAATCACATGCAAGCTAAAATCTCTTGATGGGCACACAGCCCAAATAAGTAAAAATTACTTTTCCTTTGTTCTAAATCAGTCATCAATTGCCTGTTCAAAGCAACTGAAGACCCTCTTAAATCACTGGAGTATCGCAATGGGGATTTAGGCAGTACCTAATCACAGGAACTCATAGTAGTTGTTAAGCTCTGGTCTGTAAAACCTGTCAGGTAAAACCATTAAACTCCCTGCTAGCACAGTTCCACGAATGTTTTGGCTGTTCTGGAGGGGTTTGTTTGTTTGTTTGGGGTTTGGTTTTGTTCTTGTCAAAGTCAAGTTTATTTTGGATTTTACTTAGCAAGGAGTAAATAAATATGCAAGAACATTAGTCAAGTGAATGAAAACCTTCAGTGACCATAAATACATAAACGTTAGCTTTTATTACGAGTGCCAGGCATAACTGTAATTGTTGAGAAAGGCACTCTAGTTGAACTGCATACAGACATGTCCTCCCAGTTTGCAGGACTTATTTTAAAAGCTGACTTGTTACTCACTGCCGATGGCTAGAAGTCTGTCTCCTCTCTGCAGATCAGCAGCTGCAGCAGGTGAGTTTGGAGTCACAGTTTCAATGACAACATGCCCTGCATCTTCCTCCTTGGACTGCACAAGGCGGAGTGTGAGCCCAACACTCTGAAGATTCCCTTTCACTAGTTCTGCCTAGAGACAAAGAAGTTAAAAGAACCTCAGTTAAGCCATCTGCAAGCTTAGTTTTTATTATTATTATCATGGCTATTAAAGATAATGTAAATAAAATCTAACTATTTAAATAAAATAAAATAAAATAAAATCATACAATTGCTGTTATTAAAAGCAAATTATTATTAAAAATAAAATACATTAGGACATGCATTGACTCTATTAAGCAGATTTTCATCTAATAGATTAACTATCTGCCCATTAAGTTTGCATCTTTGGAGATATTCACAAAAAGCCCTGGTCTAAAAAAGCTGCAACTAAACACAACTACATTGTACATTTTATTGGGAAGAAGTTTTATTAAAAGAGCACTGTACCATCAATCTAAGTATCATTTTAAATACCACATTTGTGTTATAAAACCTAGTACTATGAGCAGCTCTTCAGCAGTCTACATGAAGGTGCTTGGAGTGAGAAAACTATTATGTACTTACACATTGCTAAAGCATATTTAAAACAAATCTCAATTAACAACAGCCTAAGAAACTTCTTCAAAGTCTCAAACTCTTTCCTCATACTTATATTGCAAGATAAATACAACTTCAATTTTAACCCAATAATCTCAAGTACCTTAGTCTTAAAAAAAAAAAAAGACGACCGAGGTGCAATCTGTAGTAGAGTTTCATACCACACTCCTGCACAGGTCTGGGCGGTGGTCAATTGTTTACAGACCTCAGTGTCTGAGATCTTTGGCAACTTTTTTTTAAATAAAAACAGTCCTTAATGAATTTAACAATATCCTTTTTTTCCCCTTAAAGCACATCCCTTCTGGACTGTTTTAAATGACTGTCTACTATCAATTCCATCAACACTTACTCTGTTTGAAAGGGGAACTCATATGTTTCAACTTCAAGGATAGAAATTTAATTTGCCTTTTTGATTCCCAAGAACAGCAAGACAGACACTGTCGAAAGCCTCCATAGGAAAGTCTATATTTGGTTCCAATTTAGTGAGTTGAGGTAGCCAGCCCTCTCTGTCCCTCGGCACTTACTGTTGCTGTTCAGGGGGCGACGTCTGAGCTGTTTGGAGCTGACCCTGCTCTTTGGAGGATGTGTTCGTTTACTCAGTTTTGTACAATGGCTTTTCCACAGATAAAGTGGATGCCTTAACATCAGTACATGGTTCTCCCCTTGGCTGCATGGCTTTCACTCCTTTCCTATCATCTTAATAGCACCAAATCTTGTTTTTTCACTAATTGTTGCGCAGTTTTTTATAAATAAAAATGTTATGCTCCTCAGCAGTTTGCTTAAGAACAGCATTGAGTCTGAAAAGCAGACTTGCATTAACTTTCTAAGCTTGGTCATTAATTTTCTGCATTTCTCACAGTCACCTAATCTTTTTTCTCAAACTTCTATTGGGAATACCCAGTAATGTGTGTCAGTATAACAAGAGCAATAGGAACTTAATTGCAGTTCCCGGATTCAATGTTTTTCTAGAATGCAAACAAGTAAGTAATTGCCTACAGAAACAACTGTGGTAGGGGTTTGGGGTGGGTTTTTGTTTGTTTGCTTGTTTTAATTTCAATCCTATTTACACCAAAAACTGTTGCATAATTAAATTTTAAAAAATTTAAATAATAGACTCTTAAATGTTAAGAAACAAAGAAAAAGGATTAGAAATGTCTGTGGAAGAAGACAGAAATCTTAATAAAAGGAATTGCTCTTCTGCTTTAGTCTTTCATTTATATACAATATAGCTTTAAGCTAGCAATTCACAAATGTTGCAAGTGTTGTATGGAAACAACATGAAGAATTACTACACTTTCAAACAATACTAGTTGAATATTTTAACTATCAGAACCACAAATGACATGAATTTGCTGTGGCAGCATGCAAACCTACAACAAAAATAACATCCAAAAATCACAAGAATATAGCTCTGCGTATTGTTATCAAACAAAGAGGAAACCATAATTTCTGAGCTTTGCTCAGAATCCAAGTACTCAAATCTCAGTTTTCCTATGACGGTTCCTTTGTAAGTCTTGCTGTAAGTGATTAAGCTTGAAAAGGTATTTCCAAATCCTTGTGTTTGAATAGAGAAGAAACTACGATAATGAAGATCAGAAAGTAAACTCTCACTTAAGGAATGCTGACAAACATGAAAATTACTAAGGGCTGAAAAGCAAATTATAACCAATTTTCCCCCTAATTTTTGTCAGTCCACTGAAGCAGAAAGCTGTTTAGGAGAGAATTTCAGGAAAGAAATGGATGCTTAGACACCATAGTGAAGGGAAAAAAATGCAAACCAAAACCCCAGGACCCTCTTCACACTATGCTATTCTGGCCATTTAATTACACTCCTTTAGGGATTAGTCTGTTATGATGATACATAGTTTTGTCTGAAATCTCACATTACTTCTGGATCTCAATGCCCAGAACTGGAGCTCCTCAGTAAGACATGTTTAAAGTGTTGGCCCATCCAGGACAGACAGTCTGTTAGTTTGGCATCACTGCACAAGAGACGTCGCTCCAAGTTTGTTTGCAACACGAGATAACTCTTGCCCAAAAGGTTTGAGCAGAGCAGAAAAACACCCAACTGCTGAAGGACCCTGGCCACTGTAGCACTGCCACAGGAGTTACCTGATGCTAACTCTGCTACTTTCTTCTACAGCTGGAGATTTTCTCTTCCACTCAAGGAGAGGCACAAAGTGGCAAGACTCCTTCAGAAAGCGACAAGCCTTAGAGAAGCAAAGGTCAGAAGGCAAACGAGAGCTGCTACTGCAACACGAGATGTTTTGAGGGAAGGAGGCAATGGCTCCTAAGCACTGTCAGCACTTGCAGTCACAGCAAACTGCAGGGTGGGCAGGGATGGAGAAAGGGTACCGTCAGACAGCAAAAAGGAACAAAATGTTACCGTAAGCTTTCTTACAGAGTTTGTCAGTACAGATTCTCATCCTCTTGAGCGTCCTTTGAATCCAAGGAATTCTTTGAGCAGAACTCCATAGTGGATGATCTAACAGTGAAAATATTCCCTATTGCAAAGGACTAGAAACCCCTGAGGTGATCCCCAGCATTTCACTCTTCCCTCCTCCCCCAGGAAGAGACCACATGAAAGAAATGAGGGACAGCTGGGACCAGAGATCCGTAGGTATCTCGGAACATTTGGCTCCCATGCAAGGACACGGACCACAGATTACAACACAGATGACTCACTGATGGCAAGGAGACTTCCAATATTTCAGCAGTATCTGATGGAAAGCTGTTTTTTGGAAGGAGAGTGCCTTCGAACATAACAAGCAAAGTTCATCTCAACTTTTTATTAACTTTGGCACAGTCACAAGCTTTCTCACGAAGTAAACTGGTTTTATTTATCAACCCAAACCAGATGAATATTTTCCTTGATTTTTCTTTCTGGCAACCGCAAGTAACACCACAATATCTCAGGCTGGCTGCGGGGCAGGTAGAGGCTGTTCCAAGCTGTCAAACACCATCCTCCTCAACAAGTACACTCACAAACCCAAGCATCTTTATAAACCCAGCATAACTACCTTATGCCTTTCTGCCTCCCCCTCAAATTAAGACTTGATAATAAATGTGAAGAGCCAAAGGCCTATTGGAAGGTTAGAAGAAAATTGCGGATAATGAAAGGACATTTATTATGAAGGAAACTTGCTGCAAGGTAGAAAAACTAACCAATTTTTAAGCAATTAGCTATACCATATTAAAGCAAGTTAATTTTAATCTGACCTAATTAATAGCTCTGTTTTACTAGTTCCAGCAAACCTTAGTAGTTATTTCAATAAGGAGCAAGACAAAGCAGATATTACTACTCGCTTGTCAGCAACAGGCACACATTCAAACTATTTTACACTGAAAGAGTTAGAGCTAAACTGTGTCACAGAACTTAGAAAATGTACCATTTTTCAGAAAGTTAAGCAGCCCCCAGAAAATTTATTAAATACTTGTTGAGATTAAGATGTAAGAAAACAGGAATGACTATCCTGGGGGAAAGAAAAGATGATGCTTTATTATTTAAAAAAACCCCTCCAACAACAAGAGAATAGGACACAAAATGTCCATTCACTTTAAAATTAATAAAACATTTTGATGTGGAGCTGTGATTGCCCAGCTTCTACAGGACAAAGTCCATAAGCATTGATTTCACAGTACAGGCTCTAGTTCATTTATATGCATCAGAGTCTGAGCCACTGCAGAACAAAACCCACTGCTACTTTGAGTTCAATACTGGACATGTGCTCTGGAAACACAATGCAGCCGAAAATCATGTTGTGTCTCACAGCCCTTCCTTACCTCAGCCCTGTCCTCCTGAAAGCCTAGCAGTTGAAAGGCAGTGAACATTAATTTTTCCAAACCTTTTTAAACATAGTCATACCAAACTCACAGCTACTCACTGACTGTTCGGAAGTTTATAGCCTGATAATACCATTTAAACGGTCAAATATTTACATGAGTGTCAAAACACGACACAGTTTTAATCTTCAAATGCTTCACTAAATTATCAGTCTGAAACAATTGCCAAATACAATGGGATGATAAATAACCATCCCTTTTATAGGCAACAGACAAATGTGATGCCATCTCATTTACTATTTGCTTCCAAAACTGTAAATATGAAGTTAGATCATTTTTGAATAGAGAGGTAAGAATGTCACCAGAAATGCTGTATTCTCACAACTACAACACAAATTAACATTAGATACAGAACTTCCATTCAGCATTTCTAAGAAAGACATAATAAATAATGTCCATTAATGAATACGGAGATTGCAACATCTAGAAAAGTACAAATAACAACCTCTTACCGATAGTGCAACATCATTCAGCTAAACTTTCAAAACTGTTAGATGCACACAAAAATAGAAAGTCACAAAATTAAGACACTGCAAGATAATTAGAGCATAAAACTTTTTCTTTTAAACCAAACTGGTTATTTTCAGGAACTAAAAAGGATTTTTTTCAGCTTAATTTTAATCAGTAAATAGTATTCCATATTTGCTTAACTATTTGTAATTATTAAAATAATTAATCTTTATTAGAATCTAGTAAGCATGTCATATTCTTTTGAATAAATGCTAAGAAAAGCTTGATCACCTGAGCACAAATAAGAAATCTTATTTTATTGACTTTAATCAACTAAAAGAATGTTTTTCCAAATACTTCTCATTCCTTATGAGGGCATGTAACACCCTGTATGTATCAAAAACTGAACTGAACCCATGTCAGTACTGTACTATAGACAACAATCTCTTCTTTTAATCCAAACTATCCAAGTTGCCAAAGTGCACATTGGTATTCTTGTAAGGTATGCTCTAGTGTGTTTTGAGGAAAAAGAAGAGATAGTGACTATGAATAAGTATTATATTCTCCCAAATCCTGCGTGCCGAGAGGAAAGGAAGGAATATTTCATGTCAGAAAACCCCAAAACATTAAAGTGCAAAATTGGGAAGCAGTTTCTTCTGTTCTGAAGACCCAGATATTTGTATTATTGAAAAAAGGTTTTTGCCATATATCTTTAAAATATGGACTTTAACATTATTGCTTTTTTCAATCCTGTTATTGAATGCAGTCATTATATATGAGGTGCCCAGAAAAGTGATGGCTAGATTATTTGCACACGTCACAGGAGACAGTGAAAGGAAACAGGTATTGCCAATTTCATGATATGCTCCTTAGTAACACCAGACACAAAGGAAAAAAAAAAGGAATTTTTTTTAATGTTTTGAGAGTACTTCAATCTATCCTTTAGAAAAGGAGTAGATTTTTTTGACTCCTTGTGACACAGCCCTGAAGCCCGAAAATACAGTGCCAGAGCAGCACAAGCCTTTTCCAAACTCTTCTCCAGCCCTCCTGTCCTTGGGGCAGAACAACCCGCCATGTTCTGGGGAAACAGCCGAGACAACCGTCCTGCACGGGAAGTGTCTGTGTAAACCCTGACTGAAATCCGTGGTGGCACAAACACTTCCATTTCCCAGGCACAGAGAACAGTCCCAGTCTCAGAAGGAGAAGAAAGCTCTGTGAGCGTTGCCGCGATGCCCCCGCTGCTGGGCAGCAGAAGAGGTACGCACTGCTTGGCACCACAGACCCTGCTCCCTGCTGGGGATGGGCAGGCCACTGGCACCCAGGTGCACAGCAAGCCACGGAATCCCTGTTCATAAACCTGTCAAAAGGCTGGGATTCCCCAGTTCATCCCTGCTTAGTCCACACTCAAACCTGCTGCAAAACCAGACGCAGAACTGGCTACCCTACGCCTGGCCATGTGCCTCATCTCCTCAGCCTTTGTACATCCGTCAGCAGCTCCAGAATGGTAAAACATGCTGACTGAAGATTTCAACAGAGTAAAAAGCCATACTAATAATTACAGAATAACTAGACTATACAGCATGACAAACAATGAAAAGGACATAAGTTCTGTAATCAAATTAACTTTACCTTGAAAATTGATTTTTTAAAATATTTATTTTCTCCCCACTAGAAATAGGCATTAATTACAAATCACTCATAAGAAAAAGGCTAAGGGTAAGGTAATGCAAAAGATAATACACTGGCTACTTAAATCATCAGTATACATCACATACTATATTTTAAGAAACCAATATATACTAGAAAACACATTTACAAACTTGGAAATTAGTTTACTGATTCATGGAGTACTTTTTTCAAATAATTAACAAAAGACTGCTTGAATAATAATCTTTTATTGTTTCCATAACTGAAGCTAAATCTTAAGTCTAAAGCTGCTACTATTCCAAAATTTGTATCAAGATTCCTACAATAACTAATAAACTCTTTCTTTTTATGTGATGCTTCCTCCATACTAAAGAATATATACCTTTAATATCAGATTTCACTGGAAACTTTAATGTATTTTTACCTCATTCCTGGGTTTACAATTGATCCAGTTGATTTCAACAAACACGTTATTTTTCCCCACCATTTTTTTAATATCTTGACAAAACATATTAGACAAATATGTTGAATGAACATGTATTTGTTCTAGATATACTAGAACGGGGAGTGGAGGGAAGTGAGTGATTTTTCCCCAAAAATAATTTATAAGCACATTTAAATATATGAATAAAACATAAAACTTTCAGTAAGAAATTAAAAGAAAAATAACTGCTTATAAAAAAATTGTTGAACCGCAACCCAAATTATTATTCTTGCACAATTCATTTTACAGTCACAACTGAGCAACTACCAAATAGATGTTCTGCCGGTTTTGCCTGAAAGAAGAAATTTGATAATATCATTAAAAACTTAACATGCAAAACCAAAATAAATTTGAAAAAGCTAATAACTGTAGAATGGGCTTTCCCCATAAGTAGATACCACCAACAAAACCAAAATTTCACAGCCAACAGGACCGAGTGAATATAAAACTATGAAAGTTTATCAGACTTCTGCTTCCACAGGTGTATTAGGGAATTTATTTAGGTGCATCACCAGTTTCCTCATCTGTTCTATGCCACTTGGTTTGCTGGTTAAAGCACCCCTCCCCTCTACCCCCCGTTCACTGCAGTGTTTGCAGGGGGCTCTGGGCCAGGCTGATCTTCAAATTTGAGAGAGTTTTAAGTAATTGTGTTCTGCTTTCCTCCACTGCAGCTCTTACTCTGCACCAAACCCCCACGACTTCAGAGGGTTTTTCTGGATCACAGCTGGCCTGAGCGGACATTCGCTTGCTTAATCTGTCATCCGCTAAAAAAGTCAACCTTTTACATTGCTCACCTTCCACACCAAAGCCTCTGAACTCCGCATCCTGTCTTGAAAATAGTTTTCATCAATAAAGCAATGGAATCTGCACACACTCAAAATCATCTTGAAACTGATTACTTACATAATTTTTCTAGTGCAAATATTTGCAACATCAGAAAATAAGTTATTCAGCTTGTTTCTTTTCATTCAATGTCACCAGTTTTGCAATTTCCACATTTTTAATACAGATTTCCATTCCGTATCCTACCAGCTGGAAATGTTTGCAGGCTGGAGCACACATAACCCACTGAGACACCAATTAATAACTGGCTCATCAGGTACTGATGCCACGACAACCATCCATATCCTGTACACAGCTTCATGGCACTGCCTACACCTTTGTGTCTTTTCGAGTGGCGCTGGATGGATTCTAAAATCAGTAGCTAGTGGGCTCTTCATGTTTCCATGGAAGGAACTGTATAAAATTACCCATTTCTAACGCTGTGGATTGACTCAGGTGCTCATCCACCACCACAAGTATCTCTGCAAGCTTTGTGTGACAGCCATGCACTTCTCCAGGCAGCTCTGCCCACTGCTGGCACAGCAATTACAGTCATTTCCAAAGCAACTGCCTAAGCTCAAATGTTAGAAAATACAGCAATGAGAGAAAAGTTAGGCAAGAAACACTGGAGTCCTAACTAATAGCACTGGACCTTTTAAAGACCTTTTTTAAGTCATAAAAAGACCCCAGCTCCAGAAGAAGATTTTATTTTTTTTTTAATTGTGGTTACTGTTCTCCCACTCAGCAGATGATGCACATGACCTACACTTTCCCATTTCTTCTCTTCACTAAAAGCAAGCAACCAACAACCCCTCAAACACACACATGGAACACCTTTGCCTTCAAAAGATTCATTATATTTACTGGCATCTGGAAATGGCCAGTACGTAATTGGTTCTTACCCTCGCTGGTGACTAGATGTCCAAATGTATATGCTGACTTTAAACCTGTTGGTCTGTGTTCTGATGGCAAATTAGTCAGCACAGGATGAATGAGCCCACTCTGAGTTTGATGTTGAAACAGCACTAAATCTTAGTACAGGCAAGTTTGTACTGCTCAATTATTTCAGGTATATTAATATTAAAGTGTAGTGCTGCAGTGTGGACCTGCCGTCAGTTGCTTTGAGAGTGTCTAAGATTTTTACTATTCTCCACTGTTTTTAATCTCGTCTTATCCATTTGAAGTATATTCAAGCATAACACAGGATTTTCTCCAAGCTATACTGGCAGCACTTTTTAAGAGACAGAATTCCCCATTAATGGGTACATCATATTTCAGCCACGCCAATTAATTAAAATTTAAAAATTAATTAAAAATTAATTGAAAAATAAGTGTGGCACACACTATTTAAAAATCAAACAGCATTATTAATGAAAAAGTCTGTACAGCAAAAGTGTCATGGACAGATCAGGTTTGATGGACTCTCTACCTCTGCTTTCCTACAAAGGTCTGGAATAGTCACCAGCTTTTTGTGGAACATTAGGAAAAACAGATTTTTAATGACAACAAAACAGTGAAAAAGTGGAAGTGGTGTGTTGGACCTTTGGCTGTTAATCTTTCCAGCTCTGTGAATTGTGGTCTGTGCCCGGGGAGATACAGCTATCTCAGACAAACGCTGCATTTTTCATGTTTAGTTTGCTTTACTTTTAGGAAGAAGTACATTTGTGGATAAATACCTTGATATTTTCTTATTACTCATCTTATAAAGCAAGCTAGTCAGCCTCATTATTTTCTGTTCTAAATGATATCCTGAAAAAAAACCAAAAAATACAATTTAAAAACTATGATGGTAATTTCATTCTGAAGTGAGTTACATATTGGACCAAGATCCTATTTAAAGTAGTAATTCACTAAGGCCACAATACTGCAAATGTTTTGCACATGTCTAACTTCACCATCATAAGCTATTTGTCTGAAAATAAATGTGACAATTCATCGTAGGAAAATTAAACATCTGCATGTCTGCCTGATGAGCACTGAAAACGTTTGACATCAGCCAAATCCAGAAGAGGCTCATTACTGAACAGAATAAGGAGTTATACCTTATTTTGCCCCGTACTTCTGACACGTTGCAGGTACTCTTTGACTAAGCTACTACTAAAAAATCATACCTTCCGACTGAAGGGTGAAGCAGGTTAAGAGACATGCAAAAAGCAAACTGTTTAGCAATTATCATGAATTGCTGAGGCGTTCTTAGAGTAATTACAGGAGGTGACTGGAGGAGTTAAAGACAAACAAGGCAGCAGAAAACCTGCATTTAACTTTGAAGTGTCAAAAGCAGGTAAAATGCAGGCCTTCAGTTTTTCGTGGAGATCTTCTTTGCAGAGCAATTTAGTACAAACACCAATGTAGCTCTTCTCTAAGTGCTCTTACTCACTGACATCCTTTTAGCTTTTATTAAACCCAACTGTGATGATTTCCTTTGGCCCTGAAAAAATGGAAAAAATTGATTTTTTTTTCCCTAATTTTATATCACCATTTATGTCTTTGATAGGAAAAAGGCTTCCTCCAATATTGCTTAAGCATGACTCAGTCATCATACAGTTTGTGCAAAAATCAGGTAGACTAATAGCAAATACTGAAATAAGGTTAGTGATATTAAGCTCATGAGTAATACCACGTGTGACATCAAACCAATAAGTAAATGTTCACGGTTTTCTCAGTATAAATTTGTTATGAATCACTGCACTGCAACTTACAGATAAAAGAAATCAATGAGAACCTACGAGTTTGTGCACATGAGAGGAGTCAATGCAGGGTTTTGTTCATCTCAAAGATGGAAGCAAAAGAACTAAAAAACATTCAAGTGTATACATTAAAAGCAAACCCTCTAAAACAGTAATTACTTACATGTATCTCGGAAGTATCTAATCAACAGTGATACAACAGCTAATATCAAACTTCACGCAATAAACTCAAAGTACTAGACTATCAGGTAAGAGTTCTTTATCATGGAAATAATACACACGGTGAGGAGTTTTCTCCACACAGAGAAACTGCCTGGCAATTCTGACTATCAGACCCAGCAGCATTAACCACCTGAATACTGACATGGATATTGCCATCAAAACTAAAAATATGAGAAGTTATTCTCTGCTGTAGTTACAGTAATATGCATCACAGATGCTAGTCTCCATGGAAATAAGATATACAATATAATTTATATGCATTAGAAAGAAGTTACAGATCGCGTTAATGGGCTTAAAAGTCACATTCTCAAGGGCTAAGAAGTTACATTTCTAACGGAAGAGTGTTGGTGGAAAGAATAAGTGCATTATTGATAGGTTGATTTTATTCTGGAGCAGAAGTGTTTTCTTCAGAACAAAGGCCATGCTAACTGCAGAGCTCCGTCTGCAGCACAACGCATAGCAGGAGCTGCACAAATACTCCCTGTCTGGGATTCTTCAGCAACCCCCTGGATCTGGGACGGGAGCAGAATCCCTGCTGCAGCTCTGCTTGGTGCTGGCCGAGGCCAGGGAGCAGCAGCAATCCCAGGAAAAGCCAAGGCAGCAGGCAAAGCCTGGTCTTCCCGGCTCCCCCAGCCCTGGGGCCCTTACACTGCCCTCAGCTCTAAGGATTATCAGATTATGCTTTCTGCCAACACTGGGGCTATCACGCAGTGATTCCACTTCTGAAACATGCAACGTCGTCAAACAGTTACTTACACAAGACTGTGAAAAGAATACATAAAAACTACACTCTGACAAACCATTATCCTTGCAGGTAACACAATTCCACTCTTACCAACAACACTCAAAGCAACAGGGACTTCAGAGGTACCTAGAACCCACGGAACTATACAATTTGAAATATCAGAGAACTTCAGTGACCAGTTTGTTATTTCTGCACAGCACAAACGCACTCTCTTCCTGGCAACTGGTACCTTTCTCATCAATATTAATGGCTAGATGGCTATTAAAGAAAAGCACAAGCCTGATAATATCCTGCGTGACCCAATGAGTGCTCAGAGTCCTACATTCCCACTGAACGAGCTAAACCCAAAGGAACTAAAGCAGATGGAGCGAAATGATTCATGATCATAACAGCTCTTCAGAGATTAAACAGAAGATCCATCTGTATCAAAATGAAGTTCCTGTTGCATACAACCCCCACCCCACCCTTTGCCCGGTAAAACCAGACCACCGCTTTTCTTCTGAAATTCTAAATTACCAAGGCCAAAAAGAGGAGGATTTATATCCAGCTTATTCTAAATAATTGCTGCAAGAGGGCCAAGGTTTTGTATATAATAATCTTTCTGTACCTAGAAAAGCAGCCAAACCACACTGAGTTGTTTTCAATTAAATTCTGGACAAAACACTGCAATATAAACACACAACTATATAACCAGTAAAGATTTCCATGACCGTACATCTATTTCTGGTTATTTTGTTGAACACATCACATCAAATCAATTTATTTATGGTTACAGGGCACAAGTTGCTGGCAGGCAGTGAAACAGCAGCTCAATGTCACATCTAATTAGTAGCACCAAGACAACAGCACACCTAGAAACCAGATTCTCATACTGTTACCGCTCATCACTCACAAAAATTGCCACAACTATTAAACTGAAAAATATCTTTACATCAACTAAGTCAAATACTGACAATTCACTTTGTAAAAGAAATCAATACCCAGCTGTATCTCCTTTGCATTTGAAAAATACTCCAGATTTTTCCCCCAAACACATATAAAGATCAATTCCCAATATATCTGAAGAACGATTTAGAAACTGAACGTCAGCTGTAAAATTGGAATCAACATATGCTATACAACTTTGCAACCTGGTTCTAGGAATGCTTCATGAAAACCCAAACATCTGAATTTTTCACAGAAGGGATCTTCATGTTGCAGTTTTCTCTCCACATAATCAGTGGGATTGTAACTGCCTAATAAAAAGCAGGATTTTCTTTCCTATAGTTAGATACCTCAATGACAAGGAAGCAGAATTTGTGTACCTATGAGTTCTCTAGAAACCAATTTTAGACCCCAAACCACTAACACTACAGCATGTAAAAGAGCTAAAAGAAAAATGTTCTTCCAAAAACAGCTTATTACTAGTAAAAAAAAAAATTAATTACAGGAGGAGCAGAACACTACCCATAATGGAAGTCAAAGTTCCCTCCTTTTGACTTTTTTTTAAGCATCTTCTATCTCACGGAAATAATAGATACCATTTCCTCATCTCCCGATTGTAAGGTAAGTGAAAGAATGAATAGGAAATTATGTCAAGCTTAAAACCTTCTTTTCCTTCAGCACTCACTATAACTTCATACACTCTGGTCTTATGCTCTATTATTTTTAAATTAGCAACAGATCTTATTCATAGTTGGTGAAATATATATGAAAAACACCCAGCAGATTTTATAACGCAACATCTTTATTTCCCTTCCCCTTCTCTTCTCTGCACCAGAAACTCAGCTTGCTTGGGACTGTGACCAATTACCTTCCCCAAGGAATCTGAAACTCATTCATTTTAAACTGAACAAAGAATTATTCAATGCCATATAATGCCTGAGAAATAAACAGAACTTAAAACAGTTTACTTAATAATTTAAATGACCTTTAAAAAAAATAATAAAAAAAAAGAAAATCGCATCCAAGAAGTTGACAAAAACATGTGAAATAATTTGAATATTTGGTTCAGACCACGATACTGTATTTTCTTAACCATCGCCACAAGGGCATTGGTGAAGCAGCCCAAAAAAAGGCACGGTTCATAAGTGGCACATTCAGTATTATGTATTCAAAAGTCCAAGGTTTCTCTTTTAAATTGATACTTTTTAAAATATTTTGTTTGAACACCTACAGATTTAAGAGATTAGACCTCTGTAGAAAAAACAGATGTGCGATGTGATGAATGATGAAATATTTTACACTAAAACAAAAAGTAAAACCAGCAAAATTTCTAATAACAAAGCTTCAGGATACAAAATCACAAATTTAACCATCAGCTTGCTCCCAATTTCTTATACAGTCACTCACCTCCCTCCATAGTTCAAAACTGTTTACTTTTATAATGTCTGCAACACACTGAAAAGCCTAAAGAAAAAGAGTACCTGAGAAATTCTATTCAGTCAGAGATTAGGGGGGGAAACGGGGTAGATACACGGCGTATGCAGAGGAGGTTGGAGATCAAAAAAAAATCAGATCTGAATTGGAGAACTACAGTTTGCAAGTCCATGGGTGCAGTACTATGGCAAAAGACTCCTCATTTTCTCATTCTCATGAACTCTGGTTATTAAAATTTTATTCGTTTACACCAACCAGCAAGTAATCCATAGATTAGACTCACATTTTCAATGACTTACTTGTGTACAATGTTACACTTAGGTAGAGACGGTCATGCACGTATTACGACTTACTAAGAAGGTGGTGTGAAGAATTGTAATTTTTTTTGCATGAAAAAGAAAAAAAAAACCAACAAACCATTTGGGAGCAAAAAAGGCAAAGCTATCAGTGCTTTATTTTTTTTAACTTAGGAGCCTGTTAGCCTGCAATGCCAGAAGAAAATCATAATGGAAAGACACGTGTGTTCATCATGCACAGCTTGCCCTTCTTGATGAACTCCTGAAGCCCACACAAGCAGCCTCTGACTGACACACTGTCATACCACTTGACCAAGAGCATCGCAAAACAATTAATCCTCAGGTAATTCTACACTGTTAAGTCAGACAAAGATAAAAAAGAACTGTAATTGAGATGTTTTCAGCAGACGCATTATTGATTTTTTTGCCATTTTCATACAAGGACACATTTCTGAGTCAAAAAAGTACTTTCCATACAAAGCAGTCCAAGGTTAACACCAGCAAGGCTTGTAATTTGAATATAGTGATAAAATCCACTAATATGTTGCTTGTAATTATTGAAAGAGCTATGGCTCTATTACACAGTGTGTAAATGTGCTTGCTTCCACGGAGAATATAAGTGGGTTTTTTGGAAGCCGAAGAGCTGTGGTGCCAGGGATGAACACGGCCCTGCTGGGGACAAGTGCCGGGAGGTGAGTCCCACGGGGCTGGTCCCACCGCAGCACCTGGGAATTGCCGTGGCAGCAGCGCCCGTGGGCAGCCAGGCTGCCCTGCAGGAGGGTGTGCCCGAGGGCCAATTCACCCCGACAGCAAACCAGAGCTTTAGCTCTGCATTCCTCTGCTGGGGGAACACACACAGCAAAGCTCTAATGAGGACACAGGGCTAACGAGCCAGCCAGGACTAGAGGTGCCAGACCACTTTCTTGGTTCAAGTCTCTGCCTGGGGAAACACTTTATTTTTTAACAGAATTTCAAACTCACAGATCTGACAAATAACTGTAAATCCATTACAAAGTCTTCAAAAAAAAAAAGGCATTATACTATATATCATACAGGTATATAGTATACAGACACTCATAGGGATATAAAAGGGAGACATACCTAAATTAATAAAGATGAGACCTTTTGAATGAGGCACTTTGAAATGAGTATCAAACTTATGCCACCAGATCTCAGTGATGCTTACTCAGCTGACATAATTACCTCAATGCAGCATGGCTAAATATGATTTTCTGGAATTGTTAAATAACAAAAAATTTCAATACTAACAATAACCATTAAAAATTTATCCTGACATTAGACAAGACCCCTAGTCAACAGTCACATTTACAGTATCCAAGATAAATTGCAGCAACACTCAGAAAAAAGGAAGTATGGATATGCTGGGGAAGTGGGGAGGTGACAGATACTCAAAACAGCTTCTCTGCATGTACAGTGCACTCATGCAAATCTTGCATCAGCCATGCTCTCTTATAGAAAGCATTGCTTCAAAATGTTCCTGGCCAACTGAGAGTTACCAGCTACCAGTTCATTCAGCATTCTCAACTGCTATTCTTTCCTTAAAAAATGATACACAGAAATGTATACCTGCAGATAGATTAAAAAAATGACTATACCCTTCAAGTTCATGATCTATGTGCAGAATCTTCTCTCTTCAGTAATGCTAAGTTAACCATTGCTCTCCTATTTTGGGTTTATGCTGTTGCCTCAATAGAAATTCCACTTTAAAAAAATCAATCTATTCTACTGACAGTAGAAATTTATATGCCTGCACTTGCATTTGTCAATACACAACACTCGAAGCTTACCTAGTAATCGGTAGTACTTAGATGGCAGTCATCAGAAAAGCACAGAGCAAGGAGAAAACCAAAACAATCCAGCTTTCAAAAGGATGAAGGAGAATTTCTTTCAGAAGCTGGTGGGTAAAGTTACTCCCCAATAAAATGCAAAAATAAAAAAAAAACAGAAAGAAAGAGTGCCAAGTTTCAATATCAAAGATTTATTTCCTGATACAGACAGCAGAACAATAAGAGGAAGCAATTCCCTTGCACCTCCTCCTGCTCTCCCCACTGCTCTGCTGAAAAAGAGGCCCAGGATACAGTCAGGACCCACAGTATCTTTGCCTTCTCTGTTCTTCCTGCAGCCACAGCAGATTCCTTCACCCTTTCCAACTGTAGCTATAAAATACGTATTTCAGCATTTGAAGAGTTATACAGTGTGTTGGGGGTTTGGCAAATTCAAAAAAAAAGATCTCTTTGCTCCACTAAATTATTTTTTGAACGTGCAGAAAAGGGTGTATTCTGTCCAGGACACATTTTCACTGCCTTTATAGGTTACTACTTCCAGCTGTCAAAGCAAATTCAGAAATAAAACTAATCTCTCTTAAAAGTAAATTTTGTCTTCTTAGCTGGAATCAGGTTCTTTGCTTCTGGTAAATCTCATTTACTTTAATTCCAATTATTAGATATAAGAGAATATTGCTTTAATGACCTTTCATAAAACTTCTTCCTCTTAGCAGCTATTTTTAAAGCCCAGGAATTAATTACAATTCTTGGTTACCTCAATCATATGTGACTAAGACTGTGGTTCCTAATGCACTTCTGCACATCAGTTGGCAGGAACCTGAATGCCTTTGCTCACAACGGCAGCCAAAAGTTTGTTCCTAGTTATTACGAACATATTTTTAGAATATATGTTATTTCAGATTCTCTTCCAATAGCTAAAGCTTCAAGAACGGTAGTGGAAATAGACACATTTATCATGCTTGGCAAAAATTTTGTTTAAAAAAATGAATTCTTTGCTCAAATATTATTTGCAAGGAATAAAAATCCATCCTAAGCGTTCCCATGTCCTGGCTAAACACCCACTGTAGTCAAAATGAAGAAGTTTAATAAATGAAACAAAAATACTGGATATGACATGTTTACTACGCTGTGTCTCCAGCAGGTCTGTAACCTCACGTGTAATCTTGATGCAATTTCATTCCAGTTTTTAGGCTAAAACTGCCTCCAACCTGGACTGCCTGTAACACTAGGAAACTTTACTCCACCCAAAACCATGCTTATAGAAATAGCCCTAGACTAGTTTCAAGACTAAATCAGTCTTTTTGCAAATTGTTTTTATTGAACTAGTCAAAATCAGTTCAGATAGCTCTGCTGCATTCCCTCCCTGTGTAACAGTATAGTCTGTCATGTACTATCTAGTGAAAGCAAAAATAAAATTTGAAGAAAAAAGACTTTTTTAACAACAAACACTGCCTGGTTGCACTGAGGAAGAGGGTCTGAGCCAGCTTAGGCCTGATCTGGGTGGAGCTGGGACCAGATTACTTCCAGAGGTCCCTTCCATTCTAAATTACTCTGACTTTAGTCTAGTGACCAATCAGATACCTTGTCCAGATATAATTTGTATTATATATATTTATAAAGAAATGCTTGAAACCAAGCCAATTTTTCTGCTGAGGCCAGCTGTTCAATTTTGATAGTGCAACTCCACATTTCCTGGGAGTTTCTATAACCTACAGATAACATACATCAATCAGGCATGTTAAAGATTCCACACTGGCCAAATATTTACAGCTACTCTACTTCCATGACCTTTGTTGGTAGTACTGTTCTTTTCACACATCCTCTGTTCATGGAGCTGAACTGATGCAGCTATTTTTCACTGCATCTGCACAGAGCTGATAGTCACTATTTGCTCCTCCTTGCAACTGTGCATCAGCCTCACTGCACAATCTAAATCCACTGGCACATGACTCACTCCCCTGACACCCCAGAGGAAGTAAGGTTTAACCCAGGCTTCAGCAGCATCTCAGTTACTACTTTTCTATGCCCCATAAACAGAAAAAAATTTGCAGATGGACCTCTGTGCCATGTGCAAGGCAGTGACTGAGTAAATTCTATAGTTTTTTAGCTCATTCGAGGGACAGAAGAGGTGGGAGCAGCAGGGCAGCCCACACTGAAGATTTAACCCTAATGCTAACCTGGGAGCATTCCAGGAGCACATCCCAGTGGAATTCCTGCCCTCAGCCCCCAGACTGTACTGCTCACTAACAGAGGCAGCCTAAGACCCTACATTGTTTGGGAAATGCACATTCCTTTTCTAAACTCTCATTTATTTCTATACAGATGTCCATAGACAGGACAACTTGATCTACAGTGTATACATAGGTCTTGGACCCAAAAACTGAGTAAATGCATGTTATATATGAATATGTACAACACCTATCAACACTTTTGCTACAGTGGTGTTTTTCATATTTCCCAAGAACAGGCTATACAGCTCAAACAGATTTTGACTCCACACATCACAGAAATGCCATGTGACTGAACAGCAAATTGTAACTCAGGCAAGTTACTTGTAACACACTTCACTAGTTCAATGAAACCATACACTCTGTGTAGTTGTGTCCCTGCTTACCGTAAATGTGCATCTGATTTCAGACCCGTGAGGAAATCCCTGGTTTGAAAGGGGGAGAGATTACAGTGGAGATGAACCACATGTTTGTTTGTATTAGGAAGTTCTAACACTGTAATCCTATGCCCACTTGACATGTTGACATTGTTATGTAAAGTGATTGTTTTTAGTTTACAAGCTGCTGTACACCCTATTCCTAATATATTCCCACAGATGTGTGGTTTAACTACTGAGGAACCTAGAAACACATTCCTGCCATTTCTCTTATAACCATCAACTTTGTTATTTCTTGACTCTCTTATATATCATTGGCGCTGTAAGTGCTGATGCACCTCAGGTAAGTCAAGTCCAATTTCGCAAGGGTCGTTTATCATATTTACAAGTATCTACATTTTTTAATGCACGGTCAACTTCTTATCCATCAAACTTCTATTAACATTTAACTGAAGTAGAACAACTGATGTTTTTCATTTTTTATGTATTTGCATGACTATTAAGTGCATGTATTTATATATCTGCACAACTTACACAAAGTGCACATGCATATTTATATACATACATATATATACACAAAAAAACATTTCTGCACATCTGCCTCAGATTCCTAAGGGCTTATGTTTTTTTCTTTCCTACAGCCAGGGAAAATCTATACCCTCAATTAACATCAAATGGATCTGAGGGTGCACAGACATGATATTTGTTCCAAACTAAGCACCTTAAAATGGAAAGAGATGATATAAGTATAGATCTGTATACACTGACTTTTTGTTAAAATATCTGTGAAGACAGTCATAGTTCAAAGATTCCACTTGACTTACTCAAACTTTGATGGAGGCAGCCTTTTGGCCTGCTGCATTAATTAAGGGAAACGCCCATTTCCTAATGCTGATGTGGCACTGATGAGATGCGATGTGCAGGTGGCCTCTGCAGAGCGTGTCTCACCTGGACACACCAGTGACCTTCTAGTCCTTTCACTGGTATGACGGGAATGGGCAATTCCCGCTCGGATGCCCGAGGCTCTGCCAGGGCACTTGCTGTGCTGCCCACTCACATTCCTCTCCTGTTTCTCCCTGCTGTCATTACAGAGCTTTGGGAGAAGACACGCTGCGCTTGCCTCACCAAATTTTTGCTTATACATTTTTTTTTTTAAATTATGGAGAGTGTTTTTAAAATTCTTGGTCATCATTAAGAAAAATCAAGAAGAATCACTTATCCTACACTAACAATTATCTTAATAATCACTTTTGACTAAAAGGCAAGATTTCACTCCTGCTGTTCTACAGACATAGAATAGTCACAGTATTGTAACTAGTGAAAATTACAGTGACAACACCTAAATACACCAAACACTGTTCTCATTGACTCTGTGTGGCCTCCAGGTGGTGAGCTCCACTCTACTAGACCTAGCAGAGATTTGTAACACTGAGACAAGCATCTGATTTCTGGTTCAGCTTGTGACTGAAGAAAGGAAGAAAAAAATGACCAGTCATTTTGAGATAATGTTCAGTTAAATAATTACATTCTAGGAAGGCAAGATGTGACACATGTAACAACACTGCATTACCTTGAGTCCAAGAATCTGAACTACTTAACTCATTTGACTTCATAAAAATAGGCACAATTCCTGAGAGTGTACTCAGAATAAGGAATTCCTCCCACAAAATTAAAGGCTTTCTTTGTAGTCATGCAGTAATTTTTCTGCCTGTATTTTGACACTAGAACAAAATTTAAGACCACCAGACAGCAACCATTTGTGGTGAATGAAAATTCATTTTCATTCCACTGAAGGGCATCAAATATCTCCATTAAAGAATAGTAGATTTATTTGTTAAAGGATTACTATTAATAATTATTTTATAATTATATATTAAGGATATTTTTAAAAATCTCCATTCCAAATTTCTTCCTGGTATTCAACCTGATGATGCTTTTGTTTAAGCTAATGTAATCGTTAATTTAATTGGTGTAAATGCAAAAACAAGAATCAGAACCAAGCAGCTGAGATTTCTTTTACTAATGGGAATGTTTATATAGTACTAATATATATACAAATACATACACTTAATGGTCAAGAAGATCTGAATAAAAACTCACTAGAACAGAAGGGTAACTGATGAAATGCAGACAGTTATCCTTAATTTTTAGCCACTTAGCAGAAGCTAAGTGACTCTGCCAAGTCTCCAAACTCAATCTGCCACCTTGGGTTAAAAAAAACTCCAAACACAAAATACAACAAAATAGGGCAAAATCCTACTAAAAATAAGTTAACGTCTCCTGGACAGCCTGTAGCATCAACAAACAGTGCAGAGAACAAAGACAGATAAAACTCAGTTGGGGCAAGCATGGGAAGGTGTCAGACAAGCCATAACGAGTAAACCCCAAATTAAATGCAAGATCTAACTACAGGCTCTTGATAGACTTCCAGTAAAAAGTTACTTGGTAGTCTTAATTAATCAGACTGTGAAAACTGTGAACAAAGCAACCAAATAAAGTGGTATTCAGTAGCAGAGTCTTCCCAGTAGTTCTTACTGCACTTCCATGAACAGGTAAAATGGTTATTCTTGGAAGCAAGGACAATTTCAGATTCCTGAAGGCACAGTAGGGCAGAAGTTAAACATCAGCTGTTCTGTCACAACTACAAGCACTTGCCCATCCTTTGACAATCTGCAGAAACTACAACGTAATCTTCTCCTCCCTAACTGCAAGGAAAACTTTAGAGGAGGAACTGCTTGTGCAAGTAACACACAGTGAGTTACCACTGAGCAACCCGCAGCCAGAAAAAACACCTCTAGGACTGTCATTAGTCAAACATCCACGTCTCACATAGATTTTGGAAGTTAACCGGGTTTTGGGGAACCTATGAGCACCAAGTGCCAATACCTTGCTATTTCTCAACAAGTATTTTTAATCACAGCCACAGGCCCCTTTTCCAAGACCTCCAACCCACATCCTGGCTTTCTATCTTTGTTTTGTTACAACCTGGAAAACACACTTCTGTTCAGCAATTACACATTCAAACACAGGCTCCCTTGTTCTTCATTATTTTGGGAGATACAACCATTCACCAACGGAAGAAAAACAGTTTTCAACATGCCCAACTTGGTGAGGTCCTGATTTGGCAGGGAAACGCTGCAACATCGCTAAAATCCACAGAGGTGGGTAAATTAGGTCCAATCCAGTCACCACCTCCTTAGTAAGAATAGATCCCAATCTCTCAACCTGAAAAGAAGAAACCTAGTATGTTAGGAAGAGGTTCACTAGTCTAAGGTTACCTGAGAAGATATACTTGAAAAGTAAACTCGAAGGCTGAAGAGGAAAACAAACTATGAAGCAATGAGAATAAACCCAGCTTATTATCAAAGGCAGCTGTGGATACCTGTTGAAGTCAGTCCGCCCCCTTCCACTCCAGCCACGTGCAGCCCAAGCTGCCAGCTCATCTGGCCACGCAACGTTGCAATATGATGTACAGAACAGCTCAGTCATTCCAGAAACACTGAATTACCCAGAAAGCACTTTGTGTACTCAGGTCAGTACAACACTGTTATCTCCCTTACAATAGGCCATACTGTTTATACAAAGTCAGCTCTCATGCACCAGCCATCTATTTATTTAGCAAGATCAGCTATCACTGTAAATAAATTTCCCTGCAAATAAGAAACACAGCTGCTCTAAAATCCACTTAAAACTCTTTCCTGCATTCAGCATTTGGACAAGCAGCAGAACAGATAAGAATAGTAAAAAACAAAAGTCACCAGCATATCTAGTGACACACTGAAACAGTCTTCACTTTTAAAATGTTTATTTACAGTGTTTATTCAATGGTTATATCTAGTTAAATATGAACCCTTAAGTTGAAAAGTATCACAAGAAAAGCTCACAACTGCCATTCAAACTGTATACTACCAGGAGGATATGTAAAATATAAGACTGAAAGGTAACTCCTAGAATCTGTGCTAGAGGTTGGCTATTCCATGAGTAAAAACACACAGCAAATATGAATGCTGCTTATCAGCTCTGTAAAAAGCATTACAAGAGCAGAAGTTGAGCAAACTTGAAGTTTCCTATAACTTTTATCCTAGAAAGACACACCGAGAGGTCTCACTAAGCTGAAGTCACCCAACACAACCATCCACAGGGCGGCTTTCCCGACTCCTCCTGATAGATGAGGAGGTTACTGCCGTGCTGTCAGGGTACAACACCTGCAAAAGATCACCTTGGAACACCCCAGCTGGGCACAGCATCTGCAATACAACTCGATTATAAAATCTTATGGAGATTTCAACTGAAATTAAGTGGTTTCCAGACAGACTTATTTCACCATACAAAACTAATACTGGTTGTAGAAGAACTTTTCTTCCTAAATCCAAGCACCACAAATTAGGCTGTTGGCAGGTCTCTGAGTAAGCGCTGCGGATGTGGAAGAACAAGAACACAGAGAGCACTAAAGCACTGCTCATTACAGATTCTTCTCACTCAAGTTATTTTATCCATTAATCTTTCCATCTAGTATTTTAAATTTGAAACTCAGCAAGTCAATCCCTGTAACACTCCAGGGAAGGCTGGGAAGGATCACAACACCAAGTTTGGACACGGGGAGAAAAAAGGAAATGCAAGGGAAGCAAGCACTGCCTTCTGCCTGTCTCAGGTGAGGGTGTGCCCAAGGATGTCATGGCTCATTTATAAGCAGGTAAGAAGTATCAGGTCAGACTGTGACCACAATGATGACACCTGGTTCTAAACAACTATCTGTATATACATGCACACTGGGGGGAAAAAAAAAAAAAAAGAAAGCTCTGTTAACGTTTTCTTGTTTGGTTTTTTGTTTTTGTTTGGTTTTGTTTTTTAAATGTTCATATTCAACAATCTCTAAGCAATAAAGAACTACAGTGCATTTTCCCAGAAGGTTGTTTAATAAATCACAGTAAAGCTTTCTGAAGCCCCAAGTCAAAAAGCTTAAATGTTTAGGATGAGACCAAAAAAATCCTGATGGCCTTCAAGTTTATTTGAAAGACAGATTACAGAATATTATGTAAGGCACAAATCTCAGAACTATTCCCCATTGTATTTACAAATATTATCAAGTTTTACAAGATCATGAATTTTCATAAAAAGTGACATTTTCAAAAAGCTTTTCTTGCTTTAATCCTCCTCCTTTCTTTTGATAGGATTAAACGCTGAAATGGCAGGCTGTTAAATAAGCACACTGAAATGCCAACTGCGAGGCATTTAACTCCATGTATTTACAAATTAACATTTCACAGTTGCTTTAAATTTTGACATTATAGTTTAGTTTAGTATCTTCAGGCAACTCATTTCAGAAGGTGCTGGATTTGATTTATGTTATTTCTCATTTTACATTCATATGTTATGGCACTGGAATACCTTTAGGTTTCCCTTAATCCCGGATAAAGGAAATTTAGTTTTATGAAAGACTGAGAAATATTGCTTTGTTTTTATGAACAGGTGCCAACGAGCCTGCCTAAAGCAAATTCAAAGTCATCATTAACTTTACCTATAAAAGGCCATATCCATCAAGATAACACCACCAGAAGAAGTAGAGCTCATGGCCTATATATCTGTAGGTACAAACACACATTTAAATCCCAAGTGCAATACTGAAATGTGGTGTCATAGGTATTGCCCTTCAGTTACTTCAGTGCTGACCACAATGTTCAGAATGACCTGGAGAAAACATCAAGTAGCGTTCCTAAAAAAAGTGGTGGAATGCTTAATTCTTTAATTCTTTTTATTATTAGGTTACTCCAGAGGATATTTGTGTGCTCCTGAGACAACTGCTGCTGATGGGCTACTAGCTGTGGCATTTTAGATGGAAATTGTTACTTTGCACATTATGAAATGCAGTTTCTGTATTGCTAAAGTTAATATTTACAGAAGAGGTTTAAAAAAAAAATTATAATAAACCCCCCTACCGACAACAAAAAAGCCCCATCACTTACTACCTGTAAGAATATGAAACTGTGGCTATTCTTACAGCACCACTGAAGAGAAAACTTAGAACAGATACATTTCTGTTTCCAGTTGAGCACCTCTCCCCATTACTTTATATTCATAAAACCAATAAAAAGCACAAGCCATTTACAGTCTGTGCCTCCTGGGTTTAACAGTATTAGAAGATACCGATCTCTTTTCAAGAGTTTCTACCATTTGTAGAAAACCAGTTTATCTGTCAGAAAAATCCGTGTGCAGACCAAGGAAACATGACTACAAAGGTCTGCAGGGCAGTTCATGAGAACCAAGATTCTCGTTTCCATACAACCACATTCTTGCTCCGTGCTCCTGTGCAGTGCTGAACCAGGCACAGGGGCAGTGCTCGCCCTGCTGAGGACCGCTGGGCACTCCCAGAGTGCCAAGGCACTGCACCGTCAGTGCTCAGGGCTGCACAGCCACCGGGGGCTGGCATACTGACACCTCAGGCTCAGTTCTCGGGCCATTCTCGTGCCACCTCTAAGGAAGGTAGACATATTTTCCTTGTGTGCACAGAGAAACTTTGACTTCTACAAACAAAAAGAATTGTTCTGTTCTTTCCTTGGAGCACATTTGTTTAGAGTGAACCCTGGGCCTTGTTACACGTGGTGAGGCTCTTGCTGCTGACGTTACCTGTGCCAGCATTTATGCATAGCGTTGTGAAAAAATAACATGATTTTTCAGCAGAAATCAATCTGGTATTGCTTACTGGCAGTTCAGTGGACATAACTATCCACATTTACGACACAGCCTCCACTTAATATCTACAAACATACATCTAGTTATTTAGACATGTCTAATTATTTACCTGCAGAACACCTGTTTAGTGATCCAATGCTGCTAATGCTAATTACTACATCGTATCCATACATAATTTTTACATAGCAGTGCACTGATAAACATTAACTCCAGCAACATGTACCACTAAATTAAGATATTTAAGAATGTTTACATGTTTAACATGGGATTGTGCAAAATCACCTCTCTGCAGTCTTACTGGTGTTTCGGATTTGATAAACAGAGGCCTGAGACACCTTTGTTTTGTAACAGACACTTCAATAATGCTCCAGATATATTCACTAACACAGCACCTTTTTTCAAAATCAATTGTGACACCCACTAATATTCCATAAATAATGGGATCAGATTAAAGTCTCGCCAAAATTCAGTACAATGTATTAAACCTGCCTGATCTTTTATCAGTACTACTAACACAATAAACAGAATGAAAACATCAGAGTATGGAAAGTTATGAGAATTTTCCTCAGGAGCACTGCAGAACATAGTCGCAATCAGAGGATATATTATCATGCCTTTGTGAGGCCTGTATAAATTAGACCCTCTTCAACCAGAATATATCTCTCATATTTTCAGCTTAGACTACCATTTCTCTTCTGTAGTTTCTGAAGTTGTTATTCATTCCAACAACTTCATCTTGAGTAAGCATTGCACATGTGTGCATTAAAATAAGGATTTATTATTACTGCCATCAGGGGCCTCATGGTTAACACTGCTTTAGGGCTAAAAATCACGAGGGATACAAGTAAACTTTTTGTTTGGTAAAACATCACCATGTTTTTTTCTTTATAAATTGCTATTTAACTCTTCACAGTTGCAGTTCCTGAGAAAAAAAATAACTAAGTTCCAGTGCTAAATGTGTCAGCAACACTTTTGTTGTTGAGGATCTTTGGCAATACTCCTGCCACTCTGTGGGACGCCCTAACATTTTGTAACTTAACCTGCATATTTAACCTGATTTACTAAGGAAAAGATTTCCACCATTTCTCTACATCTGTTGAATGTAAGTTGAGAGCAAAAAGTAGTTCTGCAAGTTTCTAATTTTCCTCTTCCATACGAAGATTTTCCAAAGCAGGATTTTAAGACCAGCCACCTGCCCAGTGGCCTGAATTCAAGGTGGTGGAGCACAGTGAATTCCTGAGTGCCAGCTGAGCCAGAGACGCAGCAGCTCGGATCAGGAGGCCCTGCCCTCTGGCAGTGCTCACACAGTGCGTAACGAAGGACTGCAGCACAGACACAGAGAAACCCTCCTGTGCAATGCAGGCCAGACTACTCACAGCTCAGAAACGTTTGAGAATTGCCATTGCATTTAACAACCTGCCATTGTATTTCAGAGGCTGAAACAGAAGATGAGTTTTTGAGAGTCTCAAACTGAGTTCTTTTCCATAGTTTCAAAAAGAAGCCATTCCACCCTCCAACAGTTTAGTCCTACTGCCACCTGCTGTCACAAACACACACGTACCAGTGCCACGCCGTCACAAACACACCCACCAGTGCCATGCTGTCACAAACACACCAGTGCCATGCTGTCTGCACAGCATTTTTCTTTTCCTCTTATCCAAAAGTAATCAGAAACTAATTTGTCCAGAAAAGTGTGCTGGAAAACCAGTGCACTGCCACCTTCACTGCCAGAGCATTAACCCTGCAGATTTGTGCATGGTTCCATACACAGTTTGTCCCCAGAAAGGGTCATTCACATGAGTAAGTATTAGCAGGATGGGGCTGGGTTTTTTTGGTTTGGCGTTTGTTTGGTTTTTAACCCCAGCAATATTGCTTCCTTCTGGAAAATTCTGAAATATTTATTACTATTATTAGGAAAGGACTAAGACTATGAACTGGCCAGACTTCTAAGGCTGAATTGCTCCTACTTTATACTTACATGATCATGCAAAAAGGCATTAAATATTCAGATTAAAACAAACTCAAAAGTTAAACAAAATTAAAAACTGCTATGTAAATGAGATTAAACTAAAAGGTCTGAAAAGAAATTACTCAAATCTAGTTCCTGCCTAGTGCTTCAATGAAGACTGGCAACTTCCAGAGTTAAGTGAACTCAGTAATTTCTCTCAGGACTCCTGGAATGCTTTCATGCCACCATCTCTGCTGGTGATGTGCTTCAGCAGCTTAAACTGACTGAAGCCACTGCCATCCCACCCCTCCTTTCTCCCTTCCACCAGCACCAGAGGCATCATGCAGGAAGGCAGCTTGGGGTAGAGGAGGGGCAGAGACAGCTCTGAGCTGCCCTCAGTTGTGATGGGGGGCTGCTGGGCTGCGCTCAGGAAGGCTCTTCTCCGAGGCGTTTCAGTCTGCACTGCAGGGCAGGCTCCACACTGCTCCCTGCCCGGTCACAGACCCCTTGGCACTCGAGTCACAGGTTCCTAGGACAGCACAGGTGAACCTCTACCCTCCCTTTAAGTTCTTCATTTCACTAAGAATGCAGCAGCTAAAAAACAAGCCTTCTGTCTGATGCTAAGCCATACACCCTTTTTGGCACAACATAATATACAGTAAGCTGGAAACAAGTGTCACAGCATCTGTTACGAGGATTTTAAAAACAATGCAAAGTGGAAGTTCACTGCAGAAAACTGAATGAGATGCTGAAATCCTGGATTCTTGCTGCTCCAGTGGAAAAATGATGCTGGTCTCCAAACACAACTCCAGTCACATATAACAAAGGCACGGGGCTTAAGCTAGTTGAACTCAGACAGCAGAGGGTAAAATGCAGGACAAACTTTTATTCTAGTGATTTCTTTACATGAAACCAACTGTTAACATGAAGTGTTTTTAAAGCTTCCAGGGTTTTTCTTCACTAAGTACCTTACTTATTGCTCAGCACAAGCCCAATTCAATTTGATTACTGCCACAATATCTCTCTAATGTAAAACTGAAAGGCTCTTTCACATATCACACCTCTTGTCTGAAGGAAAAAAAAAGGTCACTCTCACCCTCACACACACAAAAAAAGACAGACAATCTGTAGGCTGTATTCATCATGTTATCAAGTGTAATAATTAGTAAAAGATTAACTAACAATACCACCAATATTATTATTTTCTGTATTTGCAGAGCTTTGTAGAAGTGTTTTTCTTTAGCAAACAGAGTAGGATTCCCATGCTCTACAAACAAGTTGGAGACCCCAGGCAGTTGCCTACACTTGCACAGGATGCAGGGGAGGGGAGGCAGGCAGCCTCTCAGCCTCTCTGCTTGCCGTGCCTCCAACACCCCCAGCAGAAGGAACAGCTGCTGGCCACTCACACCCCGTGAACCTTCCTGACCACTTTCTAAGCACTGCCCCACCCAAAGGGAACGGGACTACCCAAATACATCCTTCACACCACTTGCTTTAATGCAGAGGGAGAGCTGACAATACGGTCAAACCAGGCACAGTTTCAAGCACAGCTGATAACTGAACGGGATGTTATCCACACATGCCAATTTGCCAGTGAAACACTTTGGGTTAAAAAGTAAATAACTGGTCTGCTATGTTTTGCTTTGGGTTTTTTTCCTGTTATATCACCCATTTCACTGTCTAGAAACAGTGTTCTTCAGGCAATGTATTAAGAGCTTAAGACAAACTGCAAGATGTAAAGATTATACTCTATTTTTTACCGTTTTAATAGAACTTCTTGATTTTTCTTCCCAAACATTACTGCTCAGCTCCATTGTGCAATGAACATTTGTTTCTCTTTCATAGGATCCAAACATAAATAACCTGAAATAGAAAAGCCCATAGTAAGAATTGCAATACTATTACACATACCCCAGATACTCACATATCCCACATACCATTCTTCTTTACACACTATTATTATTATAATCATCAATGTCTACTCATAGAGAAGTCCACACAGAACAGATTCCACAGGCACAGCCTAACACCAAAAGAAAGACACTGCCACCCATTGATGGAAGAACCCCAAAAATATAAAATATAAAAAAATTTTTAGCTAGGGTTTTTTTGTTTGAGTTGCGTTTTTTTCCTGCTCTGTGCCCTCTCTTCTGTTTTTTTAACAAAGTGTTCAATCAGCAGACTAGCATTTTTTCCATAAAGAATTATTTTTTTATTTTAAGAAAAGCAGCAATGGCTGCAAGAGTCTTCCATTTCAATCCTAAACTTCACAATGTACTGAAGCTCTTCTTGGTTTAAGAGAGCACTAGTGTAGATTAAAATTTAATCTAAAGTTTAACAGTTTACTACTGCTTATATTTATATTTCACTAAACTGGGATCGTCATATCTGTAATTCTTTGTAACATTCATAACAGAAGACTGGTTCTTCATGCACAACACCCTATTCCAGAAGGCTACAAAGCTTTTCAGGCAGGTATCAGTACTAGAAAAGAAAAAAAACCCCAAACCTATAAACTTCAGGCTACAGAACAGCAATCACAGCTTGTTCACAGCTTATCTCACAGTAGCTGAAACCAGATAAATATTTTGGAATAAAAATGTCAAACAAATCTTACTCATTTCAAAAGAGCTGTTAGATTTTAACTCCCTTCTAAACTTTCTACATACATTTGACATGAGCAGTTTCTAAGCTTCCATTCAAAGTATCTCATTTGTGATTGTGATGTTACACGAAACTCTTCAGATGATAGAGGCAAAAGCTGTCAGAAAAACATGTCAATTTTATCTGTTTATTTTGACATTGTTAAATAAAGTTTCTAGGTTAAATATTTATAACCAGGAAGTCCTCAGTCTGCCAGGTGTGGAGATCTGTAGTAAACACACTTTGAAAATTAAGTAAAGCTATTGAAAACAAGTTTCACCAACAACTAGAATGAGTGAAATTATCCAATTCAAGGGCAAACACCTCTCTGGATATGACACCTCTCAAGCTTGCACTGCAGCAGGGAGAGATAAATACATCTCTGTTTTCTATGTCCCTCTAGGAAGCATTTATTTCACTGGTTTTCAGCTGCACACAGGAATCCTGGGGCAGAGGAGAGGGGCAGATCCTGGCTGGGTTGGTACCCAGCACACCTGACTGACAGTCTGCTGGTTTTGGCTCAGGATTTGGGGCTGTATCTGTAGGCCCACCTTCAGAGGGACAGTGACATCCTCCAGTGGAACCCTGCCAACAGCAGGTGCCACGCCCATTCCCAGCCTGACCTTCAGCACTATTGATACGATTACTGTAGTCAGAAATCCAGCCTCAGAACCAACCAATTAGATACTTTGGATAGGACTAAGCTTGTTCAAGGTTACTTGAACTGACAAGCTCATCCCTTGTTTGCTTATTTTTAAACCATCCCCAGCAACCCTCTGTGGCTTTTCTCTTTTGCTTTCAGTAGTTGCTTTTGAGCAAAACAGGTTTGCCTCAGTGTCTCACTGATATCAGACAATTCATTAAAGCTTTTCAGCTGATCACTGGTTGCACACATTTCATCTTCTGGTCACTTAGACACATTTGCAGGGAATTTTCCAGGGGTACTTATTATCCCTTGAAAATATCAGCACAGTAGCTATTTAGCTGTCTTGTACTGGATGGAAGAACAAGGATATGAAATAGCTCAAAACAGGAATAAAACAATTTCCAGCCAGAACCGTAACATAAAAGTCACAAAAAAAACCAATGAGCCATATTGAGATTTCACCTTACAGCAGGTTAGGAGCAGTCAGCTGGAAGAAACACAGCAGAGACAGCCAAACTACACATCTAAATTTTAAAGAGCTCTTCATGTTGGAGTCTGGAGTTCAATTTCCAATTTCAGAAAGACAAAGGGGACATTTTAATTGCTGCTACACAAATTCTTGTCTGAATAGTTTCTCCATTAACATGCAGAGGCACTGTACTCTGTGAGGCAGCTGCAGAAAAAGGCTGACATTAAGCTTGTGCACCCAAACTATACGTTAAAGAGATCTCCATATCCTATAGATTGACAGTTTGTAAATCAGTATGAAGGACGTATGAAAGACATCCTGAAACAAAGTTTATAACCCCAACTATAACTAAATCAATAAAGACTTGTGATTAAATTACCACCTCAGTAATTTAAATATGCACACAGAGAAAGAATTTCTATTCCTTCCCCAGTTATAAATGGGATGGTTCCCTAGAGCAAGCATAAGATAGAAGAGAGTGATTCAAGAGAGTACCTGTGACTATCAAAACAGTTGCGGTATTTTACTAAAGAAATATCTTAGGAAAATTTCCTTGTCCACAAAAGTTATCTATTGGGACAAATGCTAATTTAGAAAGTCCACTTTACAGCACAGTATTGGAAGAGTATTCTTGCCTAATATAAAAAGATACATGGGCTTTAAGAATTTCTGTACAGTGCCTCTTTTAAAAAAAAAAATATAACAATTTAACAGAATGTTGCTTTGTTCTTCCCTTTTCCTTAAAATTTAAAGATAATTACAGATAACAGGATTTTGGCAATAATTAGGTTCTGTGAGGGCACTGTGCTTGTTGAAAGTGTAAATTTTTGTACAGGCCAGAAAAAAATCTGCAAAACATATTCCTTATTATTTACACCTAAGTTCCCACCCTTTTGTTAATTTAAAAGATGTGCAAAATTTAACTCTTCTTTCAACAGCGTGACAGCAAGAAAATTACTATGCTCAAGCTTGCAATTAGAAAAGAAACAAGTGCAAAAAGTACAGATATTTGGTCACATGAACAATATGATTTAATTAAACAAGCCATTTATAGCATACAAAGAGCTTGCCAAATGTTTAATCACTATAGTTTCACCACTGTTTCCCAGACTTAAGCAGCAAAACGCTATTACCAGATGGACTACAACAAGAATTCTACTCCAAATTCTGATCAGAAGTCAAAGAACAGTTACTACTGAGACAACAGAAAGCCTTCTGGGCACTGAACAAAACTGAAAACCACACAGAATTTCAAGCGATCGTTCATCCTGGAACAAGAATGGAAGAATGACAGATGTTCAGGTCCCAGTGGCAGACACAAGCTCCCTGTATGTCAGCAGGCAGTGCTGCCCCACGGAGAGCTGGCCCAGGGAACCTGCACACCACACAGAGAGCTGGGTATTGTATATGTCTTCTGTTGCTACCAAAATCCTCTATGTGTCCTTCAGCTTCTACCTCATCAATATCTTCAGGTGCAAAGTAAGCAAGAACATTGATTTACTCACAGAGGGACTCTACGGACAGTTGTAGTTTAGTTCAAAAAGAGGATGGGACACCTGGAAGATCTGGGGAATTACCATGGGACCAATAGTCAGATGTGTAGGCTGAGAGGTGCCAGTGGAGACAATTTTCATATGCGTATTTTGAGAACTTCCAAGCTGCATAAAACAGATTAAGTCAGACCCAAAGCTTAAAAGGCCTGACAAATCAGCAACTGCTTCCTCTCCCAGCCATCTGATAAGCATCTGTGACAGCTGAAAATGCTGAGAGGTCAGAGGATGATGTCAGCCTGAGTAATCTGGGTTCTGAATGCAAAGAAACACCACCAGTTAGATGTTGGTGATGTTACACAGAGTTTCAGACTGGGGAAGGACACAGTATTCAAAAGATTACTCTCCAAACCAAGAACAACCACACACAACTTAAGGTGGTTATTGTGGTCCTCTTATGATAAAAATGAACGCACTACTGTGCAAAGAGACACCAGAGTAGGACAAACAAAGAGGAAACACTCCTGGCAGGCAAGGAATGCAGACAGACATTTAGTATTCTTGGATCATTCACAGAGCACCCATCACAGAGCAAGGGAGACAGGTAAGCAGCAATTTTATTACAAAAAAATAATCACTGCTGTCACCATACAACTCTTAGAAGCAGAAGAATATCTTCTAGAAATCTGTAGCTCGGATAAACCACATTAGTACAGCAAATACAATTCAAACGGTTGTACAATGCTACAGAAAATAAGAAGTGCAAAGAGGAGTTGATACAGTAATAAAAGCAATGAAAAGAACAGATTTAAAAAAGGAATTGCTGCTGAAAAGCAGTTTAGTTCATAAAGAGCAGGACTGCACATGACTACATCAAAGCCTAAGCACTACTCGGATAAGATGGAACATAAACGAAGAACCAAGAGGTCTGACAAAAAACCCAAACAAACCAAGAGCCCACACACCTTCTCTCCAGCTTTGAAGAGAATAATTTTCTCTTTAATGAGTGAAGGAAATAGATTTTATTTCTTTCCACTACTTTATTCAAGACAAAGACAATAAATAATGCCTTATAAAAGTGATTTGGATTTATCTAAGTAAAACTGAGTGAAACAATTATTTCCCCTTGCTTACATAATACAGGAAGATAATTAGAACATTTATACTGTCTTGGAAAGAGACTCAATTTGGTGCAAAAAAACAACTCAACAAAACCAAGCAAGTAACCGGAGGCACAGATTAGCTTGTAACCAGGCAAAATTCCGAAGAAAGGCAAATGCTTGTGCTCACACAAACAAGTGCCTCAGAAACTAACTATAACTTTCATTTGTTCACTCTTATTTAAAAAAAGTACATTTCATGAGTAGAGTGCAATCACAACACCAAAGCTGCCACTTTGTGAATCAGAATGGGCCTACAGCTGTAATTACTACAAACTGAGAAAACACGGGTACTTTCTTAGTCAAGAATGAGCAAAAGTGCACAAAAATATACCTTGTACATTCAATTAATGTGACTTTTAGTCGACCTTCTGTCAATAGAAAATCCTGTATACAGAGGTCTCGATCTTCGTATTCATCAGCTGGAAATACTTGAAATGGAAAAAATGGCTTGAACCTGAAAAACACAGAACAGACTCATCTTAATTCAAATTACATAAAGAACACTAACACAGAGAAATATAAAAAAGGCAATAAGATTACAACAAATCTTAAACACTCCTAAAAAGAAATAATACCATTCCTACCTATTTATTGGTCAAAAGGAACAAGCAGGAGCTACTAAAGCTTTTTGAATGCAGCAGACTGGACAATATCAACAAAGATTGCTTCACAGGAACAGACTGAGTTATACTGATTAGTGCAGGTAATTTTGAGAAAGTGGGGAGCTGATAAAAATCACACAGCATGTTTACGATTGCAAACATATTTAACACAAAAGTCCTTTTGCAGTAATTATCTTACCAGGTCTTTAATTTCTAAGTTCATCTGCATAAACATCGTAGCACTGAAAGGTGAAAATATAATATGACCCTAAAGCTTAAACTTGTTATGACAGCGCTGTACTAGAGGACTGGTGCACCTAACAGACACTACACTTCAGTCACTGATTCTTCTCCCACTTGGTGAAAAACTTTCAGTTGCTCTTTTTAGCTGGTCCTCTTGAATTAAAATAAAGAATCAGGTATTCTAAATATTTGCTCCTGAGCTTCATTTCCCTCATCACAGCACATGATTTACAGGAAAAGCAGTTCATGTCCAAGATATTCAGTGTTTTACACACGTTATTTCAGCACACAATTGCCTCTCTGATTAGAGTATGCCGAGTTATAAATCACAATTTCATTTTGAAGTGCTAGTGCTGCAGTGTCAGCCACAGCCCCGACGGGAGGGAGGGAGGAGAGGCTGCACAGCTGCAGCCCCATCACATGGCTGACACAGCCATCCAACTGCTGGGCAACAACCCTGCAGAAAGGAGACCAGGATATGCACTAAAGTATTTGAACAAACTCTTCTTTCTGTCTTTATTCATTGCTCTCCTTTCCTAGCACTGCCTTGTGCCTCAGTCTCCATCCTGACACAGCCTCCCGCAGTTATTTCTGGCAAGGAGCCTTAGGACAGAGGACAGGAGCACCACAGCCTGCAGGATGGATCTGCCACTTCCTGAGAAAGAAGCCTTCCAGAAGGACTGTTTGCTCAACCATCACAGGCATCTGCTTGTCACATTCCGAGATCACAATACATTCAGGAAACAGTCACATGGATCTGAACTGAGGAGTTTCAGAAACTCCCATAAATAAGGAAGCATCCTTTAACTGTCAGCACACACTGGGGAGGGAGCTCAATGCTCCAAGTCAAGGGACTATGCAACAGCCTCGGATAGAGCCATGAGAAAGACATTTGTTTTGTTCTCTTTGTGAATAAACACAACTCAACACTCCAGCTCTTTTCCTGAAACCCCATTCAACTTCTAACTTTAATTTGGTTCCAAGTTTCTCCCTCATTAACTCCTTCAGGAAGAAAACCGTTTTGACACAGATCAAGTGAAAAAATTCAATTTTAAACACTTTATTTCAAATTTTTTTTTTTTAAGTCTTGCATGACACATATGAAACTATTAAATCACTCTGGGCCACAGTTTATGTTTATGAGCCCACTATAAACAACCAACTCAAAATATGCCTTGTGCATGTACTGCCTGGTCTGATATTTGACTCATATCTTCCTTTACAGTTCTTCAATAATTAAAGTAATAGTAAGAATGACAAGAGCAGGGAACATAGCAACAAGATGACCCCACGATTTTCATTCTACAAGAGTTGGTATCACTTCAGGGCCTGGTCCCCTCCCCACTCTGACCCACCTCCAGCCATCACAGCACACTGTGGCCTTCCCATTTCTCACTTCAAGCACAAACAAGGGTACCCTGTTCCTGTCAGGAGTGATTTTTACCCCCTGAATACACAGGCTTGGCTCAGATTTTGTTAGGTAAAACTAGACAAGCACACTGGAAAATAATACCAAGTTCTGAGTGAGTGAATAAATACTTGCATGTTTGAAGGGTTTTCAGCACAAATAAACTACTTTTCAGGTAGTACCAGCAATTGACAATACATCTTCTCCCAAAATCTATTTAAAAGAAAGATAGTTTTCCACGGGAACATCAAATAAGCACCATCCAGGGCCTCAGTGAGCTGGTATTTATAAGGTCTTTCCCTCATACATACACACCATAAAACAGCCTGCAGGCTATTTACCTAGAACACAAACCTGGACCAATCTATTTTCAATACTAAAAATAAGAACTAAACAAAAAAGCAAACTAATGGACTAAAGCATTCCAGTAAGGATGCAGACATATCCCCCTATCCATTCAAACCAAACCCATCATCCTCACCTAACTTCAGAACAAAGTGGTCAGCACACACTGCAAGCCTTTGCTGCACCACAGAATAATGCAATAATCCCCTGAACAAGCCATTTTCTTTCCTAGATTAAGACAAAGTTTACTATAATATCGATTTCTACTTTCAAAATATTTTTAAGAATTTATACAACAATGAATTAAAGAGGAATTAATTCTAAAATACCAATGCAGTAGCAGTCTCAACATCATGTTTAATTTACAATGAGCAATTATGTTCACATTCTTAACACAGTAACTGATTTGTAAAATCCTTCGCAAAAACCCCAACACATCACCTATTTCCATTGGCACTAGTAATGTACAAAAAGCTAAATGTCCCACATTAAATGCATTTTCAATGTTTGAGTGGTGCTCTGAAGCCTTCCAAATTTACATCATTGCACTCATCGATTTAAAGCAATTTACAGAGAGTTTGTGCATTTCCAAAATTACACACAGGATAAATTCCTATTTCATGCAGATTTCAGTTACATATTAGGGAACTGAAGTGCTGTCAGACTATTTAAGTACAAGACAACCCTATTTATTTGGGAAGACTTTCCCACTGGGAATGGGTGAGCTCTACAGGCCCAGAGAGGGACGGCTGGTAGCAGGGCAGGAGTTCCCTTGTGCTGTAGGGCACAGCGCTGTCAGCCACGCTGCTGCCAGTCTGCCAGCACAGCTTCTGCCACCTTCTTCCCTCGGCTGGGAAACCTGGGAGCTACCCCACCTCCTGCAGGCAGTCACCCAGGCAAAGCACACACTGAAGAGTGTGTTCGTACAGTTAGATACAAACGCCTGACAAAATCCTGCTTGGATATGCATGCTATTAGAAAAAAGTCTAAAAGTGGCTTATATTAGATGCTTATAGTGTGTTTTCAACTTGTTGTTAAGATACCAGAGACCCTCCACAAACTTAGCATCTTATTTGTCCAGAAGTCTGAAATTCAGATAGTACACTATTAAGAAAATGTTAGTTAAAACCTAGCCTTTCAGTTTAACATGGAGAGAAATATCCATCAATCAAACTTCATGTAAAATTTTAGCAACTGGAAAAAACCCTACAAAAATATTTAAAAGAAGCTGTGGAGTAGCAAGTGCTTCTCAACAAATACCATGAGATACGAACAGCCAAAAGTAGTCACTTCACATGAGGAATTAGGCCAGAGGATTACACTGAAAGATAATTAAGAAAAAGTTATTCAATTAATACACAGGATTAAAAGTATACACTGAAACAGCACACTGCTGAGCTCTTCCATATCCAAAGCACAGCAGCAATGCTCTCAGGCACTGCAGTCGGTGTCTCTCCTTCCTGGGAAGGACTTGCACACTCCATTCATGCCGTATTCGGGAGTCACTCCACAGGCTCAGCTGCTCTCAGTGACTCACTGCCCTCACCATCACCACCTCACTCATAGTCTACATCAAAAGTGTATCCAAAAACCCCCCAGAGCAATCAACTTTGTGCCATTCATTTTGAGTGCTTTCAGCCCCTGAATTCTATTCTATTCTTCCAGTTGCCAGCTCTGGAGGGAAGAGCTCACCTTGGAACAGGTCTGTAATTTGGTGGTTTAGTTTTAAAAATGTCTGACCTATCTTCCCATTAATTTGTATTCACTATTCTGTGATGACTGCTTTGGGGACCTTCAGTCAACCTTTAACAGAGGAGAGGATAAAATTCTTTTACACCTTAGTTTAATTAACCTATTACCTAAATTAACTGCTTCCATCAGTACCTAGTTAACAACAGTATTTTTAGTTGCATGAGGAAATCTATTGAGAACTGAGAAAAAAATATCAATTTCACTGGTATGAAACCATATGCTTCTGTTTCTGTTCATTGCATCAGTTAAGATTGTCCACAATCACAGTAAAAAGGCTCACCAATAAACTGTTAAAAGCTACATACAGACATGAATAAAACTCAAAAGCTCTTACTACTCCATCTCCTACTTGGAAAAGCAGGAAGATTTACAGCTTCATTTGTAAGTGCAGAAGGGTAGGATTTTGCAGAACTTCTGCTAAGAAGCACGAACAGTTTTCTAGAAAAAGTTCTGGGAAAAATTTTAAATTATTCTCTGGGTTTATAATGGAAGTTCGAGATTGCAAACAGCCACCTAAAAATTACTGAGTATGTGTTTAAGACCACATTCATCACTTGTATGATGCAAATTCCAGCATTAATACACTGACATCAAGATTAAATGTTGTCAGGTTTATGAATTTGTTACCTAAGTTACATTAACTGATCATTTGAATTTTAATAAAAAGCAAAAAAGAGATTTTAAATCTCAGAAGAGTCGCTCAACTAAAAATACAAGTATCTTCAGCATGAGGCTGCCTTGTCTGCATTGCAAGTCTTACTTTTTATGTAGAAAGGTAAGCAAAATTCTACCACAATCTGAACTTAGACTGTGTTTAGAACAGAATCAATTCACTTTTTTATAAATGCCACTGCATGTGAAGATTCTAGTATCTCTAAAGAAAAACTGCCAAATTTATTTTCGGTTTGGGGAGTAATCCAAAGGTTCAGCTAACTACAGAACAGACCTACATCCCTGTCCTGTTTACACTGCCTTTTCCACCTGAGACACAGAAATGCAAGTCAGGCACTTGTCAAGTGTATAAACTCCAAAAAGAGTGATTGACACCAGATATTTTAGGACATACAACAAGTCCTCTCTTTTTACATTGTGTGTAATTTAAGATGAAGTTTACTTCTACAAAAATTCTGAAATATTATAATCCACTCCTAAAGAGGCATAATCACCTTAATTAGACTTTAAAATACTTATCAGCTAACATTTATACTTATTAGGAATTATAGTGTAAACTGCTTATATAGTTCTTCAGATTGAAGATACAAAATGGCACTCGTCCTTTTTTTGACAAACAAACAACCCAAAACTAGCAGTACTATGCTTTTTAAAAGACTTTGCAAAAGCAATTCTCCGCCTTCCACTAATTCCACAAGGAAAACTCTGCAGAACTGTGCCAGTATTCATAGTCAGGGGACTTTAATGATTCAAATTATACTCTTATTAATTGTAGAAAACTACTAATTTCAGCTTTACTCACACCCATGAAAGTCTGGCTTACAAGCAGCCTGAAAAACATTGCAATAAACAGTGTTTATTTTCTAAGAAGTTTTACAGTAAACTTCAAATCAGATCTAGGACCCTACCCACTGTGTTACAGGGTATTCTGCCCCAGACACGTGGGAGGCTCTTACACACAGTTCTCAATATATGAGCAGTCACGTTTTTTTTGTAACCAAGACCTCAAAAGAAAAAAAGGAAAAGACAAGGATTTTATTACTCTCTTTTTTCTTCAAAGATGTTTCACACATTTCCAGATTCTTGAGCTACAGTGTTCTTTCTTCTCAGTAACTCTGAGATATATCTTGAATCAGACACTCAAGATAGACAATTTTAAAACTTCAATTTGTTCTTGACTTCTACAAGAATAAATGGAAACAGTCCAGTACATGCTTCCAAAAAGATAGTAGATTTTTTTCCCTGCATATATGACAGAAGTCATTGTGAATTCAAGGAGAGTCTTAAAGACACTGTATTACTGTCTGTACTGAAATAGCCACAGGTAAAAAATAATTTTAAATCAGACTGATCAAAACTATTTTCTGATCAGCACAAACAAGATTGATTTTACCATGCACAGACTATTTTGCATTTCAAGAACACTGTCCAAATTCTAAATTCCATAAATACTGAAGCAGCTTTGTTAACTCAATGAAGTCAATGCCTGCTCGATATCACTCTTCAGGTGGTATTTTTGGTTTGGGTTTGGGGTGATTTTTTGGGTTTTTTTTAACTGAAGCAAACTGTTGATTCAAATGAACAGAAAGAGATCAAAATCCTGCTATATTTCAGTTTCAGAGAGGATGAAGACAAAATTGCCCTGTCTAACCAGGAAGTCTGAATTATTGTGGCTCTGCTCCAAGTGGGACAGAAAATGCAGAATATGTTCATTTGTTCACATAGGGCTGGAAGAGCAGCAGGTGTGGTTTAGCAAACAGCTTTTAGGCATTCAAGGAGAACAGCAGCAGGAAAAATACCCACCATAAAATAAGCAAATAAACCCAAGCCACCACAAAACTCTACCTTTAGCCAGCTGGATTAGAGACTGATCCCAGTGTCCGACGCCAGCAAAACACTGGCTTTTGCTCACTTCAGCAGTATATTCTCTCATAAGGAGGTCTCAAGTCTCTACAAACATCATCTCTCTGCAAAATTGGTTAGAAGAAAAAGGTGATGTTCTACTAGAAGTCCGAGCTCTGAACGTGACCCGTTCATGGAGCTCAAGAGTTTTAATCCCCTCCTCTAAACTCCAGCCTATGTCCATATGAAACAAATGACATCTCTTAGACTGCCTAGAGAGAAAACAACTCACTGCTGAAAGCAGCCTCAGACAGCTGTAAGCCAAAAGTGAAAAAACATTTGTATCTGTTCTGCATTCTAGCCATGATAGCTTTCCAAGGTTTATCCTCACTCCTCCAGTTCTGTTTGAAAAATGCTTGAACTACAGAAGCTTCTCCTCAATCTACATTTATCTAGTCACTTCTGATGAGACACAAGATGGTCCAATTCCCACCCTGGGAGTCTTCCAAAGTGCTGAGGTGGTCCTGAGCCAAGCCAGACTCCTTCCAAAGCCGAGTGACTGACGGCTCCCCTGAAGCCTGGGCAGCAGGCACACAGGCCCTGCTCTGCAGAGAGCTCGGCGGCTGCAGTGGGAACCTGTTCATGGCCAGGGACTTGCCACCTGTCCCCAGGCAAAGGTGACACCACTGGGGAGTCACAGCATTTTAGTGGTGGGCCTGTGCTGGATGGGATCAATAACAGCAGCTCAGCCTGGACACGGCCTGTGGCACCGCTGCTGACAATCACACACAGGAAGGGCTGGTGACATTAATTAACAGGAAGGAGTCCTGCACTTTCCAAATCCTGCAGCACTGATGGCAAGCACTCGTGATTACTTCGGAAAGAAGCAATTTGAGAAGCTGCTATAATCTTTTCCTACCAAACCCATCCTGAATCTGGATACTTTCTCTAATTTGCCCTTTCAGAGAAACAGAGAAAAAAAAGGAAAAAATGTGAGTTTTTGTGGTATTGTTTTAAAACAATACTGACTTACACTGCTGTTCCCACCCCACCTCTCCTTGTAATCCACTGGGCTCTTTGCTTGGAAACATTAGAAATTTGTTTTGTTTCTTCTAACATATTGCATCAAGTTTTGTTAGCAAGTATGCAGTTATTCTTTAAAAGAATAAACAACTGTTTAAGTTTTTAGAATTACACTGCATCATATCCTGTTTAATTACTAAGGAACTATTCACCAAGCCAGATCATTCACAGAGGTGACTCAAACACTACCATGAAGCCTTCTGCCATGTCACTGCAAGACTGATCTTCCATTTCTACTCCTATTTTAGCTTAGGCAAACAGGAATAATGCTTTAAGATATTTACTACACATAATCTTGTGCCTAATGCCATTATTAAAGTAGATCATAATATTTGTACACTGAATGGGCATTTTTCATAACTATGTTGCCATTAAAACTGATGCAAGAAAATACACTAAAGCTTAGCACTCTCAATGATGAAAGTCAGGAACAAACAGTGTGTTACAATTTTCATCAGATATCCACAGATAATTTTAAAATCCTGGACAGAAAGTAAGAAATAATTTTGTACATTTACATCTCAAATTGTCCCTGTAATTTTTTCAGTTAAAGCAACACAAAATTGCAAAAAAAATATTAATTCCCAAATGATATTCCTAATTTAGTTTTATGCTAGTAATATCTGGCAATTAATTACTGTCTTTGAGTATGTGTAACAGTCTGATTAACTGTATCATCAGCTGATCTCTGTAATACACTCTTTACTGCAGACAGAGCTTTATGACATCTTGTAAGTTTGCAGAAATGTGTGAACTGTATTACTGTAGTAGAATTCCTGTATTTTTCATTACCAGAAAAAGCACACTGCTCCTCACAGGCCCTCCTGCCGAGCGCCAGCAAAGGCTACAGCACAGAGTCCAGCTGAACCACAGCAAGCCGGACGAGGGAATTCAGATGTTATAAAGGTAAGTTGTTCCCATACAGTTTTAAGGCTAAAATGAATTACTGCAGCTGGTGGGGAAAAAAAAATAACTAAGTAGCTCTCCGGAGCCCAGCTGAGGGTTGAAAACAATTCCCATCCTTTTCTTACCTCACAAAAGTAAGTCCCTTCCTCTCTTTCTTTTCTTTGGTGCTACACCCAGAATCTCCTTGGCAGTTTGCAGAGCTGTAGAACACAGACAGGTCTAAAATGCTGCCAGGCTCCAGCTGGTCCTGCAGTGAACAGAGATGCACTTCCAAGTCCTGAGAGGAATTATTAACCCAGGCAGGGCTCCACAAGAGCAGGAGCCCTTCGAGAAGGAAGAGTGCTTAGGGAAGCAGAGGCACCCACACGGCTTTGAGCAGGTGTGATGTAGGAGTCTGAGGCCCCAAACCCAGCACAGCACATCCCCCCTTGCTGGGCACAGCAGTGCAGCAGCAGGCTCCTGTGCAGCAGCACAGCCACGGCCATGTCACTGCCGCTGGGCACTGAGCCGCACTGAGCCACACTGCTGCTAGGCACTGCCGCTGGGCACTGCGCCACACTGCCGCTGGGCACTGCCGCTGGGCACTGCCGCTGGGCACTGCCGCTGGGCACTGCCGCTGGGCACTGCCGCTGGGCACTGCCGCTGCCACACCAACTCCGCTGGCAAACCAAGTCTGCATCACACAGGTTTGCGTGCACTTACTGCAGACCCTGGCTGCAATCACTGAACAGAAGTCTGAATTCTACTCTGGATTTAGCTAGCTTGGGAAACAACAGCCATTTGTTAAACTGCAGGGGTAAAGAGTAATGGAAAAAGCTTCCGAAACTTGTGTGGATCTTACTCGTGTCTCTCAACTGAGATTCAAGAATTTACTGCTGGAATTGCGTTTAACAGAAAGTTTAAACAGAAGCTCAGTGACATCAGCAGAAACTACTCAAATAAGTGATTTGTAAATTCTGTGTTCAGCTTAGTGCGTCTCAATTAACCTGACAAATTTTTATAAAATGACTCTCAAAACCCCTTCACACAAACCATGCTCATTTCCAAAGTGAGAATTTATCCACTGTCATGAACAAGCCTTCTTCAACCCTCAAATGTCAAAATAAAACCTCCAGTAGAGCATTTTTTAAAATTATTTAAAGTATTGATATTCACGCATCACGCAGAATACAACGTTCTTGAAATAACTGTTCCCAGCTAACGTTTATAATATTAGATTATTGCTTTCTTCGGGATGAAAGCACAGCTTGAGATCATTGTGCAAAGATTTTTGTAATTCTATAATTCATGGATTTTAGTTGACTGGGGTGGCACAAATTATCTATTAATATTACCTACCTATGTGGGTTGCTAACTTTTCTCCATACTCATTTTAGACAACAAAGTTTATTAATCCTAGGAGAAGTTTTAAATTTAAAGTCTTTTACTATACTGTAAAGAAAAACAATCTCAAAAATAACCAAATATTGAAATAGTTCTAAATCAAACAGCTGTGAACACAAGCTGTAAAACACAGGAGCATATCAGGTGACTTCAGGCAACCTCTGCAGGAATGCAGGATAAGCAGTTTCCCACAGCAACCCAAGAACATGAAAGGACTAGTTCCAATAGCGAATCCAGCAGCCTGAGACTAAGCTTCACCAGCACTGGAGCACTGCCCCATTCCACCTCACCGATGACTGAAACCTACTGTCCCTGCCCAGACTGCCCATTTAAGAGCTTTTGGACCAAGTGTCATTTGCTAATAAAAAGATTAACTATTTCATGTGTTTAATAGATAGAAAATAGGTTCTGCAAAAGGCTCATACATTTTTACATCAAATGAGCTACTGAGAGATGTATTAGCTACACATTTTTAGAGGTAAATTCCGTGTCTCTATCCCTGGAAGTAACCTCCTTGAAGGAAAATGCAGTGTTCAGTTTTGTGTAACAGGTGGGGGACATCAGTCATACTATCTATGCACAGAGTGTCAAAGTCGTCACACAGCTGGAGAAGGCAATTCAGAATAGCCCAACTGCAGTGCCTGATCACACCTACCTGCTCCAGCAGGCTCAAAGCCAAACCCAGACATCTCTTAGATGCCTACAGTCCAGCCATGTGATGAACTCCTATATGCCCTGCATTTACCTTGAAATAAGTTACCTTTCAAAAATAAAAAGTGCTACTGCTTATTTCATATTTTATTTAAAGGAATTGAAAGCAACACAGATTATGGCAATTGAATGAAAAGAAACATATTTGTTCTCACTGAGTAGCAAGATCAGTTTAAACACTGAAGATCAGAGTCCAGATGAACATGGTCTCAATGCTGCAACGTGCAAAACACCACCAACGGCCAAAAAATCTTATCAGTCTTTATTCACTAACGACATGAAAGAAGTTCACTGCAGGACTAAGATCAAGTAATCTTTAAATACAATCCAGCAAAAGGGCTACATGAGTTAATATTCTTTCATTATTATTGCACAAGGAGTCTGTTTCAAGTAAGAGAAGTTAAAGGAGGTCTTATTTTCCTGTCAGACCAATTAACCTTAATGCTTACTGGATTCCTATCTGCAGCAAATACAGATACTAATCACACAACTTATGCCTTCATCCATCTCTCCCTCCATCTGAGGGGTTTTTTTGTCCCCAGCTATACCTCTGGTCTCTTAGCTTCTTCACTAATCCGTCTCAAGTCAGTGCCATACAAGTTCATCACCCTTGCAGGTAAGAAAATAGAAAATCTGTTGACTAACCACAGGAAAAGCCTCACTCTTAACCCAGAAAGAATGCCACCTGTATGCTGAGAAATGTCTGGTATGTAGCTGGTCACTCATTAAATCTGACTTTATAAGGAACAAGTTTCAAACTGACATTCTTTCATAATTAAATCTTTTCAGTGTGAAAACTCATGAACGGCTTGGAGCTTGGAAAGATGACCAGAAAATGCTTCAAAACCCCTCAAACCAATGGCTTTGAATCTGACAGCTACATAAGATTTACATACATACTTTGCACCACAGAATTTCAAATAATCTGAGGAAACACGTATTTAGTGACCTTTCAGACACAATGTATGCCTGAGGTAGAGCACTCCCAAAATAAAACCAGTAAAAACCTCTGCACTACAAAAAGCTTCCTTCTATACATGTAGCACCCTTGAAAAAAGGAAAGTATTTAATGTTCTGAGGTTTGCTTTCGTTTACTGTGTCAGGTTGCCTACAGATCCACTTACCTAACTCCTGTATGAATAAGAAAAACTACCTGTCCATGTACTACAAAGATAACCTTCCAAGCATGAAACTACTGCCTACAGACAAATCTACTGATCACAGTTATCATCACTTTGCCATTAGAAAAACAAGTCTTTGTGCTGGCATCATTCAGGGCATTGCCTCTCTGGAGCAGTCTGAAAAATCACAGTGCTGCTTTACCACTAATTTTTGCACAGCACAAAAGGACTCAGATCTTGGGAGCTTTTTTAATGCTTCTGAACACTAGAAGATTTTGCACCTAGAACTGGCATGGTGTTAACAAAGAGAAAAGAAAAAAAGATCTCTCTCCTTCCAGCAGCAGTAGAAATGAGAATTTCAAACAGGAGTGCCCTATAAATTTAACTACTAAGAGAGATTCACATCACAACTACAGTAGAAACCATTCAGAAAGAAGAACTCTCCCTTTTCAGAACCTTTGGGAAAGGTCTCTCTACTGGCAGCTGATTTCTGAAGTTAAGACACGGTCACAATCCCAAGCTCTATTTCTGGTACTTCTGCATGTAACGACATTATATGAATAATACATACTTTTTAAAATTTTATACTTTCCCCAATACCTCTATTACCATATTATGAAGTAATATAAAACCTACAAAAATCAAATCAATAGCTATTTACATTACTTCTTGGCTTAAGTTTTGCCAAAAATAAGAAACTGCTATGTAACTCTCAAATTGCATTCTATAATGGTAAATTAAAATAGGCTTCTCTAATTGTTCTTCCCAGTGAACTTCAATACAGCCCCAGCTTCCAATAAAGCATAAACCTATTTGACATGACTAACTGTCCTACAAATGATCAGTTCCAAAGATAATTCATGTTGGAAGGGACCAGATGAGGTCATCTCAATACGCAGTAGAGAAATGTTAGAAGCAATCCATTGAGACGTTACTTCTAAAGAAAAGAAAGTCATTCCCCTCTGTGGTAGAATGCTTTAAAGTAAAGTACAGTTTCTCAAAACAGGCTAGTATCAATACTTAGCTTTTTTTAATATAACAAATTGAGAAACAAAGTATTCTTAAAATATACAGGACTGACTCACTGCTTAGGCAATACCTGATCTACTTGAGAGTCTAAATGAACTTGCAAGATGTTAAATTTAGAAAAAAACAGCAGCTGTCGTATTTTTTCACATCCTGTCTTAAGAAATACCAGGAGGTTAAATTCTGGTGGGAGACAAGACTGCAAGCACTTCCTCCTCAGCTTCCACATACACACAAAGGGCTTTGTATTTTCATTATGGTAGTGTATTTTTTTTTGTCTAGAAAGAGCCCAAAAACCAAAGCTGTCCAAAATCTGCACCAAGCGAGACCAGGAGCTGTTCAAAACAGCCAAACTCCACCCAACAGTAAAGAACAGGCTGACAGCAGAGCACCCACACAGCTGATGTGAGGGGGCATACCAAGGCTGCCACCATGAGCAGCTTAATAACAGGTTAAGGAGCAAGGTACAGCTCACTGGAGAACTAATACAGACGAACACGTGACGACTGCAGCAGCAGCATCCAGCACGGGACAGAAGCCTGAAGCAGTCCTTTCTGTGCGTCTGTAAATCCTGACCTGCTATTGCAATGCAGGAACTGCAGCAACTACAGGTAACCACTTCATCCTGCTACTACAAGACATGATACAGAAAGCTAAAACCAACACCAACAACATCTACAGCACTAAAGAACTGTTTGAGTGTATACAAGGAAAGACCAAATAAACAAACTGCACTTTGTGCTGACAGTATTCACTGTCATTCTCTAGCAAAAGAAACCTACGTGAGAAATACAGCGCCAAGGAGAGCTGTGTGCATGCAGGACTGACTGAATAGCGTTCCTGAGAGTGCAGGATCTGGGGACAGCAAGACACAGCTGGGGGGTCCGTGGCCACTCTGCAAAACGCCAACAGTTGGCATCACAACCAACAGGGATGTCAAGGCTTTCCACTCTCATCCTCAAGTTCCACCCACTAGTCCACTTGACTTAGGACTAAAACAAAATGTAACTGAAACAGTTAATTCAAGTCAAAATAGAGTTTGGAGTATGTAGAGCGAAATAAATGATACCTACAATTATTCATTAGGGCTAGCTATTAAAAAAAGAAGTAATAGTGACTCTGTTATCTCGTTTCTCAAAAGTGCAGCAGAACTTGTGTATATTGGAGAAGAAAAATGGTCTGATTAGATCTTCCCACATCTGAACAAGATACTGCTCCAACATACAAAAATGTTTTCAGAAAAGCTGTTTGCATTTCTATTACAAAGCAACAAATATATTAACTACAAAACAGTAGTAACTGTTGCTATTATGAATCGAATTGCACAAATCCTTTATCAGTGATGATGACAAAAACCCCAAACTAAACACAACCCAGCCTACCATTCAGTGGATTTTACCAGCAGCCTTACATTCAGGGATGTAATCAAATTCTACTATACAAGACAGCAATTCCCTTTCAATGGCAGAGCAGCTTCATAATAGGGTGTTTTGCCAGACACAAACACATTCATTAAAGGGCCAGAGAAAATACACCCTATTAGAATAAAACACAAATTACTACTTATGTGTTTAGACAAAGTGCATCCCTTCTTTTTCAATTAGTAGACAATTGCTTTAGTTGAGACAAATGTGCATAAAATGCTAGACAAACTTTAAATGCACTTACTAGGCTACACTGCCTCTCCTACAGACACCAGGAGTACAGCAGGAATGCAAGATGCCCTTTTCTCCTTTCAAGCTGCAGTTATGCACAGCACACAAAGCCAGTCCTAGCAATGGATAATACAAAAGATGATCTTACTAATCACTGCTCTGCTGCACCAAGTTTGTACTTAACTGGAAAGAATACAGAAGTACATGTGTAGTAATTTGGCTGCAGCAACACACACCACACATGAAGATGCTTTTTTTTTCATACACTATTTAATACACTAAATAACAGAGGAGGTGGGGATCTGCTACACAACCTTAGTTACAGTGATCAAGTACTGACAAAAGTTCTCTTCTTATGCCATTCACCAAGTAATAACATCTCTAAGTTGCTTAACACAAAAGACAAAGAAAATGGCATATTTTTAATTTTAATGCTAATTAATACCTTGAAACAAGATGAACCTCTTTTGTGGACTTCAACCTGGAAGTCAGAGAGCCAATCTGAACAGAGCAGCAAAGTGCCCCTTTTAACCAGCTGAAAAGGGAACTCCTCACACTCCCAAGTGCTTTTGTTTACAATGCTGTAATTAGTGCTATTCAAAGATTTATTTACAAAGTTACTTGAGCAGGAGTAGAGGGACATGAGAAGGGTTTTGGGCTATGTATGGAAGCAAATACTTAAACAAAGGCATACAGGCCACAGGAAAAACAAATCAGGAGAGGATAATCAGGTTCCCTGTAGATGAGAAACTTTTAAGCTCTAAGTAAGGTCACAGATTATTAAGCAGTTGTGAAACTTCTGACTTTTTCCTATATAGTCTTTGCTATGGAACATATTAACATATAATATTCCCAAATCTAACATATTCTTACAAACTCTATTTAAACCACCAAGTTTTGTGTCTTACCAGCAGGGTACTTGATTTTCCAAATACCATCTAAACCATAATGTCTCAGCTCTCAGCTCAGCCACCACAGAAGAAAGTATCGTTACTACTCTGCTGTTAGCAAGTCTTGGGATCCACCTGCCTAAACCCACCTGGGACATGCTGGTGGAGAATACATGGCTTTAGACTGTATTTCACAAGACCCTGGGCTACTGGGGACAGCTAAATGTTCCCCCTTGAAGTTTTAAAGGCCAGGCTCTGCACAGTAGGACACCTTCCTTAAGACAACTACATTAGTAGCATTAAGCTTAGTGTCCTGCCTACCCCCTTCAAACAGGGAGGGTCAGAAGGACATGATGAGGCCATGGCATAAAACTTAAAGGTCAAAACCACCCTCTCAGGGCTGGACACTGTGTCACTGAACATCTGCCACCCTGTGCCACCAGCCTACTACCTAGTGTGGAAATCCACTGATACTGCATTTTCCCCTAAAGCATTCATAAATTTCCAACTCCTTTAACTAAAGAGAACATTTTAACTTAACAGTTAATTCTTCTTAGTTTTATAATAATTTAAACTTCATATATTGTTCCCAGAGTCAGTTACCTTCTGTCCTCACCCTTCTACGCATTTCTATCTCAGGCTCTACATTCTGTTTCTTTCCTTATTCTCCCTTCCAGTTCCTTTAAGTGTCAGTGGCTCACGCAGGCCTCAGCCATTCCTTCTGGTGCAGAAAGTTAGAGGAACACGTGGAAAACTGACTCCTAACTAAATGAGAGCACCTTCCTGTCCAAGCGTACCTGTCAGAGGAAAAGTGCTCTTTCTAGGCATACCAAGAGTGCTCTGCACCACGACTGTCCAATCCCAGCCTCTCCTGAGGGCCCTTCCCCACAGGTAACAGCTTCAGGCTGTAACTTTCCAAGAAAGTAAGAGAATGGAAGCAAACTTGCTCTTGACAGCTTCCCTGCTGCCCAGGGATTGCTCGCTTCTGGAGAGCGATTCAGTGCCTCAAAATCTGAAAGGACCACCACAGTACTCAAAGAAACTACTTATTGCCCTGTCAGAGCTTTCCAAATCTTGGATATTTTACAAATCCACTCGTGAGAACTCTTAGAAATTCAATTGCAGGAGAACCAGCTGAAAAAGCTCTAAAAATTACATCACTACAGAGCTAATTACACTTTTCAAAATTCAAGTAGGCATTTTCAGTTACTCATCTCTCATGAATTTCAGGGAAAAGGGTTACTGAAGAAGAATGTGGTAAACAAAACAAAAATTCTTACTTAACACATAATACAAGCTACAAAGAACAAACAACAGAGAAAGGAAAGATGGTATTGTAAGAGTGGTAAGACACAGAACATAAACATAGTACCTGGACAGCACCAGAGCGTGGAATCAAAGTCAAGATGCCCCTTGCCACTTCTGCTACAGAAATATCGCCAATCATTTCATTATATTCACTATATAACGCAGTCTGCACATTTGTAAAAGAAAACACACTATCATACAAAGAAAGAAAAAAAACCCCAAGAGGTCCCTCCAAGTTTTACTTACCACAGTAGTGGCAATATTTCTCTTATTAACTGCTAGACTTTACCCAAGTTACAGAAGAAATTAAGCAGACCAGAAAAGAAGCTGACAGCATATATCATGGGATCTCAGAAGTATTCCCCAGAGAGTGAACTTCACCCTTTCTCACATTAAGCAACAACCACCTCACCCCTACAGGTGAGCGTAAGCCACAATTCCCGCCCAGGTGGCTCACCAGTGGCAGGAGCTATGGAGGACACCCCAAACCCACACACTCTCTGCAAAGCCACTCTTCTATCTCTTCCAAAGAGGGATATCATGGTCCTGTTCTCAGAGACCCGACAGGATGCCAACAATCTTTGACACCTCCTAATTCTGCCATTTAGTTACACACAATACACGGCATGTCACAGCCTCACTGCGCAATGGCTTCACCTGTTATAAATGGAAAACGATCCTTCCCTTCCTGGAAAGCTTCTGACAGCAGACAAGCAATGGACAAGTACTCCTACTGCAGAAGTGCCCAGAGAGACCTCTTTTTAGGTGCTAAGCGCAAAACAGCAATTCTGTTGCACACCAGCCACAGTAACACTGAGGTTGCGGGACATCTTACCTGATTTTATAATTGGGTAGGGTGTGCTTGCGCTTAATAACCTTCTTGAACTGGTTCACTATGATGGAAGTGAGCTGTGGCATGGGCCTCCCTTCGAACTGAGACTTAACCTCGAACAGTATCACGGGGTCGTCCATGAAAGAGAAGAACCAGTGAGTGAAGGGCAGGCGTGTAAAGACCAGCTTCAGCTTCCCCATCACCCGGGAGATCTTCACGAAGAGATAGGCCGACTTGCCAAAGACCAGGTCGGCGTCGATGGCCAGGTGGAAGCCACCATTGTACTCCAGGTCCACCTCGAAGCCCAGCTCCTCGGGACAGCCCTCCTCATTGCAGGACACCGGCCGGATGAGCTTCACCGACTTGAACACGGGCAGGACACCGCCGAGAGAGACCTCCCTGAGGCTGAGCCCCTCCAGCACCTTCCCCGTCATCTTGGCCTGGAGCAGCTCCTCGAACTCCACCTTGATCTTCTTGGTGACCCAGTCCCTGACCAGGGCAGTGTCCCTGAGCTCCCTGAAGAGGAAGAGGAAGATGGCATTGAGGAAGTGGCAGGTCTCCTCGCGGGAGGAGGGCGCCGGGGGGGGCTCCGGCTGCGGCGGCTGTTTGGTGCCGG